>PVIR01000046.1:256750-342442 GCA_004026965.1 Petromus typicus | reverse complement strand
CAAGCGCAAGGGCCTGGGTTCGATTCCCCGGTAACCACATAACAATACTGGGTGTGGAGACCCACACCCAGCAGCAACCAGTACCACATACCACAGTGCCGGGCGTGGTGGCTCACGCCTGTAATCCCAGCACTCGGGAGGCAGAGGCAGGAGGATTGTGATGTGAGTTTGAGGCTGAGCTCAGGGCCAGCCTGAACCAAGCAAGACCCTGTCTCCAAAAAAACCTAAAAAAAAAAAAAGAAGTCCCAGGAGCCCTCGCCCTCTTCTCACCCTTCTTGGTTTGCTTGCTGTCATCACAACAAACCCACCGTGGCAGCCAGGCTGGTCTCTGGAGCTTCCAGCTCTGCAGGGTACACTGCTGTCTCCCAACTGTGGCCCCCTTATGGGACCTGTCCCTGCCCCAGGGCTTTGTTGCCTTCTGCTTGTGCTTGGTGATGAAAGACTTGTCTGCCTACTTTGTCCTGGAAAGAAACAGTTTTCTGAGATCCTCCTGTGAATAGATGTTGCACAAGTCTCCTGTGTAGTCTGTAAAACCACCCCAGGATGGAGAATTATTACCCCTGTTTTACCGAAGAATGGAAATGACTCTCAGGGGCGTTCGTGATACTCGTCTATGCTCACGAGGCTGAGAAGCAGGTGCAGGTCTGGCGTGACTGCGGATGACTGCAGGAGCACATTACCCAGGGGCCTCCCTAGCTCCCAGGATGAGGGTTAGGAGTGCCAAGAACAGAGGGGGGGACCAGAGTGCAGGACAAAGGCCCCACTGATCGCTCCACTCTGCACCTTCCATGGTCCCAAGTCTGATCCATGACAGCCCGAGAGGTCTTTTGGCCCAACTTCCTTCTCTGCTGGTGATGCTTTGGCCAGAGATTCTCTAGCACCTTCAATGTGTGCCTGCTAAATACTCTCAGAAGATGGGATGTCAGCAGATGATACACTTACTCTCACTCATTAAAATGTTTCACTTAATGAAGGAGGAGCTAAAATATCTTTCTTTGACTTTCCCCCACCAGTCAGACTTTGCTCCCTCTTCCAGTGACTGTCTCGTTATGTGTAACTGGTAATGGATAATAGATTAAGCCTCACATTTCTTGAGCACTTAGCTAATTTCAAGTATGATACTAAAAAGATTCCATATCATATGATACTTATTGCCCACATTGACTCTATGAGTCATCATCTTACAGTGGGTAAAACCAGTGTCCTCAGCCAGTAATTGACAAAGCTGGAATTCACTGCCAAGCAGCAGGCATCAATGCATAGCTCTTGAGTTGGTTTTCTCCTGTTATTCATAGCTTTGCCTATTCTGCTGTGATAGTCTTCATCCTCCTCATGGCTGTTCTGTATCTCAACACAGTGTAGTCATTCTGCCCTGTCACACATGGAAGGTTGAGTGAGCTTCTCTGTTGCAGACAGTCACCGCTGTGAATGGCTTAGTCCTCTGCATCCTGTAAGCAGAGCAGAGGAATCAGCTTTATCTAGTAGAAAACTCAGGAAATAGATCTATGCAGTAGTTATTCCAGTCAACCTCCCTTCAGAGCTGATGGTCCAGACAACCAGAGAAGAGTAGGACTTTTCCTAAGATCATGGCCATTCAGGACTGATGAAGAACTGAATTCTCATGATTCCTAGCCCATCCTCTTTTCTCTGACTTTTCAGGAAAAGTTCAGAGTCTGTGTGTAATTTAAAAACAATTGTTTTTGTTTTGGTAGAGCCATTTACTATCTCATTTTTAAGCATTCATTAATTTGTCCATTTTAGATTATGAGATCTATATGTGGGTCTTTATGTGAAGACTTTTTCGGAAGTCCATGGTCAAGCCAATGATATTTGATAATTTTTTGCAAAACATACCATTTGACTGTGGTCTTCAGCTCTGTCTTACTTTGTAACCATCTTCCCTGAAAATCTGAATTCCCAGGTTCTCTAGAAAAAAAAGGTTCAAAATCGTGTCTTTGCCCACCAGCTTTTTCTTGCCATAGCAAAATACCTGAGAGGATGAGTTAGTAAATAAAAAATGTTTATTTTGGCTAACAGTTCTGGAGGAGTTTCAGTCCATGACTGCTGCTCCTGCTGCTCTGGGTCTGTGGCAAACAGTATATCACTGTGGGAGCGTGTGGTGGAGTAAAATTCCTCAGTTCCTCATCAGGAAGCAAGAAAGGGGCCGGAGGAACACATCAGGTCCCACAGCCTCCTTCAAGCCTCAAACACACACCACCTTTCCACTAGGTCCCACCCTCTGCAGTTACCACCCTTGCTCAGAGGTGCCACCAGCTGTGACCTTACTTTGCAGACTCCAAGCCTATCAAGGTCTCTCTTTCGGGCCTTGTTTGAAAATTCATTTCAGACTCTTCTTTGTCCTGGACAGACTAATTTGGCACATGTCAGTGGGTACAACACAAGGGCCTCTTCCTACTGAGCTGACATTATTGACAGGACACAAAATATTAGTTCTGTCAAAAAGAAAAAAAAAAAACTCTCGAGGTTGCATACGGTGAGAGCTAAAAAGGAAGTATTCGCACAGTGGGGCGTGGGAAGGGCAAGTCACATTCAGCTCAGTGAACTGAATATAGGTTAAGGAGGAAGAAACTGAATCCTGCTGCATCGTGTCAGGTAGGGGTCCCTGAGGCCATGGGAGGCAATGCAGTTTGCTGGCAGGAGCTCTGATTTCTCTTGTTATGACCTAGCAATGGCTGTTGTCTCTCTAGAGGTGTCGAACTCACTGTCCCTTCATGCAAACCTGCAATACACGGGGAGCTTTCACAACTGGGAGTGCTTCCTGAGCATGAGCCCAGCTCTGACCCCCCAATGTTCCATTCTTCGATCAGAGCAGATGCGATTCTTTCTCCACACAGTGTTTATTCTGTATTTATCTTCCAGGTTGTTTTCTGCCACCCTCAGCACGTCCAGATTGAACATCCCATTCATTTTTTCCTCTTACTTTCCTTTCAGGAAAGGATTGAAGACAGAAATCTAGGCAGCTCGGCTCTAGATTATCAACTCTTTACACTTCTTTTATTGCAGCCCGAGGCTATATTACATTAGCTTTTATTGCCAGCCACATCACCCAGAGGACTTATGCTCCACAGTTTATTTGTTTTTCCTTCTGTGCTGGTGTTAAGTCACATTTTCCCACCTGTCTGGGTGCACATAGACATGATGAGGTACCTTCCACTTCGCACAGGCCCTGGAGTCCATATTACTGTCTTCAAAGCTTGGTCCCGCACCTTACCATAGAGCTTTGCAAGCCTATGTTTTTCAGTTTCTCCATCACACTGGTATTAATGTCATTGTCTACCTTATAGATAGTTCTGATGTTAAATTATGTCAATATAGGAATGCTTGGAATAGTGCACGAAAGGGGATTTTGATTACCAGTGTCACAGTTCATATTTCAGGACCAATTCATTGAGTTAGTGTCAAAGTATGTGGAAATATAAATCTTTCTTCTGTTACCCAGACTAACTAACATCTTTCCTAACATTATTTTTTGGGTAGGTTAATTTAGTCACATGCCTTGCTTGACAAAAACAGAATAAAGTAATAGTGACAAAAAAAAATACCCAAGTGGAAGTAGGGACAGAGACTTTCTTATATCCTACAGATTTCTATTACAGTAATTCAACTCTCTTAGAAGAACATTCTGTATATTCCTCTTCCCATGTAGCGTACACTTGTCATTTTGCTTCCTTCTTCATTTATTTGATCACTTCACAGCAGCATCACCTCCCTGTGTTTACTGCATAGTCTTGATTTATTTCTCTAGAGAAAGAAGAACCTCCATTCTACTCTGAGACCTAAAGGGCTAGAGAGTTGCTTCACTAGTTTCTGTTGAAATCAGAACCTCAACTCAGCCCACCTTCCCAGTGTTTTGCTTTTGGACTCAGTATCTGACACATACACACTTGCCGCACATGGACACACACGCATGTGTGAACAGGCCTACAAAATCATTGGCCGTGGTGAACTCAATGTGGACATTATACAGTTCGTTGACTGATTCCAGGGTCCGGGGGGGTGAGATGGTAAGCAGGAGTCGTTCATGTTCACTGAGGGTGAACATCCGGGGAATGTTTCCCCACCTGGCTTCCACAGGTTTTCTGAGCTCACTTTTCTAGGTTTCCTGTAATCACTACTTTAAATGTCTCTCTTGTGTTCAACTGGGAAACCCAAAAGGTTTCATTTTCCCACATAGGTTTGCAAGATTTTGGGGAAGACTGAACCCACTGAAGATCCAAGTGAGATTTTTAGATGTTGGTTTTATCTGGAAGGTTGAATAGGACACTGGTAAGTGGTTGGGAATAAGAATGGAGCAAAAGGAGCATTTGTTAAATACTGAGTAGTCCAACTTGGGCTGTGGGACAGTTTGGCATCTCCTCTGGACCTAGGCACAAAGCTCGTGCCTGGTCAGTGGATGAGGTCATATTTCCAGGATCTGCTGCAGCAGGCGGAATAACAGATAGGACTGCAGATGGCAAATGGTTTCTTGCAGATAATTTTAGAAAATGTTCCATGAATTGAAGTCTTGTAGTGAGTGCAAAAATCGCCAAAGCTGGGCTAGGGATTTAGCTCAGTGGTTCTGGCGCCTGCCTTGCAAGCATTAGGGCCCAGGTTCCATCCCCAATAACCACATACAACAATACTGGGTGTGGAGACTCACACCCACCAGCAATCAGTACCACATACCACAGAGCTGGTTGTGATGGCTCGTGCCTGTAATCTCAGCACTTAGGATGCAGAGGCAGGAGGATTGCTGTGAATTTTAGGTTGAGCTCAGGGCTAGTCTGAACTATCCTGTTTCAAAAACAAAATGAAGCAAAACAAAACAAAAAAATCGCCAAAGCTGAAATATACAGGAACTACCCAGACATGGTGAGCATATGAAAATGAGTCCTTAGAGCCTGATTTACAAGCCAGGACACTGAACTATGTGATGGTTTTGATTATTTTTCCTGGTATAGGAACTTTCTTAGACTTAACTCAGTTGTCATTGGTAGGTGAGGCTGCCTAAGTACCTAAGAAAATATCAACAGTTGCCAATTTTTATTGTTGACTTGTGAAAACCACCTACTTAAAAGTTTTCACAAATACTTTTTTGGTAATAGCAAAACTGTGTTTAAACTCTAAAGTAAAATGGAAAAATGAGTTTCATTTATGCAAACAATTATAATTCATCCTATTTTGCTATAAAATATCTCAGTAGTAAGAGGCGATCTCTCCATAAGTGCCTCACTCCACAGTATGCTTCATTGACAGGCACAGCTGTGGTATAAGATGCAGTTTTCACTTTCATTATTATTTTGGGGAACTTAAAGGCACCGTATAAATGAGGTGTCACTATTAATGTTATTATCTTAGAGCAAAAATTGCAATTTAGCACTTAGAGCTGGCCGTCCTTTCCTTGTGAGTAATGCACTGATGATTCTTGTGTTTTATTCATCACCGTTCCCACTGCAAACATTGTAGAGAATCTTCAACTTCAGCAAATCTTTGCAGAGCATTTGAGAGCATTCGTTGAGAGCCTAATGCAGCCTAAGAGGCCATATAGTTGAAGCAGGGGATGGAGCGGATCATAAGGTATCATTTCAGCTGCCCTCTCCCTATCAGCCTATTCCATCCATGCCCTGCGTTGCATGCCAGAGAGGTAACCAATTTTCTCTTCCACAGAGGCCTCCTTATGTCCTTTTCCTATGGGGTGTGTAACTTCTGTCCCATTTCTCACAAATGGAGAAAGATCACCTGTCAGCAAGTTTGTGGCCAATTGCTGACAAATGTTTCCTAATGGGCTGCCCTGCGTGTCCCTCCCTCTGGGCAGATGAGCTGGAGAAATGCTGGAATTTCTGATAAATAACTGTGTGGCCTTGGGGAAGCCAATTAACCTCAGTTTCCTCATCTGTAAAGTGGCCTTTTGGGTCCCTTCCAGCTTTAGAATAGCCTGGCCCTCACATGTTAATCTGCAAAACAGCTGGCATGGGATGTTTGGACGCTTGCAATTTAGCATTGTGGAGAAGGGGGCGTGAGGACCAAACAACAGAGTGTGAATGCATAATTTGGATTTGAGAGAGTTCGAGAGAATAAATGCCTGCAGGTACTAGTGAGGCATATCTCAGAACCTTTCCTTTGGAATTTGGAGTTTTCCTCTCTGGATCCTAGAAAACCTTTTACAGATATGAAGCAAGGAGAGAGGCATTCAGTGCTTTGTTAAATGATTTCTGGGCCAACATGGAAAGAAAGTTACAGAACGTGGCAGGAGAAGCAGCAGGGAGGGTTTGTAGAAATGATGATTCTAGGACCGGGCTGGTGGCATTACTATAACAGCCAAAGTGCCCTGAACATTTACTATATGCATGAACTGTACTCAGCATTTTGCACAAATTATCTCAGTTCATCTTCAGTGTAACCTCCGTGAGGTAGAGACTATAATTACCGCCATCTATAAAGTGTAGAATTCAAGATTAAGGACAGCTAGGCAACTTTTCCCAGCATCATATATTGGGAAGTAGACAGGCAAGACTTTGTGCAGAGAGAGATGCTATGTTTTTCTTTATTTTGCCAAAGACAATCAGACTTAAGGTCCTTGCTGGGAGTTCATGGATTTACTACTGACTGTCTGTGGATACTTGGGAAGCACTTCACTGAATTCCTGGTTCTTGGCCTTCGATAGATCACCTCATTTCAGCATCCCAGTCTCATCAATGAGTCTGCAATCGTCTAGTAGACCTTTGCCAAGACTTTGAATTCAGATCCTGAAAGATCAAATCTTTTTCCATGACTTTTCTGATGAATTCAAGACTGATAGATTCTTGGCTTTCTCCCTGAGCAGGACGATTTAAAGATGACACAGAGTATATGTTTTCTGTGATGTGTTTATTCAACATAAATACTTTTAAAAAGATGTGTTAGACAGAAAGAAGTTGTATTTCCAAGATCTTCCAAAGCTTTGGCTCCCATTCAGCCATTGCATCGATAAAGGGAAGATACACCACAGAACAACATATATTTTACCTGTAGGGTTTGCAATACATTCCTAGGGCTTGTTGAAATAGACATGTGTGTTGTTTTTGTTCATTAATAGGTGCTGCCCACTCTTGGTGATGCAGCATTGTGAGTTTAGGGAATGCATGGGGAAGGGGAAGAAGAGTCACATTCCAGAGGTGGCGATGTGTACCCTTAAGGACTGAGGTTTGTAAGAGTTGAAAGGGTAATCAAGCCTGGATTGGAAGAGGACATTAGTTGGTGTCAAACCTGAACCTTCAAGGGAGGCTTATGAGTGTAATTTCAAACGCCATCGTGGCAAAGTGACACATTCCACTAAGGTGCCTGTGCTTTTCCTTTATCTTATATTCATAGGACATTTTTTTCTGTATCCTATTAGTTCTATTCGCTTACCCATCCCTTCTTTTTTAACCAACTCATTGTGAAGAAGAATGAATTCATCTTCTTTGTCCAAGCCCAAGTCTCCTCTTCTGTGGAAAAGGAGTGAAATGGAATTTTGTCCCCACAAGAGGAACAGTGAAAAGCAACTGAGGTAGAATCAAAGTAAAAATTTATAGAGAACATGCATTGAAAAACAGAGAACACCTAAAAGCATTGTATGAGCCTTGATTGTATCTGATTTTTCAAAACCTGATAGAAATGTATAAGGAAGAGAACTAGAAATTTAAGTAGTGGCTAAATTTTGATGTGAATATTAATATAATTACAAAAGTATTTTTCACCTGTTTTGACCCAAATGCTATCTATATTGTCTCTCCCTAATCCAGCTTCTGGGCTTCAAATTTATATTTGGACATTGAAAAGGGAATGTACTCTTAGAAGTTGAGAACTTAGTTGTCACTACTGGCAGAGATTCCCCAAATGCATAGCTTGGGAGGTAGCTCAGCGGCGCCTTTCCTGCCTGGCAAGTGCAAGGTTCTGAGTTCAATCCCTGGAACTGAAAAACAAAACAAATAAAACATGAACAGTTATTAAAACAAAGAAGTAAGGAAAACCTTTGCAGCTATGAATTTGAATTGATTAAATTCATGAAAATAGCATCATTCTTTAACATTTGCCTGTCCTTGCTCAATGTGGAAAATATTGATGTAATCTCTGGTGCTATTTCCCATGTTTCACATTTACACAGGGAATGATTTGATTAACATGTATTCCTGAAGATGATTTCCTTTTGAGAAAGTAGCATTGATTGTATCAGTGTGGCCCAGGGAGCAAGCTTCCTCATATAGGGCTGATTTTGATGCAAAGCTGAGCAATTTTGGAAACAGTAACTTCACCAGCAAGACTGTATTTCCTTTCAAGATTGGATTGGGTTTACTATAAGGGAACATCGAGAATGTCATTCGCATACCTCACATAAGAAAAATTGTGCTAGTTCAACTCTAATTTTCATATCAAATTGAACAAGAAATGAGTTTGCTGGAAATAATTATGTCTGCTGCAGAGGGGCTGGTTGAGCAGTTAGGCGGATGTGACTGTTGCCCTGGGAGGTACCCTGGTACGGTGGATATTTGCAGATAGAAGAACTTTTAGGAACTGTAATTGACTGCAAGGTCATCCCCCAGATGACACCATTCCCTCGTGTCTCTTTCCACATTTGATTCAGTCTCTGGCTACTTCCCAGGGACTTAATAGGCTTTTTACAAAACAAACTACCCAAGAAAGAAATAAACACAAAACCAACCTCCACAAGATATTTCAATCTTTGTGCAATTTGAACGTTAGCTGAAATACAGATATTGTGATTTATGCTGCAAAGGTGGGGTCATTTGGATCACGCCTGAGAAGACGCTTGTTATTCTGCATACACAGGAACAGATTCTCACGTTCTCATCTGCCTGCTGGGCCCACATTTACTAGGCTTTGTATTTTTTGTGGGTTAACTTTGAGGTATATGTCCCCCAAATACTTAACAGTTGTTATGAGAGTCAGGGCATTCACAGTGATGTATCAGATTTTACAGAGTTATGTTCCTCTTTGTATGGGGAGATTTTTCTTTTGAGCTAATGAACACAGAGAGGTTTAAACCCTATATATTATCCCTATGACAACACTTAAATGCATGCCCCTTTCCTGACCATGGTGGGTGCTCCGTGTTCACTGTCTATCTTCTTTTGCTCCTCCAACAGTGAAGTCCGGTCTTAGTGTTGGTGAAAAGCTCAGGTACTGAGGGTTTAGGTGAAAGGGGCTCAGGGTGCCTCGTCACCCTGTGTGGGGCCTGTCAGTCATGGACCTTTTTGCTTTAGTATCAACTGTACCATTGAGATGACAGTGACATGCAAAGCCAAATGCATAGTGAGTGCTTATGCCATGGTAACTATAACCTCTGGATTAGAAATGTAGTAGTTTTTCTGTTCCATAGAGAGAAAGTGGAGAAACAGTGAGTTCATATCTCTTCCTCTGGCTTATGTGGCTAGTGAGTGACAAAGTGGTATTTGTTTCCACACTGGTGGTGAATCCAGACTGTTTGTTCCTTTTCATGCCCTTCACTGAAATTTGCTGAGGAACACCCTCTCCTGCAAGTTTTCCTTGGTGTTAAACATTTCCATTGCCTATGAGCCTTTCAAGCTTTACTTTAGAAGGAAATTGACATAAATAATGCTTTCTCTCTCAGCATGAATCAGATTTGCATAACTGAGGATAGGGAGAGCTCCATTTTCTCCACCAAATCTTTTGTTTTTGGGATGTTAGTAATTGAAATTTTAGGATTTTTTTTTTAACTCTGTGCTGTCCAGTAGGACAATAACACAAAGCACAACTGGGAACCACATACAAAACTGTAAATCTTACATCAATAAAATTAAAAAGTAAAAAATAAATGACCTTAATTTTAGTAATATATTTTGTTAATCTGTAATATATCATAACATAATACAACATAGTAAAGCAAAATTGATCAATATAAATTATTTTTTTAAGGTTTTTTTGAGACACGGTCTCGCTTTGGAGTTCAGGCTGGCCCTGAGCTCAGCCTCAAACTCACATCACAGCAATCCTCCTGCCTGTTCCTCCCCAGTTCTGGGATTACAGGTGTGAGCCACCACGCCCGGCACTGTGGTATGTGGTACTGGTTGCTGCTGGGGTGAGTCTCCACACCCAGTGTTGTATGTGGTTACCAGGGATCGAACCCGGGTACTTGCGCTTGCAAGACAGGCGCCAGAACCATTGAGCTAAATCCCCAGCCCGATCAATATAAATTATTGACATAATTTTTTTTATTGTATCTTCAAATTATGCTGAGTTTTACACTGATAGTGCATCTCAGTTGGGACTAGACACACTTTAAGGGCTCCAGCAATACCTGTAGCTGGTAGATGGTGTGTAGATGGTACAGGTGGGAATTTATCAAGAAGCAATTTAAGTAGCAAAATATTCAACGACTATTATCCTCTTTTGAAAACATTGTTATTTAATTCCATAGTCAAAACAATCCTGTCAGATGAGGAAACAAAAGTCTTAGAAGTACAAGGCTCAGATTATGTAGTACACTTGCCACAGAATCAAGACAATAAGGAGCAGAACTTGAATTTAGATTTTTCCGTATTTGTTTCTTGTCCGTGTGTCTTTCTATAATACTGTGACCTTATGATAATGAAGATGATGATTATAACAAAGGCAAAGGTGATACAAAAGTGATAATAACAACTCTGGCCTTAGTACATTTATATGATTTTCTCTTTTCTATTGTGTCATATTTGCTATGTTTGTTCTCATTTCATACTAAGTCCTTTATGTCCTCATTTCATACAAAGAAGTTGCGTGATTCAAAGTCAACTGAGAAGATATAGTTAATGAACCAAACAGCCTCTAGTGCCAGTTGTATCCAGGAAATTTAATTCGTATGAGGGTTAGAGAGAGTTCCAATGTGGCACACGGAATATGGACACTAGGGAGACATGGTGTGGTACTTGGATCATGAGGGGAGATGCCATTTATTTAGGAATGAGGCAGTTTGGTTTGGATTGAATGATGCACTTCCAAAATGGCGCAGTGATGGAAGGCAAGCTAGTGCTGGCTACAGCTGAGATCTCTCATGGAGCATCACTGGAATCTCAGTGAAGTCTCTTTATTGGGCTATTTGACTTAGAGAATGGTGTTTGATTTGTGCATGGAAATATCCCATGAGCATATGTTCCAAAAAAGAAAGTCTCAAAGTGTAAATGCTCTTTGGAGTGTTTACATCATGCCTAGCTACATTCCATGGGTCAAAGACATCACATATGGCCCACCTCAGAGTGAATGTGTTAAGCTTTTTAGCAAAGGATATTAATAAAGGAAGGTGTGATTTACTGCAATCCTCTTTTCGCCAGACTCCCAACAAAGGGATGTGAATCTGTAGGAGAGTGGGTGTATGAAGAGTTGCATGAAGCATGATACTTTTTAGAAATATTCTCACACTTTCTCTTCTGCAGTTGACACACTGTTATGAGTTAAAGATGAGGTTTTGAGCCTATAGCTACACAGAAATCTACACAGTACAGAGCTAAATTTTAAAAAAGGATTTAAAGATACTTGTATTTTAAAAGTTGAATTCTTTCAGACTTACTGACTTTGGTTTTCAAACTCAGAAGTTTCCTTCAAGATTATGTTAGCTGTCATGTTTAGGCATATTTTTGAGATGATAACTTGTGTTTACTTGGCAGAGCAGGTGTCTCTGGTACATGGAATTTCATTACATAATCTGAGAGAAACTTACTATTAGGAATATGTAGCTCTGTAACATTATTGTAATAAGTCTTTGTTTAACATTATCCCTGAAAGAAAGCAAGCCATCTAAAAGCAACCCAACTAAAATGTGTGAGGCACTAATTCATGCATCCATACATCCATCTGTTTGGCCAAAGTCACATATACTGAAAATTAACTGGGCTGGGGATGTAAGTATACACAGAGTGGATGGAGTATATTCTTGAAGGTGTTATGTTTAGTGTGAGCAAACAGATAATAAAAACAGGAACAAAGTCATCTCAGTTTAAATGTGATGAATAAAATAGTTCACTGGGGTATGTTAGGAAGTGACTCTGACATTTGAGATCAATAACTACCATCTCTACTCATTGCAACTGAGCGGTAATACTCAAGAAAACTGGGAAGATGACAGTGCTGTTATGTGTCATTACTAGGCCCTACAGAGCAATGAATTGGAAAGGGAGAAGAAAAGAAAGAAGGTAAAGAAAAATTAGGAAAAATAGGAAGATCAGAAGAAGGCAGGGATCAATGTGAAGAGGAGGGGAAGATAAGATATAGGTATCAGGACTAGCAATTTTCATGAATAATGACATGGAATCCTCAAAGTTTTGCCGAGCATTAGATGCACCAATGTTAGAAGGGGGTCCCAGGAGGGAAAAGGAACTCAAGCGCCATCACAAAGTCAGGATCTGCTTGGAGATGAATCTGCAGTGTTTATCACAGTCACCTGCGTATGCCAGCCAGTGTCTCTCACGTCCACTTGATGCCCTACTGGCAGGGGAGGCCCTTCAGTGACGTAGGAGGAGAAGGTTATGTTTCTTTTGGGGTTTTGAGAGATCAGTGAATTGAAGAACAACTTTGTGTAAGTAAATGTTCAGATTGGGGAGAATTACAAGAACATGACTCCTCTGAGTAATGGATAGCAGCTTTGAAGTGATGCTCATAGGAATATAACCCAGATGTGTGTGAGGGATTGCTTTGAGGAAGAAAGTTATCAGATTTTCACCTCTGAAAATATAAAATAAAAGCAACTAAATGTGCATCTCAGGAATGAGAAATTTAGATTAAATCTGAACTGTTCCCTTGATAAGAGGTGTTAGCTATAAGCGGAAGGGCATGAAATTGTTTTCTCAGAGGGCATGAAACCTAGCAATTGTTCATCTATCCTGGGCATCACTTGTAAATGCCATACTTCTGGGGAATGTCCTGGATGGCCTCTCAATCTGCCTTCCTTAAATTCAAAGTTTTTCAGTTTTTCTTAGAAATAGTTTTTTTTTTTTTTTTGAGAGGAAGACAAATTATTTCCCATTGTATTTGTCAGCTTCATATTATTACAATGAAATACCTGATATGGGCAACTTAGGAAGTAAAGAGTGTCTTGTGTTGGCTCATAACTCTCAGTCTACAAGTCCAAGGTCGTATGGCCCAAAGCACTTAGCACAGCTTAATGGAAGAGACAGAAGGAGAGGGAAATGAGGAGGGAGAGAAAGGGGGTGGGGGGTAGAGGGAGAGAGGGAGAGGAGGGAAGAAGGGGGGGAGTGGAAGAGAGAGAGAGATAGAAAGAGAGAGAGAGGGAAGGAAGGAGGGAGGGAGGGAGGGAGAGAGAGCAAGGATAAGGCAGGTCCCACACTCTTTTTTGAGGCCACATCTACCCACTTCCACTGACCTAAGGACCTGACATGCAGTCCTGACTCTTGAAGGTCTAGAAAACTTCCAAATGCCACCATCTTGGGACTGAGGGGACATTCATTCAAATCAAACTATAGTTTAAACTGATCACATCCCACAGCTTCATATCTAAACACCATACTTAGATTAATTTTCCACCCTCATAATATCCTTAACATACGATTCTGACTAAGCTTTTATGTGAATTCTGGAGGTCAATGCATATTCAGATTGCAACACAGTTCTAGTCTGCATGTGAGTGGCGCACCCACTTCTGGTGGTGGCTTCTGATTAGATTATTTTCTTCACAGGACTTTGTTGCCTTGGCTAAATCACAGACAACTCTCATTCCAAAATTGCTTCTTATATTTTCTAACTCATGTCTTAATTTCCTTCTCCAAAATTCCCCAGTGGTGATTGGAAGAAGGAAATATCAGAGGCTTGTTATGGTGAGGAGAAGCTACGGTATTCTTCTGAACTTTATTGTTGATTACCTAACCTTGTTTCCTTAGTAAAACTTAGGGAGCCCACCTTTTATCTGTGAACAATACATTTAAAATTTAGTTAAGCGTATAATAAATAGGACATCACTTCACAAAAACATACCCTGTCCCAAGTGTCAGTAATGCAAATTGGAGAAGTTGTGCCCCAAAGAAAGAAGATCAGTTTGAATGACTTGTGATTGGGGGCCATGAGAACTGCCATTCATAGACAGCCGTCTTGTATACTTAGATTTACTGTATGTTCACTTCACATTTGAGGAAATGGAAACTAATAGCTAATAATTTGCCCAGCATCACCTGAATAGGAATCCAGATTACTATGAAGCTCAAAAGTTCAACCTTTACAATAAATATATTATCTTTAGCACTTCTGTGGTATAAAATAATATTTTCAAAACTTAAAAATACAGTTTTCTAATAGCTGAATCTAAAAAGCACACAGATGAAATGAACAACCTTGAGAGGCTTTACAAAGACATCATCCACATTGCCTTTATTTAAATAATAATAGATAATAATAGATTGCTTTAAAAACTTTTGCCAGAAACTTACAAAAATATTGCAAACAGGAAACATAGCATTCTAGTTATGGAAGCAGTTGAAGTTTGACCTTTGAATAAAAGTAAGAAAACAGCTGTTATTCGGGGAGTTAGGGTGAATGGCTAGGATCTTTCGTTTCCTTGAATTGGAAATTTTCTGAAGTTTCCATTTGTAAATCCTGATATGGACCTATCAGTGTTGTACTGGGTAATCAGAACCTGTAGGAGATGTACGCATGTGTATATGTATGTATGTATATATATGTTTGTATATGTATGTATGTATATATATGTTTGTATATGTATATGTATATAATTGACATAGGTAACTATGTCTTAGTATACTTGTGCTTCTATAATAAAATATGTTAGAATGAATACTTTATGAACAACAGAAATTGTCCACCTTAAGGCTTAAAGTTGAAGAACAATGTGTTGACATATTCTGTGCAGGGAGGGCTCATTTCTCCAAGATGATTGCATCTTACTTCACACTGTAACGGCAGGAAGCAAGCTCCCTGAGGTCTTCTTCTTGACGCCTGGTGGACACTCATCCTGCAGAGGTGAGATGGACTCGTCCCCTCCCATACATGCTCTCTCTTAGGACAGGTGCAGTGCTGACTGTGCTTCAGCATGGCAGCGTGAAGGATATATTCAGACCGGAGCATGGGCCTTGGCTAGAAAGGTGACATGCGTGGAGCGGTAGCCAAATAAGGGAGACAGTCTGGGACACAGTCTGCAGCTTCAAACACCAGATGGGCTTCATGTCTATTAGAGAAGATATAGTCTGCTTTTCTCTCTCTCTCTCTTTTTTTGAGACAGGGTCTTACTTTTGTAATTCAGGCTGGCCCTGAGCTCAGCCTTGAACTGACAGAACTCCACCTGCCTCTGCCTATCGACTGCTGGGATTACAGGCATGAGCCACCATGCCCAGCACTGTGGATTGTGGTTCTGATTGCTGGTGGGCACGAGTCTCCATGCCTGGCATTGTTTTTTGTGGTTACCAGGAACTGAACCCAGGTTCTTGCACTTGCAAGACAGGTGCCGGAACCACTGAGCTAAATCCTGAGCCCCTATAGTCTGCTCTTAAGGCCTTTCAGCTTCTTAGATCAGGCTTACCTACATTACTTAGACTAGTCCTCCTGATTTACAGGTCACTAATCTAAGGTGACATCATTTATTAAATGGCTTCATGACACCACCTAGATCAGAACTGGATTGTAGAACAGAGAAGAGTAACCTAGCAACACTGACACAGAAATTCAACCATTCAAAATAGTTAACTATTATTTTTTTCGAATGCACAAGTTGTTTCAGATGCTGGGGTAGGGTTACAAAGTCTAAAAGTTTAAAGTAATCTACAGTACACTGTTTCTCTGAACAGTATGAGACTATGACTGGTCATCCTTGGCTATTCAGCTCTCATCTATTCTTCAGGTGAGAAGACATCTTTGTACAACCAGTTACTTGTGGTTCTGACTCAAAATGCATTGTGATGTCATAGTGACAAATAGCCAACTTGGAAGAGGCAGGAATTAGGTGGACTTGGGCTCATGCCTCAGCATCTTTGTGTCAGAGCTTTGTGAATGTGCCTAGAATTCACCTGCAGTAGAAATACTAATGTTCTATTTCCTACACTCTGGTACGGTTTGCCTGAAAGACAGTGTAGGACAGGATAGATGAATATGAGTGTCCACGTGTACAAACACACGTGCACACACTAGTTATTGCCAAAATATCTACTGCATTCTAGCCATAGTGTTAAGTACTATGTATAAGACATATAGGTATAAAACCATCATGATTTCAATTTTCAGAATGCTAATAATCTGAAGAATGATATAATTCAGTTGAGAGTTTCAATGTTGGATAGTGTGTAATTGAAAGCACAATTAATTAACATCTGTATTAAGAATATATGCTCCTTGGGTGAGCTATAGAATCAACTCTGCCTTAGTAAGGAGCTGGTTAGGATTCCACTCAAACTCTGCAGAGAAAGAGGATTAAATTCTCAGTGGCTGGTTATGGGAACAGTTCATGCAGTGGGGTCTATGTACTTGTCCATTTACCATAGCTTTTCCTTTCACTTCTGAGGAGTTGAAGTAGCTTTTGTAATTGCCACCAATGAATTGAGATTTCAAAAATGGACATTTTAAAGGAAGAAAGAAAGGGAAAAGAAACAGTGAGACTGTGAAATGGAGCAAAGGCCTTCACTTGAAACAACACCCTTAGTTGTGACATAGAGCACTGTTTTCTAGTGGCCAATGCAACAAGAAAAACACCAATAGTTATAAAATGACCATAAAATAAACACATTAGTGTCAAGATGGACACTTGACTACTTAACAATTGGCTCCAGAAGAATTTCTTGCAGTCTTATACTGATACTTTCAATAGTAAGCCAAGAGTAAACAAAATTTTATACACCATGCACAGATGGACACATATGGTGCATATATATTTCTATGTAGATATATATCTGCATATGTAAATGTATCTCTAGGGTTGCTTAATTCCTGTAAAGATTCAGGCACAGCCCTCTTGGCTGATTACTGATTTTAGTGGAATTTAGAGGGTTCTGTTGCAAGCACAGCTTTTCATATCTTCCTCTCCATGTCTGCATGGTCTTCTGCGTGGTCTCTTCCTGGAAGAAGAGCAGAAGACACCACAAGTAGAGCAGTAAAACAAGGTGCCCCAGGGCTACTCACTGTTTCAGAACAACACCATTATTCAAAGTTAACTGGGCTTGAGACCACTACGAGCCTTATGTCTTGGTGGTCGGACGTGTAGGAGGTGATCAGGGCTCAGTGCTAAGACGTGATCAAAGAATACATAGAAAACACCAGGTGAGGATTTAAGGGAGAAAGAAACTCCTAATATTACTTTGAAGTAATTATGCTATTTCTGCTGCAATTTGGCCATAATCAGGTCACTTTTAAAATATTAGTGAGATGCCTAGGACTATTTAAAAGTTAGATGCACAAAAAACAATCCATCCTTGTCAAACTTTTCAATTTAAAAAAATAAAGATGAAAAGCATATCAAATGAATGGGAACCAGTTAAATCAATTAAGGTACATTTTTAAAATAGACTGTAATTCAGTCACAGAAATGGCAGATAGAGACTTTGAGCTGCATGGACATAGGCTTAGAATAAAATATTAAGAGGCGCAAAGTAGGTCACTGAATGATCTATACAGCCTGATTCCAACTTTCTATGGTGTTTTTACACAAAGAGCGGACAGAGAAGAATCTTGACACAATACCAGCATAATTTTATAAAGTGATTTTACCAATTTTATAAATCCATTGAAAAAAATACCTTTTTTTCAGTTTTTCATTACTGCATGTTCAACTCCAATAGCAAATATATTCAAAATAACTACAAACCTGGAGTATTTGGAGAAGAATGGAATAATGATTCCTCTTACTTTCAATGTATTCTTGATGAATTAGTCATCAGACTTTTGGAACTGAAACTAAACCTTGGATTTTTAAAACAAACTGAAAGCTT
This sequence comes from Petromus typicus, assembly GCA_004026965.1. Lineage (NCBI taxonomy): Eukaryota > Metazoa > Chordata > Mammalia > Rodentia > Petromuridae > Petromus > Petromus typicus. The sequence continues at coordinate 324,533 of PVIR01000046.1, read as the reverse complement.
TGGGGATATGATGAGTCATTTTACAGTTCACATTTTTCTCTCCAGATTTGAATGGAATTAAAAAACATGTGAATTTACAGACCCCGGTTTTATTTGTTACTGTTGGCACTGCAGGGATATCTAGGGTAAAGGATGGAAGAACTGTAGAAAATAAAAGGGGCCTCAGCACGCGCATGTGATAACTGAGAGCTTTGAGGCTTTGAAACAGGAGTTGGTTTGCTGATGGTTTTATGGTGGTTTATACACACGTTAGACTGAGTCAGAATACAGCTGGGGAGAGCAAGGCTAAAATGAAGTTTGGCCCAACATTCAGTATTTTGTCATTGATGTTGATAGAAGTATTCCTAGTAATAGTGATGACAGACAGATGCAGACTGACTATTGCTGGGTTGGAAGACACAATGTGGTGATTGTAAGATTATAGAACCTTCAAGATACTTTCTTTGAAAAGCAGAAACAGAGTGTTAGTAAAGGAGTCGAAAACCTAATAGCGGTCAGGTGGAAATTAAGGTCTCGGCTTAAGCTTTGCTAGTCACTGAAAACTTAAAACATGTCAGTTTTCAGAATAGCAATGTTTATCTCCATATCTAAATTTTAAAATTCATTGTGCATATGTTCTGTGATTTAAAAGTAACAGTCTTTTCCATTTTTCTCATTCTGTTGCAAATTGCAATCGCACCATGTCATCAAAAAGTTATTTAGTGACAACTTATGGGGAGCCAAAAAGTTTCCTGTAATTTGCATATATTTTCCACATTTGGAATGTAAGTGATTAAGGTTTTTGTGTGTGTGTGTTCACTTAAAATAATATATTATTATTGAAATTAAATATAATAATAAATGCAAAATGTTGGCTTTAACGGCATATGCTAAACATTTTCACAGTGCAGCACAGCATATGCTTACTTCTTCATTAAGAGATTTTTAAAATAACTCGTATTTAGCAAGAATACATTATCTTTTATTCAGAATTAATTATATGCTGTTTTGTGTACCGTAATTTAAAGTGCTACCCACTTCTAATATGTAATATGCAAAAGAAACTATGGTTACAATTCATTAGAACTGGCTGCTTGCCTTTGCAATTTAGTGGCATAATGAACACACAGAGCTAAAATGCTGTTTGTTACTTGAATCAAAAGTTACATGAAGTGCTGATAACGAAGTTACAAATCCTTTATTATTTTTTTAAGCACAGCATGCCTCCGGCAGAATGGGGTAAGTCATGAGAGTAAGTCATGCATAATTAGTTATTTTACCATTCTTTCATAGTCTTAAGAACAAGTTTTCACAAGGGCTACTTGGCTTAGAGAGTAGAACATTTAAAAATTATTGTGAATTATTTAAACATGCATGTTATTCAGTCATTGGATATGCTGAGACATACAGGTTTTGTTAGTGAATTGTGGCCTTTGTATGAGTCTGAATCTAGATACCTGTTAAATAAATGCAACCTACTTTCTTAAAGATGAAACCAACCATCTCAAACAGTGACCTGGGATATTAGCTGTCTGGTCACGTGCCTAGAATCTTTGATTAATCATCTCCTATTTGATTATCACTCCTTTCTGACAGTGAGGAAAACAATGGCCAGGGAAGCTAAGTCCTGTATAGAGTTCTATAGCTCACAGCATGAGCTTGGAGCTGGATGCCAAGTCTATGGTGTGCGAGCCACACACCCTTTTCTCTTATCATTTACAATCTTAATTATTGCTAACAGATCAATAAAAGCAGTTCATTTAAATATTACCTTACTCCAGTCATGCAGAGTGAAGATGACAGAAGCATCTGTCATCTGTGCATTAAAATTGGGGGGAAAATTCTTAAATGCTGTTTTCATTTTCTGAACTATACATTGACATCTTGCTATTTTTCAATAATAAGGGACAGAATTCCAAGTAATAATATTTATTGTGTTCGGGCTGGGAATGCAAGCAGCAGTCTAGTGCTCTTGGTGGGATTATAAATCACTATGAGAGGATATTTGGCAAAATTTGAATCTAGATATATGAAGACGCTTTGTCTCACTTGGTTTATTTCTTGGATATAGTCCAAGGAAACATTGTTGTACCCCAGAGTGGAGACTCAGAAGATGTTCATCCTGGTAATTTCTATGGTGTATAAGTTGTACTTCAGTACACTTCTTACTACTGCTCATTGAGTTTTTATTTACTGGAGGAGAAATCCAAAACAGGTTTAGTGACAATCCTTTGGAAGAAGTCTTAAAGACTTAACAGTTCATTTATATAATTTCAGTTAAGAAGCCCTTATTTATATTTATGATGATACTTTAATCCTATGGCTAAAATATATATAGTGTTTATCACAAGGTGCATACCAAAAGTTGTATATAAACCAGTCTTTATTTTGAACAATAGCAACAAAATAACATGGTTAAAATGACTAAAATGCACCCAACCAGCCTGGTAACTCAAACTAGTTACCATGGTGATGAGACTATCCTTCCATTATCCAGTTGTCTTATTCCCCTCAGGCTGCTATAAAAACATTCCTTAGATGGGGTAATTTATAGACAATGGGAATGGTATTGCTCATGCTCTAGATGGTGGGAAGCTCAGGATCATGTCAGCAGGTGTGGGCTGCTCCCCATCAGCAGCACCATCTGAGAGGGTCAGTGTCTCTTTTGTAAGGGAGTTCAGCCCACTTAGGAGGACTGAATAACATGTCTTAACTCCCAAAAGTCTCATCTCTTTAGACTGTAGCATTGGTTATTAGGTTCCAGCACATGAAGTTTGGAGATAGACATTGAAATCATAGCATTAGCCCTTAAGATAGGCAGTGTTATTTATTTTAAAATCTTATGTTTTCATAGTGCTATGATCCCAGCATTCTGTGAGGCTGAGGCAGGAGGATCACACATTCAAGCTCAGTCTGGATGTGGCTAGTTAAGTAACTTTGCAGGACTAAATACATAAATAAATGAAAGAAAAATATTTTTAAAAAGCAATCTGGGGATATAGTTCAGTGTGAAGACCCTAATCTCTAATATCAAAGAGAAATAAAATAAAATTATAAATTATCAAACATTTTTAAGTATGGTTAATTACTGTTAAAAATAAGGGACTAGCTGGAGATGTAGCATAGTGGTTCAGGTACCTACCTTGCAAGGTCCTGAGTATCAGATTCCCAGTATCCAAAAAAAAAAAAAAAAGAGTCTTCATACACCAGCCTCAAATCAGGACCACACATGGCCCATTTTGGAGTCAATTTAGCAATACCCCAGTGATAGTCATTATGTGGCAAAAAAATACCCAGTTAAAAAGTTTTCTAATGTTTGATGTTTTTCAATCACATTAATTGAGGATCAGCCCTGAGAATATCGTGTGTGACAGGCTGCTGTACAAATAATTCACCTATTTGTCTTCACTGCCTTACATAAATCTTCTTTTCCTTTAGCCAACATTGGAGTTTATAATTTGCATTATTTTTGTCATCCCTAATCAAAGTATTAAGAGCAAGATCTTTGCTCACTAGAGCAGTATGTGGTGAGTGATTTGCATAACAATCCAGCCCTTACTGCTGTTCATGATCAGAACCTGGGTTCTAGTTCAGGATGCAAATATTCCAGCTTGTTAACTCAGTCACATATTCCTCTGAACTGTAGCAAACATTTCTTATACAAAGTCACATGCATATGCTCTCTAGAGCTGACATTTTATCATTCCTAAGGGAAAGCATGAAGAATTAGACTAAATTCCCAGGATTCAAGAAGACAGGGAAATGGATTAAGATGTTGAAATGGCTCCTCTTTGCCTACTGTTATTTCTAGAGGAAGTGATACCTCTGTCAGGTGTAAAATGTAGTACCTCTGATTACCTAGTACCTAACCTTCTGGGACATTTCCCATTCATACTTGATTCTGAAACTACTCTAAATTTGAAGATTTCAATGGGTTGATCTATAATTTTCTTTCATCTCAAATTATAGCTTGTGCTTTTTTATTTTCCTCATTTAAAATTCACTCTGAAAGTCCTGCAGTCGAATATTTGACTTGGATGTTTCCATTAAAAAGTTAGATATTTTTCTTCCTTACTCTTTATTGTAGAACGTGTGTGTGTGTGTGTGTGTGTGTGTGTGTGTGTGTGTGTGTGTGTCTCAGGTGCCCAGTCTCAGAACTACTTTTAAGTCTTCAGAATATGGGCTGTGGGACCTACTGAATCCACGTTCTGAGATTTGTCATTGTTTTCATACAGATTTTATGAGAAATGGTTTGTGCAGCATCTGCCTCAGCATTTCTTGGTGAACTTGTTTCAAGGAAAGTTTCCAGAGCTGGAATCCAGGCCTTCTACATCTGGAGCTGGGCTTGAGAAGTCATATTTGTAACAAACTTTCAGGTCACTGTGAGAGTCTCCAGAGTTTGAGAAATGTGAGGTTAGGTCTTCAATTTTCAGAGTGCGTTTCTTCCTGCTATCTCAATCTTTACCTTTTAACATGTTGGCATGTTGGAATGTGAATTCCAATGTCACAGAGTCAGTACAGACAGATTTTGTTGTAGCTGATATAAGAGATATTCACTGAACTCTCTCATTTTGAGGACTTGATTCCCCGTGCAGCAGCATTCAGAGGTGGGGTCTAGAGAGGTATCTGGAACATGAAGGTATTAACCTCACCAGTGGATCAGCCCATGGGTAAATTCACAGGTGAGTGGGCCATTGGGATGTGAGGCTCAGTTGGAAGGAGTAGGTCATTGGGGACGTGCCCTTAAAGGATGTATCTTGGGTCCAGCTCCTTCCATCTCTCTCTTTCTGTCTCCCTCTCTTCTGTTCTCTTCTATGTCTGCTTCCTGACTACCATGAGCTCAGCAGCTTCATTCCATCCTGTTTCTGCCTAAAACCAACAGATTGTAGAACAAATCTATAAGCCCAAGAGAACCTATTATCCCCCATGTGGTTGATGTCAAGTACTGCGTCCCAGCAATGGAAACTGGACCAGTGGAGATCCAGTTAGGGTGCTCAAAGTGTGCTTCTTGGATTAGTATTACTCATCTCACTTGGAGATGCATTAAGAATCCATTTCTTGGACCTGCTTTAGACTTTTTGTATTTAAAAACTCTTAGAGTAAAGTTCAAAAGCCATCCAAAAGATACAGTTTTACCAGTGGTAGACTACTTGGCTAGTAAGTGCAAGGCCTGGGCTTAATCACACACACACACACACACACACACACACACACACACACACACACACACACAGAAAAAGATATAAAAAAGAGAGAGAGAATGCCATCTGAGAGGCAGCTGATTTATAAACTTTGAGAAGCACTGCCCTAAAGTGTAGTTTTTCAGCCTTTCCATGTTAGCTGCCTTTCTCCACTTATTTAAATTGACTATCTGACCAATCTCTGGAAAGAGTGAGACAGCTGTTTTCTTTAGAATGCAATTCCTGTTTGAAAATCTCTCAGACTTCTAGCTCCAGATGAGATTTTAGAATCAATGTCACAAAAGAATGATGCATTTAAAACTGGTAATGGTCCTACTAGGAAGGTAAAGGTTTGGTCTCTTAAAAGCAACATCAAAATAGCACGCCAAGACCCATTGGGTTTTAAATTAGATGACAGGTTCTTAAGTTAAAGGTAATTGAGTTGAATCTTGGTTTTGACACTTACCAGCTGTGTAGCTTTTAGGAATTTTTAAAACTGTCTAGGAGCCTTATGTTTTATACCTGAAAATAGTATAATGGTAGGGCCTTCATTTTACATTGCAAGTTTGAACATTAAATGATACAGTGAATGGAAAATAATTTTCTGAGGACATAATAACACAAGCTTAAAGAATGTTATAAGATGTGTAACCATGGATCTGCACTGCAGTTGTCTGACCCTTGATGCCCATATTTTAGAATGGGAGTCATAGTAGTGCCTCGAATGGTAACTTTCAATAGTAAAGATAACTAAGTGAATATCAGCAGCAGTATAATCCAGTGTGAAGATGATAGAGACTGGACCTCTCTGTATCCCTACTGCAGGATTAGCTTTGGCATAGATTAAGTGCTTGATGGGTGAGCGCATGAGTAATTAAGCACTAGGTAGATTTTCCTGAGGAAACTGTTCATGGCTTATCAGCGAAGCTGATAGGAAAAGATTTTGTGTACATGACTTACTAAGTAGGCTTAGACAATGGCTACCTATGGAATCAGGTGTGGAAGAATGAGAACTGGCTGTCTGTACGCTGTGGTGCTGGAGGACTCAGTTGAAGGTGGCAGGTGTGCTCACTACAGAGTCCAGTGTCAGACCATGTCAGAAAGAACCGGGATCTGTGTTGGGAAATGAGGAGTCTAGGCAGGAAGCCTGAAGGACCTGGAGACAAACATCTAATGGGGGGACTGAAGACTAGAATCTCCCCAAAGAAATAAGTGAGGTTTCCTTCTTCTTTCAGTTTTTATTCCATCCAGATGATCAACCTATTGACTGGTACCACCTACATCTCAAGTGAGTCTTCCCTCCTCAGTTGGTGGCCTGTAAGTCACTCATTCACAGACACACCTCAAACAGGGCTCCATTAATCCTCTTAATCTGTGTGAGTTAATATGTCACAACTGTTGATCCCACATAGCGTCCAGCGCATGCATTCTTTGGCTGTATTCCCAACAACCCCATGCAGAAGTTACTTAACATCTCTATAGGGAGAATCTTCAAGTTCAGAGAGATGCAATGAACTGGCTAAGGCGGATGGGGTGGTACCCAGGTTACCTGAAATCAAGGCTCCTTAATTATTGGACTCTGTGGCTTTATCCTCTGTGAGCCTTTACCTGATAATCTCTAGCAACCTAAGCAGTGGAGAAATACATTCTTATTCACCTATAGAAAATATGGAAGATAAATTAGGTATTTGGATGAGTGAATAACACTTTCTTGAGTAATTTCATAGCCAGTTAATTCCTGGCCAGTGTGGCAGACAAAAATTTTTATAGCCTTGTTAATGTTATTTCGAACTACACACTTGTTAGATGTCATAGGGCGATGCCTAAACAGCTGCTTAGCTGAGTGAATTACTGCAAAGCAAACCCCTTTATGTACCATCACCCTGCCCAATATCCATGAGCCTTCCCCAAAACCTTCAGAGCAGGACAATGATCGGTCTCTGATGTACATGGTGATCACTTCTTTCTTGCTCCTATATTCTTTCCTGAACACCATAGTCAGGTTTAATCTACACCGAGTTTAATCTTAAAGGCTCCTCATTATTTCCTCTTATTGAGGAAGGGAAGTCATTTATTCTAAAATGGACAATGTGTGAAGTTCAGAACTATTGGCACAGTGAGCAGGTCAATACTTGACTTGTAGGGGCTGTCCTGTACCTGATAGTACAGTTGGTAGCACCTCTGACCACTACAAACTAAACTCTAGTTGTGTACCCTCCTTCGTCCTGATGACCAAAAGTGTCTCCAACATTCCCAGCTATCTCCTGGGAGCAGCATTGCTTCCAGCTGAGAACCATTGCTGAGAAGTATCCCTCTGATCCTTTTCATCTTTACAACACTGTATCACATATGAGTCCTAATCATAGCAGAATCTATTTTTATACTTATTTATTTATTGCTAAGACAACTTGCTAGGTGGTCATGGTGGGGACTTCTCCTGGTAGGAACATAATGTTAGTAATTTCCTCCTGCTGTTAGGTGAGCTTAATTGTCAGCTTGACTGGGTGAGGAGATTCCTTGGGAGGTGGTTCACTCACGGGGCACTGCATTCATGAATGGACCAATCCACCAATGCTTATGGCTGAATGAGCTCCTAGGACATGGTGTGCAGCTGAAGGTGGGCCATGGGGGTTGCCATATCTCAGGCTGGCATTCTGCACTGTGTTCTACTATACACCAGCCTTGGACTGAGTAATTGTGCTCATCACACCCTTCTTCCATGCCAGCCAAGGACAGAAACCTCTGAAAATGTGAGCCCAATTAACTGTAGGTATCAGGTATCTTGTCCTAGCACTGGGAGAGGTGAACGATGCAGCCACTGGATACCTGCAGTATAGATCCTTGGTGCAAAGCTTAAAAAGTACTGATATTCCAGTTCTGCTGTCTGTCATTGCTCTGTCAGGATATTTCTATGAAAAGGAGATTTTCCTGTGCTATGATTTAGTGGCCAGGATATTTGAATAGGAAAGATGAGCTGTAATTTTGCCATTTTTTTTCTGCAATATCTTTGCACCTAAGAGCCGACATCTCCCATCCTTGCCATTTGAACTCTCTGTTCTGTGCTTGTAGAGCCAGTTTATCAAATGAGTTAGGAGCAGTGTGTCTCTCTCAACACTGCCTCCTTGTAGAGTCAACTATGCTTTCTATAGTAACCCCTTTCAGTAAAATCTTATGCTGTGTATCACACTTTGCCTCCATTTCCTTCTCTCCTACAACTCAGTGAATTATAAGCAAAGCTATGGTTCACCTTTCTGTGGATCTTCAGTGCCTGGATTTGAACCATAAATTCTGATATGTTGGAAAAGCACAGCTCTGGAGTGAGACAAACCTGGACCCAGACTCTAAACCTGGAATGTGCCTGCTGGGGAATTCAAGTGAGACAGATGCTCAAAGGTTTTGTGTACCTTCCTTATTAAAACATAAAAGAATGATCTGTCTCAGATTTGACTTTAAGTTTCAATTCATTTGGAAGCAGTGCTCACGGGATGTACATTCTATCCACACTATAAGGAATGTTCCAGATATACGACTCTTTGTGAACTTTCTCAGTTCCTGTAGCCCACCTTACAGAAAAAAGAAAATGCGACTTACAGATATTAAGTATCTTGTTCAAAAGTTTCTAAGCTCGTGTGAACTGACTCTGCACTTGAAGTCAGATGTGCTTAATACCAAAGTCCATTGTATTATTTCCTACATATGCTGCCTTTAACTCAGTGTTAACACTTTGAATGAATGAGTAAAAGAATGAATGAATGAGAGTGAAGAGCATCAGAAGATGGTGCTAAAAGTTTATAAGGGAAGCATCTTTCCACCCTGAGGGTCCCCTTCCCTTCAAAGTCATATTGTACTGGATTTTGTACTTCACAATGGGTTGAGGCAGGTGACAGCAGAGCTGACTTCACCATGTCCTTGGAGAGTGGGGTGGAGAGAGGTCAAGCTCTGGTCCTGGCTGTGTCACTGGGTGGTGACATGATGCCTCCCACTCATGTATGCTTATCACCGTGCACAGACACTGCCTCGCACTGCTCCCCTCTGATACCAAGGGGCTGGCTAGGATTCCCAGCCCTAGGAGTTGGATCCCAGCTTGTTCTTCTGTAGATAAACATGACCTGTACAGTGTGAGCTTCTTACACTCAGCAGAGTCCTGCATTTGGCCAGGTTTCAGGGTATTCCCTGACAGAAATACTTCTTCATCATCCAGAAGCCACACACTTTCTTAAAATGGGTGCGTGAGAACAAGCATTCTTGTGCTTTATAACTGAGAATGGACAGCTCCCAGCCACAGCCTCTGCATGGGGTCTCCGCCAGGTGGGGAAGGTGACCTCTGAGTGGGGGAGGCATCTACGGGGCCGTGGCTGCTTATAGTCATCTTTGCACTCCCCTCTTTTGTTGTGTGCACTTCATCTAAGGCATGTGATGTAGACTTTTCATGCCATTTTCTTGAAGCTTTTTTATGTTCACGTGACAGGTCACACAAACAATTGCAGTCCAGATGGTTTTCATGACACGTGAATATACAGGGGCAGGATATGGCTCTTTGAAATCAGTAAGTTTTATTGTGGAATATTTTTAGAGGAAAAGCTTCTGAGCTATGTGAGATCTTATGGTTTCACAAAAGAAATATGCAGGTTCTCTTTTGAGTACTTGATATTTTGACACTTATCACTGGCATGATATTATGACATAAACACAAAGCAGGAAACCATTTTCTGGGCTCTGTGACATAGTTGGAGGAAACATAGCATCCCACTTTCCCTGGGTGATGACCTTTGACTCCATTGCACTGACTAGCACATTGGTAGAATATCATTAGCTTTTCACAATAGTCTTCGGAGCATGAAGTGTAATGGGTTAATGAAAATATTTAAGACAAATATTAAAATATGAAATATATTTCAGGTAAAGATATGTATACTTATTCTTATGAAATTCCAATACATTACTGATCCAAGAAAGAAATTCAGGGAAAGCCCTTTATCTTTTAAAAAAAGATCTGCTATTATGGTGAGACAGAGATCACATCACATGCCTGAGTATAGTTTGATGGGTGTGTTGATTAAAACATAACTTCCGGAAAATAATCTTCAATGTGTACATAGAGGTTTAAAATCCCACCTCTTGTGATCCAGTAATTTCAGTTGTAGGCATGTATTCTAAAGGAATAAACAAAATTGTAGACAGAGATTAATGCACAATTAAGTTTACTGCATTGTTACTTATGGTAGGAAAATGTGAAAACCACCCAGTAGCTCCATAGTATTGGGTTGAATGGTTATATAGTTTGTTGTACATCCTGACAGGCAATTAGATAATAATCAGAAAGGGCTCCCAGAGACGCTTTAGTCTTTATGCATGAAAATGCTTAAATCAGGTACAAAAGAAAGGGAAAATCTCAATTGTGTTTAAAAATTAAAAACAAAAAAACAGTGGAAGGAAATGTTCATTTTCTCATAATACATTTTATTTTCCAAAGTGTAGAAAATAAGTATGCCTTGCTGAATAATTAGAAAACTATAAATGAATAAAGCATAAAAATTGTATTGATCTTCATAATGCCATGAGGTGAGGTGCACACTAAAAGAGGATTCCAAGAGAAAGGCTGATTAATTCCACTTGACAGAAAAAGCAAGAGGACAGACCTGGATTTTAGAGAGACACAATTTTCCTGGCAGACAAAGATGAAAGGTATTTCAGGACCTTCAAGCCCACAGGCTGGACAAAAGATGGGAGCATAAACAAACCTGGCATGCTCAGGGGGTGAGACTGGCCTGGTGTGACCGGGGCACACATTCTGCAGGGTAGAGGGTTCAGTGACATCAAAAATAAAGTAGACAAGCACAAGGCTGTGAAAGATGTGTCGTTTTCATCCCTTTTTAGGAGTTTAAACAATAATAACTACCAAGAGAGTCTGGGAGACTCACAGCAGGAGGCTAATTGGAAAGACACATCCGTGCACATGTGCACACATGCATACAGATGCTCTAGCAAATACATGTGCGTACACACAGGATGCAAGAGAACATTTGTTACAAGGATCAAAGCAAAGCCATACACATGTGTTCATTACTTTTTAGAAAATGTCTTGAGAAGGAGCTGGGGATCTAGCTCAGTGAAAAGTGCTTCCTTAGCATATGCAAGGCCTGAGGGTAAAAATGGAGGAGAAAAATCTCAAGAAAAACCATCAATGCATTTGCTACAACAAGATCCAAAGAAAACTATGGTATAAAAAGTGTAAAACTCTTATCTCTTTTCTTACGGTAAGGTCTTTTTTGTCCTTGAAGGCTTTCTTTGTGTAAATAAAGAGGCTTTTCCTGAGCCACTATGCTGTAGGAGGTATTCCTTCTCACCTGTTCTTATGATCATGACTTAGATTGCAAGACAGTCATGCAGAGAGACCTGCTGTATGGGTCACTGTGCTCCTCACACCTACAGTATGGTACATGATCATTAGCAGTCACCTGAATGAATTTCATAAGGTCCCTGTGGATGAAAGTTTTCCTCAAAATTGACTTTGATATCTCAGCACTCAGACCATTCCCAGTCCAGGTATCAGTCCAGATAATTGGGGCTACCATGAGGACAAGAAAATGTAAAGACTTATGGCTGGTTTTTCCATGCAAGTGGGAGTGTATTTTGATATTAAGTTCTGACTAAAAAGTAGTTTATGATGTATTGCTCACGGTCAGGGAATCAGCAGAATCTGGGTTCTGGTGTGGCCTCTGTCAGAAATCATCCTGATGAGATTGATACTACTCTCTCTACTCTGCTCCTTCAGTTTTCTCTCCTGCAGAGAGGGGTCTGCAATAACGGGCTGCCGACCTCAGGAGTCTCCCCTAGGAACCTTTCTGCTTTGCCGTCTCAAAATTCCCAGTGTACAGTTCAGCAGCGTATACACCTGATTGATGTTTGAAGACTTATTCATCAAAATGTCCTTCAGTTTAGGATACTGTGGAGTCTGAGTGGATTGTATATCATCCTGTAAAGTTCCTGAAAAGTTCGGGGGTAAAAATGTCAATGTTTCTCAGTGTGACAAGATGGGAGAGGAGGATTCACTGTACGGTAATGGGAAAGGGCTTGATTTTCTTGGGGTTTCCGTGGTGCGATACAAAGCTGTCTCTCACCGTTACTACTGATGACGGTGCATACCGAGAATGCCTGGTACCACCAGGCACACTCAGGTGAGGTATCTCGAGCAGAAGGGAAACGCGTTGTGCTCAGTAACTGATTGTGCGTTTATTCGCCAGGAGAGATCTGCGAGTTGTTTTTCTTTTTTATGGAAATGGCAGCATGAGGACCAGGAAGTGCCAAGTCTTGTGGACAAATAGCATAGAAGATTTAGCTCTCTTTGTGTCACTTTTGGTGCCAACGATTCTTTAGAAAAGAGAGAAAAACTTTCTTGTATCATCCGAAAATGTAACATGAAGGTCTAGCAGAAAGAAGAGGTGGTCCATCGTTTATTTTCAGCGATGCTGCATCTCACAAGGATGGGGCGGGGCCCGCGGAATCTTTAGAGCCCGAGAATCAGAGGGTGGATGCAATCCGCCACCTTCTGCCCCGGAAACGGAAACGCACGGCCTCAACGTCTCTGTGTTTCCACATCTGAGAATAGTCAGTTCGGGTGTAAAGCACACAGAAGATATACCCACGCATTTCTCGCTAACGTAAATGGAAGGGAAAATAGTTGAGAAGAAGCAAGATGCTGCGAAGTCTTGGAGCTGAACAGAGCAGAGAACTCTGGGATGTGAAATCTGTGCTCCAGATCCCATCAGATATTTGTGGCACTTGATACCGCTGAGCTCTTGAGCTGTGTAATGACTTAATATTTAATTTAAAAGGATTTCCTCCTTTAAGCATATTGTGTTAGTTGTGGAAACCATACAGTTCCTTCTAAGGTATCTGCTAATTCACTTTTTTATTGTCTGGACTGCAAGGGACGCATTAAGATGTGTGAATAAGATGAAACGTGTTAATTTTTCCTTTTTCTTTTCTCGGTTCCCCTTGTGTTTCTGAATTCGACTATCACCATTTAAATCAGATTAATACATTAATTTTCAGTGTTTTACTTTTTCTTCTTACAGTTAAGTGACACTTCTACCTAGTGTCTTATGATAAATTTTTTTCTGGGGCTAACAATGGAAGCTGCATACAGAATGAGCTTCCACGTCACGCCTCACTCTTTGCTCCAGGATCTCATTTGATTTATGTGTAATCGTCAATAAAGACGTTTATGCCAGGTTTTTTCTCATATAAGAAAACTGACAGATATCAAGCATTTTTCAGGTATTCACATACAGGAATGGTGGAGCCAAGAGTCAGACACGCTGGTACCTTTACTATTTTGTGACTTTTGCATGCAATGTTTGCTAAAGAATGAATGAAAGCCAACAGGATTGTGTCTTCCCCCTCATAAAATGATGCACTGGAAAGTGTATGAAATGCAGTCAGGTGAGTGTGGATTCCAGTTATACAAGATTTATTTCCTCAATGCTTGGAAGCTTTTGCAGAATTACACTCAGTACTGAGTTATCCTTCAGGAAAACGAGATCGGCCAGAACTCTATCTTCCAGTGTCTGTAGGATTAGAAATATTTTGTGCTGGAAGGATGAGCTAGATCTGAGGGGGGATCCTTGCTTCTGTCTTTTTTTCTGTATCTGATCTCCCTTTTCTCAGGATGTGAGTCATCCATGAATGTTATTGATTGACTTCTCCAGGTAGACTGCTGCTCACTGAGGCTGAGAGAGGGAGGGTTTCTTTCTGGGCTGTCAACCTTACACTGCGAAAGAGAAAACAAAGCGAAGACAGCCACACCTTTCAAGCTGAGATGAAGAAATAGAAGAGTTTGTGAGACATAAATCAAAGGAAATTGTCTAGAATTGGCACAAACCAAATTTGAGTTGAACAAGTGCTGGAGTGATGAGGTAGGATTTGTGTTCTTTTGGCTGACACAAAATTATGGGACCTCATGGGGGCTGGCTGCTTATTGACAAACTGTTGCAGGCACAAGTGCACTAATGTCATTCTGCCTGGGACCAGCCACTCCTAGCTCCTCTCAAGACAAAGCACTGGATCACTGGTCCTTCTGCTGCTTCTCTTTTTGCAATATAACCTTCATAAAATCATCACCTTTGATTGCAAGCCACACTCTTACATCAAGTGCAGGGCTCACCGGGTATTTGATTTCATCACCAATGTAAATGTTGGGACTCCCCCATGAAGATGCCATTGTCATTTCCATCTTGTTGATGAGATGCCTTATTCAGACAAATGAATTGTCTTCCTGGATCCCAGCCATGTGGGAGAGTGTTGGTGTTGCCAATGCTGTGTCATTTTCACTAGTTGTGCAGGAGGTCTTTGTCCTGGGCAGTGTCTTGAGAGCATCAGGCTGCACCCATTTCATCAGGAGCGATAAATCATCAGGGCAGTGTTGCTTGTCAGAGGTAGGTTCCCCTGAAATACTCTACTGGTTGTCCTGTGAAAGCCAGTGATTCAGAGATCCTTGCCAAAGGATCATCATAAATCCTGTTTAGACAGAGAAATCCCTAATGAAAGAGGGTTCTTTGCAGTGGCCCATGGCTGTGGGTAATAGTGTCCAGAATAGGACAGTGTGCAGCAATGCTGAAGCAAAAGCTCAAGGGCTTGGTTCTGCGGACAGGGGTGCAGATGGCCTCGTAAGTAAGATTTATGAAGAGAGCCATGCTCATCGTACACAGGTAGAGGAAAAGGCTTGAGAATAGTGTCATCTGAGAGGTCTCCCCAATGTGGATTCTTCTAATCCTTGGTCTGAGTTTCCATGTTCCTTTTGGAAACATGAATTCCTGTCTGCTATTCTTTCTCATACTATGGTGAAAATTAAATTTGTTTTCATTCTATTCTTTCTCTGTATTCTAGTCTGGCTGGCAGATCAGACTGGCAATGTGTATCCCTCACAGCGGAGTGATGGGCAGATTGACAGATGTGTGAGCTTTTCCTTCTGTGAAATCAGACTGCTAATATTTGTCCTGTTCCACAGCATGTAGGACATGACGCTGGATGCTGGAGTAGGTAAGGTGAGATTTGAAAGATGAGAAGGGTGACCTCTGTGAGAGACAGAGAGAGAGAGAGAGAGAGAGAGAGAGAGTGAGAGAGTTGTGTGTGTGTAGGAATATTTCCCTCTTTGAAAGATTTCTCCCAAGTATACAAAAATTAACTGCCTTCCACCAAATGATGAAAGGTGGTTTAATGTTGCCCTGATAATATTTGCCTTATTCTATGTAATAATTAGAATGGATTTATAAAGGAAAATATCTGTGAATGAGTTTCTTGCTTATGGTTGGTTCTGCACTACAAGAGAACGTTTGTATGTGGAAACAGAGAAAATTACAAGCCAGGGCACATCCATGTGCATCTTCTTAGACATGTTTGACTTTGGGGTGCTTTTCTTGGACTTGGAAAAAGTGCTGTCACAATTCTTGTTATACATTTACATTTGAGGTCTTCTACAGCGATAATCCTGTTAAGCGGATGTCATTAAGATCCTACGTCAGACATAAAATTTAGAGAGACCAGGATACTCGCTCGGAAATACACAGCTACTCAGTGATGCTACCTTCACCTAACCCCCAAGTTCCTAAATCCAGAAGTCCACACCCTTACTTCTGTCTGGAGTTTTACTGAAGTTCACTGACAGTTGCTACAGATACTGTCCACTGGAACTGTTTTATTCTTCTCATTTGCAACTCATTCCCTTTGGAGCCATGGTGATTTTTGCCTTGTAACCAGTGCACAGCCCCTTCCTCTGTGGTGCTCCCATTTTGGCTTTTGCAACCAGCAAAAGAACAAGGGAGACAGAAAGTTAAATGAACTCCCCAAAGGGCATTCACCCAGCACCAAGGGATATTTGCTTTATTCTATTTGTTTGATTTAAAACAAAACAAAACAAAACAAAACAACAAATGTTCCCCGCCTCTGGGTCCAAGGACTTGTCTTGGCTTTCACAGTGGCTCCATGAATAATGAAAGAGTTTCCGACTTGTCTGAAAACAATTCCGACATCAAAGAGACACACTAAGATGAAACCCCAGGGTTCATTTTCTTCCCCTAGTGTCCTAAGCGATTGTCCTTGGCTCTCTCCAGGTCAGTGCTCCCTTGAGTGCTCCCCTGAGAGCTGTCCATGGATCAAGAACAGCTTCCTGACCACCATCTGGCAAATGTCAGATAGGCAGGACCTGGGCTGCCTTGCGCAGACCTAGGGGCAGACGCTGTGCTTTAATAAGGCCCCCAGGGCCTTGCACATTAAAGTAGCAGAAGCCTTTTACCACAGAGAGCAGGACTAACACTCCCCCCTCCCTCCATGGCTAGGGTAGAGAGCTAGGGATTAGTAAGTAGATTCCTGGCACAAAATTTTACAGGGACCTACAAGATGCAGTCATGCTATACTCAAATTAAATATTTAACACTATATTTAAATGCTTAACGTAAATATTTAATGCTATAATTTTTTAACAAAAATTAAAAATATATTTGGACATCTGTAGTGTTCTCCCTTCTGGATCTTTGGGAGGGAAGGCAGAATAATCTGGTGGAGGTCTGGGAACTTGGAGTTGCTTTTCCTAAATCTTTGGAATTCTTTTGCCAGTACAATTGCATTGAGTTGTTCCTTCTTTAATTTTCACGGCTACATCTTACTGGATTTTCAGTAACTGGTTGTATGCAAATAATTTAGCATGGTAATCTGAACTTCAGCTGGCTGGTATATATCATACTAAAGCTGTGATGGTAGTCGGTCAGGTGGGGAATCTTTTGTGACATGTCTGGGGTATGTGATGGAAATTGACTGCTACTTGATTTTTTTTCAAGTTTCTTTCTGAGAAGGAGCATTTTACTGTCCTTTTTATTGGAGAGGAAGTGGTAAATTGTGAAAGATAATCTAGCTAGTTATTAGAGAAGGAAGGTTTCCAGCCGATATGACTTGCCCCAAATTTGACTCTGCCTCAGAATCTATACCACTTGTAGAACACACGCCAAATGCAATGAATTTTGTTGTATTCAAAGTTCTAAAGCAAATATATCCAACCCTTTTCTTCCGGTGTTCAAGTATGACATTGGTAAATAGCTTCACTATGAAAATCTGTCCTTTGGCATTTTTAGGTGAATATGCTGTATAAAACAATTAAGTGAGAATAACAGACGTTGGGAATGACAACGTAAAATTTGGCTTCAGTTTTCTTTAGAGCTGGGCACATAGGGGAGTGGGTGGTATTAGTTTTCCAGGTCTTCTCTGCTGTGGGGGGTCTCTTGCAGCCCCTGCAGGATGGCTTCTTGTGGAAGGTAGCCCCACCCTGCATCCTCTCTGCTCTGCCTGCTCTGTGTCTGTCCCTGTCCTTCCTGCATCTGTGTGGGACTCATCAGCAGTGGGTGTGTGTCTCACCACAGTGGCTCATTCACAGGGCTGCCTCTCCGGCTGTCCAGAACAAAGCTGGGCTGAGTCCTCTCCCAGACTTTTGGTCCCCGGTTTTCCCACATGAAGTGTCCTGAGATCAAAGTGAGAAAGGGCCCCTCAGTGAGGGCCTCACCCTGGCTGGACCCTGTGTTTTAAGGAAGGTGGTAGATGGCCAACTGCTGCAGAGTGACCTTCGTGATGGTGGAGTGAGTAGGCAATGGACTGATCGGGCCTGGCCTCTCCATCTGCCAGCCCGGTGCAGGTGCCAGTTACACTGCCCGGGCACAGACAAGGGATGGGAATGGTGGCACAAAGATCCTGGCAAAGGAGTCTGGCTTTTGTAGACACAAGCTTTAGGTTGGCACTGTGGTTTTATTTATGCCCTGCCCGTGCCCTTACAGCTGCCGGCTTGCTACGCGTTCACTCTTTCTACACTTTCTGCTTGGGTGGGTCACCATCATTATTTGACTCAGGGATTGTTTTTATTCCCGCTTGATCACTACAGCCAGACTGGTGCTCAGGGGCTTTGCCTAACTGTTGATCTTCATCTTGGGAGTTTCAGAAAGTTTGTTTTGGTCTATCTGTAAGAGAAATGGTGTGGTCCAGGTCCTGGTGCCAGGTTTCTGGGTCTAGGGACACGCTGTTGGGGTCCTGTTTCCACCTTCTGCCTTTGTCTGGTCTCCTCATTAAATCTTCCTGTGTCTGTGGAGTTGACTACCAAGTGGAGTCTGACCTAGTTACAGAGCCACTGTGTAACCTTTCCTTCGTTCATCATAATAAATGGATCATAGGGGTGTGTTCCTTGGGATTCTAAGTGGACTCTGTTATTTCAGAGTTTCTTCTACTTCCTTGGGTGTGGATATGCATATAGTGATGCATATGTGTTTATATAAATGATGTGTGCGTGTGTGTGTGTGTGTGTGTGTGTGTGCGTGTGCATGCGCGCGCTCACACGCTCCCTTTTCGCAGCTGCCTAAATGAATCTGGCGCTTTCTGTTGCTATATTGGGACTTTGCTTTTGGAAAATTGTCCTGTGGCTTTGCAGGGAATAGTTAATGGGCCTGCTTGTTTCTTTCCCTTGACCTCCTTTCAGTTTCCACTGGGAGAACCTGCTCTGGAGCAGCACAGGTTCTCGCATTTTTCTGCTGCTGGTGCCAGCTCTGTCTGCCTCTCTTCTGCCAAAGGGCAGCGGAGAGTTCCTCAAAGGAACTTTTGGACCGCTTGCCCAGTGGATAAAGGCTTCCACTGGGACAGTGATGAGCGCAGCACATGCCTCCAGTTGCTCCCTGCCTGGCTATGACTCATGCTTTTGGCTTTTGCCTCTGCTGATCTCACAGGCCATGTGGAAGGTTGGATTTTTTTCTGTGTGCACTAGCATCTGTGACCATTTTATTGGCATGGTACCTTGCATTTAAAAAGAAAAAAAAATCTCTCCGATCAAACTGCATTTATAAAGTCATAACCAATTCCTTTTCCCATTTTAAATTAATTTTATATACCTAATTGCCAAATCAAAGCTTTTAATCAGTATGAGTTAATCAGAGCTAACATTCTTCTATTTACTGAACACCTCCTATATGCCTGACCTATGGCAGGTGCTTAGAAGAGAGAAATGAACAAGACTGCATCTTAGCAGGGGTTTCCAGTGTGTAATAGTATTCTTATTAACTCACTTTAATTGGGGCAAAGTTTATTGAGCACCAACTGTGTGTTTGGAGAGATGCCCAGGGTCTTATGTATATCATCTCCTCGAAGCATTAGAGGAGAGGGTTAGAGAAAAGCAGGCCATAGAGATAATGATTTTTTAAAATAAGGAAACTGAGGCTGGCTGACTAGAATGGAGTCGCTCTCTCAAGCCACACATGTAATTACAAAGCAGAAGCAAAGTTGGAATCTAGAATTGTCACATGACCCTTTCCCATAGAAATTAGCATCACCAACCTTTTGTACTTCTTCCTTTTCTTCCCTACTATGCAAGTCTCGCTTTAAAAGAATTCAAATCTTTATTGATACATTCTGAATACACATCATCATCACATTCAAAGTTGAGACTTTGTACCAAAATATGACATGACTTGATTCTCATTTTTCCCCTTACCTCCAGCTCTGCAACCCCCCAGCCCCTATATACATAAGCTTTGCTTTCTTTTTTCTTCATTACTATCACATTCTTTTCCCTTCATTATTTACCCATATACCCTCTTTCCTTTTAAATATTTTCTATTTTACAGTATCAACTATATATACTAGAACTCATTTACATCTGTATTTTCTCATACCAGAAAAAGATACAATATTTACACATCTGTGACCTATTTATTTCACTTATGAGGATGTCCTCAAGGTACATCCATTTGACTATGAATGACTCAGTCTTATCATTTTTAATGGCAGAATAATACTCCATTCTGTAAAAGAACCACATCTTCTTTATCCAGTCTCCAATTGATGGATATTTGGGTTATTTCCAAGATTTAGCAATCACAGACTGAGCTGCTATAAACATAAGTGCACATATGTCGCTGTGATATGATTCTTTTAATTCTTTTGTGTATATACCTAGCAGAGTGATGGCCGGGTCAAATGGTACCTCCAATCCTAGCTTTTTGAGGAATCTCCACACTGATTTCTACAGAGGTTGTACGAGTCTATACTCCCATCAGCAGTGGAGAAGGGTTCCTTTTTCTCCACACCCTCACCAACATTTGTTGCTGGCTAATTCTGAGATAGCAGTCATTCTTGGTGGAGTGAGATGAAATCTCAGGTCTTGCTTTTGTAACCAGGGGAAGGGCTTGTGGTTTCTGTCTGTACTGTGGCTTCAGGCTTAGTCTGACATTTTGGGTATGAAAGGGTTTATTGCCATCAATAGCATAACAAAACTTCTAGCTTCCCAAGACATTGAGATTACTGAGCTCCTGACTGGTTCATTGGGGAAACTGAGGCCCTGCCTGTCAAAGGGATTTGACCACGGTTACACAGTCTGTGGGGCTGGCCTGCGGAATTGCAGTCCTCATCTGCACACCAACGAGGTTGTTCATAACCCATTACTTTCTCACTGGCTAATTTATTGTGTGCTAAGGCAAATCTCTTAAGTTTCTCCTTGATCATTCTCTCCAGGTTTGTGGTAAGAGAAGCTAAAGGTATATACAATACAGACCCATTAGGGGAAGGGCTCTGGACTTGCTGATCCGTTTGTCCCAAGCACAGTCCCATCCACACTGATGGTCATCTGTCAGTATTGGTTGGATGAATGTCCTGGATAAAGTGAAGGATTCCCAAGAGCGTCCTTCTCATGTCCCTGCTATCTGTTTGGTAGTTCCTTCCTCTCCCTTCTTGGATTATTTCAACACCAGTATTTAAGTATTTCAGACTCAGAGTGATGGCATCAATATTTAATTTGACACCTCGATGATTCCGTCATTTTGTATTGTAAACTATTTTCCTGCTTCTATTTTGGAATAAATTGGCTTGTCCTCTTGGCAGCTCTGGGTAGAGTAGTTTTCCCTGGCTGGTTGAGAAAGCAGTAGAGAGTGTGCAGTCACCAGCACGCTGCTTCACTTCAGATGTGGCCAGTTCTAATACATCCCCACACAAAAAATACTCCATGTTGGGTGGTGAAATTTTATACCATGACAAATTTAAACAATCTAGAAGAAAAAAATTTTGCTCATGATTTATCACTCTGACTCATAAAATGTCTTTGCATTTTCTCTTTCTCCCAGAGTACCAAACAGGAATGTTTTTTATATTATTGACATTGGAGTTAAGATTTTGTTTTGTGATGAACCATGCTGAAATTGCCTCCTGTGTTTTTCCATGTTGCTTTCCAACCCATGGAACTGTGACCTTGGAGAAAGCTCTTCTGTGCAGGAACAGTGCTGTGTTTACTTAAAACTTTTTCTTATTATACCAATGCACTTCTGATTTTTATGCAAATATAAGGTTGTAATTCTTGGCAGTCCAAGTAGAATAGCATGAGGTTATTAAAGAATTGTAATGCCCTCAGTCCCTTCACATAAGTCAGTTGCTTCATGTTCAGTTAAACTGTGAAAGCTGTAACATTCTATTTCAACAAGGACAAGTGATTTCTTGAAACTCACATAAGGAAATTTAGAATGAATCCACACGAGAGTTCTTTTTATTCTTTTTTGGTGTTTATAATTTAAGTAATTAAGATGGGTTTGAATGCAAGCATCTTTCCCAAATGCTAGAACCATTTTCTCAGTTCTAGTTTTCTCAGTTTCTAGCTTTTTAGCTAGAAGACAAAACAGCACAAGTAATGAAAAATTAAAACTAGCTGCTTAGGAAAACTAATATAATCTTTAAAGTTTCTTGGTGAAAAGCAAGTAGGGCAACAGAAAGCCTTTCGTGTAAATCTGTTGCGTGGATAGGGGTCAAATCTGTTAGGTTTGGTCTTCTAATGAAGGTACAGAGTTTAAGGCAAGGAGTATGAAGAAAGGGTCTGATAATGAGCTAACTTCCAAAAGGAAGTTGAAAGAGAGTTCATTAACTTCATTTGCATCATCATTTGCTGAGGTCACTGGCGAGTCTCCTTAAGCTGCTAAAAATAAGCAGTCTCCTAGACCTAATCATGCTGTCATCTTTCCTGCCTTTCCTTTGCTTCAGTCAGGTCTCCTTGGAGACATGGGTATCTTGTTCTTCTCCTCCACCTTCCTCTTCTGGAGCTCTGCATTTGCTTGGGTCCCTGTTTGTTAGGAAGAGAGGACACAGGGAATTTCTGGATTCTCCACTCAGCTGACATCGTTATCTTCAGGGTCCCTCTTTTTTCTTTTTCAGTTCTTAATTTTCTTCTCTTCTTCTTTCCCTCTTTTCTTCTTTCTCACATGTGCATGGCCTTCAATTCTGTGCATTTGTCTTTGCAAATGGCCTTCACAGAAATACTGGATATGGCATAATTATACAAGTGGAAAAATTAATAAATGAATATGGTCAGAGCTACAGAAGTGGGAGAATTCTATTCAGGGAGTAGTGGGGCTAGGAAGATATCTGCCTCCCTTGCAAGTGTATTTCTCTTCTATTTTACTATTCCTCTTTTCTTGTCCTTGTTCACTTTCACTTGTAAAGGTGGTACTTTTCCTGACACGTGTGTCCTGGTAACGCCCTGTCATCTCTCTGTGCATGCCTCTGTGATTTCTGAACATGGGTAGCCCTTCATTGTGCTGTTTTTTGAAAATCCGCAGGAATCATTTAACTCCTAGATTCATTGCTTCTATATTTTTCTTTCTTGATTCCTTGAATTTCATGTGGGCTTTTATAAATAAGGTCTCAATCCAAATGCTGGCATGTACAAAATAAAGGGAAGCTTCTGTTGAGTGAGTAGCAGAAAGTAGAAAACAGTGAGGACCCCAAAGCTCTCTCACTATTCCTATCCTCCAGGTCTCCTGCAGCAGGCAGCCTGTGGGGTACCTCACGAATGCCTAGGCTTTCTATGCACAGCTAGCAAAATCACTGGGTCAGGTCATTGCTGGGTTTTCACTTGGCTTTTACGTTCTGTGATTTGTGATGTCTTCTGGTCCGCAGGTTTAGGTGTGGTTGTCGCTTGTCCTTCTGCTCCATAGTTTTTGATCATAATCTATGTGTTGGGCATGAGCACATTGCTTTAAAGGGGACCTAAAGGAGAAGACTGAACCATTCTGCTTAATTAATCCTTTACATTTTTCTGAGCATCACTTATCACTATGTGATGCTTTTTCATTGACTTGCAGGGAAAAGACTCCCCAGCAAAAAAGAGCAAATATATTTGGTCCCTAGTGTTTTTACTAGGGTCTGGCACACCTTAAATGCTCAAAAAACATTCAGTGACAGGATGAATGGTTGACAGAGGTGAAGCTGGAGTGTGGTATGGTGTGTGTGTGTGTGTGTGTGTGTGTGTGTGTGTGTGTGTGTGTCTGCAAGCACAAATCATTGAGAAGATGAAAATTAGGAGCTAATATTAGATCAGAGATTTAAAGGATGAGAGAAAAAGGAAAGACATTCTATTTAGAGGAAAGAGTAACAATGAAGAAAACAGAATGGAGCAGTACAGCAAGCTGAGGGAAAAAATTCTGGTTCAGACAAGGATGGGTCCAGGGACAGCTCAGGCCAGGGGAGGCTTGTAGGGAAAGGTGTCCTGCTGAAGGCAGAATGGGTGGTATTCGGACTAGAACCTCTGTGCTCAGATGGGCAGGGTATTATCCTTGCAAGCTAAATGCCCAGGCTAACTCACTCACCCTCTTGGTTTTTGATGTCTCCGCAGTCAGACAGGGCACAATCCATGTGGCCAACAGCTTCAGACTGACTCTGAACCAAAACATGGTCTGGTTACAGTTCACAGCAGAAGAGGGTGATCCAGGGGTTTGTCAGTGCTTTGACACCAGGACAGGCAGCCATGCCACTATGTAGACACAGATCAGCCATGAGGAGCATGAGCTGTGTCCTCCTGGCTACTCCCCAGCTCTTGCATCTCCTGAGGGAGATTTGGTGTCCTCCTGGGCTCAAATGGCTGCTGTGTGCCATCTGGTAGTTCTCAGGGAACAGCCATGGGAAGAATGACATGCTGGCAACCTTGTCTGCAATGGCTTTGGCTTGGCTGGGGACCATTTTTAACTTTATGCTCCTGTGCCTGGTTGTGTGTCACTGTCCCTTTCTGTGACGCTGTATTTCCTATTATGCGACTTCTAAGCCCAAGTTTTACCTCTGAGAATCCATGGCATTTCCTTCACACTCTTATTTCCCCTTTTTACCCTTCTCGGATGTGAAGTGACACTGTATGTTTGTGTGCAGGAGGATCCTTGTAAGTGGTCTGATGGTTCTCTTTGGAACAGAAACAGATTTGTGACATACATGGCACGAATTATAAGGCAAATGCAAGGGGGATGCTGGGCTCAGAGAGTCTTCAACTTAGTTTCTTATCCATGAAGATCTAGTCTCTTAGAGCTTCTAGTTTCTGCTCCTGGTTCTGTCACCAGATCAGGATGGGTTTTTTGTCTCCCTCAGAATTCTTCCTCTGTCCTGCCTGAAAGAGAAATGCCATCGCTCTTATTTCTGCAGCCCCTTCACACAACTGATCTGATGTGGGTGATGTTAATGATGCTGCTGGGCAGAGACGGTGGGATATGACAGGGGTGGTGGCGTCTGGGGCTGCTGAGCCCTTCCCACACTTCCCACATGGGCCTCCACTTCCCTGTCTGAACAGAAAGTTTACAGGATGGACCAGTGCCTTTCCATCACTGATGCCTGTTATCTCAATGCCCGGGTGCTCCCTGGGCTATTTACTTGATATTTTCTTTTGACTCATTCTACTTTACTTAAATACTTCTGAAGTAAATGACATTTATTATTGATGGGAAACCATTTGTTATTGCCACAAATATGAAGCAGGTCTCCAAATAGATATAATTGGAGGGAATAAATATAATTGATTCCACTCTGAGACTGAACCTGCCTTTCTCTTAAAATACTTGTTCAAGAATCGCTACACAGAGACTTTTTTATTGCAAAAATTAGCTTAGAGAGAATTTAAAAATCTACATCCTTACCTCTTGTTCATTGTCATTTCATGCCTACAACTAAATCAGTGTGTTAGATAGACTCTGTCATGTAAGACATTGTGTCTATTTCTTTTTATTAGGTCTTTGGAAGAGATCAGTGATTTTGTGTTAGTTTGTTGTATGAACCAGGATCTCAGCCATGTAGCTAAAGTCATTTTCAAACTTGAGCTGTTTTTGCCTCTGTCTCCTGAGTGCTCTGTACCATTATTCCTGGTAAACAGTTACATTCTGATGATATTTATTTAGGGACTGATGACCTTGTGCCAGGAACAGCAGTATAATTCATACGTACAGTTTCATCTGTTCCAGCACAGCTCTGTGAGGTGTTATGTGCCCATTATTTAAAGAGGCAAAATCCCAAGTCACAGAGCCTGCCACAGGCACCAGGTCCTGGAATCGGAGTTCTTCACCCCAGCAGAGGCCAAGATCTGTCTGACTCTCCCACCTGGCCCTTTCCCTTCTTGTGCTGCTTGCAAAGTGAAAAGGCCCCTTGATTTGCCTACAGTGAGTCCCACAAGCTTTCTCTAAGGTCACCATTTTGTCAGGGACTCTGAAAGCTGGCTGTGCCTACACATCACCCCAAAGCTAAAGCACAGGCTTCCATACCTTACTCTTGGCATCTTTGGGTGCACAGTGTCCTCTAAAGATCATCTTCAGCATGGTACTCGGTTTGGCCCACCATGGTAAAGACATGTTCTGAATGCTGAGTGCCCTCAGGTTGGCATTTCCTAGAGTGTGAGCAGAACAGTGCCATTCGGGGTGAAATGTTTAGTCAGGGATACTCATATTCCATTTACATAATCCTGTCAACTCCGAGTAGGAAAGAACCATAGTATCCATCAAACCTACCTTGCTAACTAAAGACTCATTAATAATTTACTGAATAAAGATGGCGATTTAAATATTTTTAGAGATGACAGCTTGGGAATAGTATTTATGTGTGTTTGTAACTATAAATACAGATATAGATACCATATCTATTTATCTATATCAGGTTGTTGCTAACCATTAGAGCAACATAGCATAAAGAAAAACTGCTTCTAAGTCCAGCTTCATTTTCTTGGCTGAAGCTACTGAGTGAATATTATCGCATGAGACCTTCCAGAGTGTCTGAGCCTCTGATTTGAGTAATCTTTTCCTGTCAGACTGAGACTCTTTGTGACTTCCATGCAAATGACTAAACTCTGCACAACTGCACATAATGTCTTGTTATTATTTTTTCCTCTTTATTCTTAACAATGATATTAGTAAAATCAGACACCGTATTTAACCATTCAAGGAATTTCTAAATGACAAGAGAAGAAGAGTGAATGGTCTTTAAGGATGTCATGCTTGTGCATTGTAGGTAAACAGCTGATGTCCAGTCTAGGTACATCTTCTTGTGAGGATGCTGGGTTCTTAATGTTAACAGGTGAATTTTTTGGGCATCTTCAAGAAAATGAAAATCAGTGCATAACACTGTTATTCCAACAATACAGTGCAGCAAATCAAAATGGAAACTTCTTAATGGCTTGCTTCCCCATGGAACTTGAATGAATCCAGTGTAGTTAATGAGGTGCGAAGGGGATGCTGAGCACCCCCTGGACTTGCTCTGGCTTACATCAGCCCCTCTATGACCAAATTCACTTTTGTGCCCGAAGAAAGTGACAGGTCCTCACGCAATCACTGCCACCCTTCAGAAGCCGCCCCACCGGGTGGGAGACAGTGTCAGGGGCTCACCTTCTCCTCTCCTTACCTGTCCAAAAGCTATTTTGGAGCATGTAGCTTGTATCTTTGTCTATTGGGTATAGAGTGGGGAAAAATAACATGTAAGCTTCTCACTCTGTGGAGCTTATAGAAAATTTGAGTTTTCACAGCTCATTTCTCAAGAAATATCTCAGAAGTGGCAAATTTAAAATGGTATTTTTTAAAATTTAATTTTATATTATAAGAAAAGAGTGCCATTTAACCTGAGAAGCCTTATTTTGTTTCTTTGTGGGCATGATGGGCCAGGATGGAGTTTTATACTGTTGTACCACAAATCTATCCCTTCGGTGTAGATGGTGCAATTGATTGTCCTTACTGTGAGAAAGGAGGAGCGGTGTGTGAGTGTCCAGGTACACAGCAGAAGTTTTACAGTGTGCGTCTCTGTGTGTGGTTTTTCTCTGATGGTGCATGTGGAGCTCTGCATCCTCCAGAAATCAACCAATAACTTTATTCCTTGGTTGTCTGGAAGTTGCTCAGATTTAATTAAATGTCAGACTTTCTCAGGCCTTGGGTATGGACAGTCTCTTCTTCACTAGAATAGTGGTTCTCACTTGCTAGCAGCTTCTTTCTGTGGCTCATTCAACAGTCTGGTAAAGTGACATAGCTCTTACTATTTTTAAAAAATCACTGGGCTACCCCGTCCTTTAAATCAGTGCCTAATTTGTTTCTGCAGCAAGGAGGTAGGTGAATATGAACTTTGGATCAGGCTCTATGGAGTCCAATCGCTTGGGTCTGAATTCTGGCTCTGGGAGTTATTTGGTTTGTCATGGAAGGCAAATTAAACTCATCTTTTGATACCTCAGTTTCCTAACTTGTGAATCCAGAGAATCATAATATCCAAATTAAAAGACTATCACCAAAGGGAATCATTTATTATGCAAAGTTTGTACCTTAGCACTTGGCACACTGTAAGCACTCAAAAAGTATCAGCAAATATCATTGGCTGTTTGAGTTATGCTGTGTCTAAGTAACACCCAACTCCTGGGGATGTAGATGTGCTGAGAGTTCACACTGTGTGTGTATGACTGCAATTATGCTTTAACTCCCCAAAGGTGAATAAATGTTTCAGTTGGCAGGCAAAATGTAGGAGAAACAACATGTTTCCAACTTCATATTGATACAAACATATCCATGAGTGCCAGTCAGAAGATATCTGCTCATTTCCATATCTTTTCTTGTTAATAACTATTTGTTTGTAAAATAATAGCCTACTTTACTGACTTTAGCTATTATAGAAGACAGCAAATAGCACTGCTTTGTATTTGTCAAAGCTGAGTAATTTGGGCCAACTGAGTACATCATTACAGTCCCTGAAGACAAGTCACAAATTATACCTATCACTTGACATCAAGTAGATAAAAAGGCAATAGATATTTTCAGGCTTTTAAAATTAAAAATAATACATAGTTCTGTGATTGCTCTCTGTTAACTTACTACCATTCATTGATTACTCTAATAAACCCAGCCTTGTAAAGCTTCAGAAGTGTATTGACTTAGGAAGACAAAAACAAACATAAAGTTGGGTGTGATGGTGCATACGTGTAAATCCCAGCACTTGGGAGTATTGCAAGTTTGAGCCCACGCTCAGTCAATTTAGCAGCTCAGTGAGACTCTTCTTGCATATTTAAAGGGGCTGGAGATGCAGTTTAGTGCAAAGGCCCATTCATTCCTCATCCTCCCAACATGGCACATAGACATCCAAATGGAGTGTAAGATGTGACTTCAACCTGTAGTTAGTTCACAGCTTTTGGGGATGCAGAGTTGGAAGGGATGGAGAGCTGTAATGATAGAGCTCTGGATGTGGGGGAGTAAAAAACAGGGAATGCCATGAAGTTAGCATCCCGAAGCATGTTCAGTTCACACCAGGGCATGAAGGGAAATTGCACTGACAGCACCTGCACCTGGAAGAGCTCAGCAAGGAGCCATGTGTGTGCAGAGAAGACCATAGGTCCATGAACACCAGGTCAGCATTCAGTGGGGCGTAGGCCACAAGAGGTGAGATGAGCCAGGGAGGCGGGAGCACAACAGAGAGGCACCATGAGTGGAGCTAATGAGTCTCTCACTATCTCTCAACCCAACAGGAAAGGATTTTGGGTGATGATATTTAATTCTAGGTAGTGGCTTCTGTCAAGAGAAAGTTTCTATTTTGCCACATGTACTACTTTCAAATGTTTGCATTTGTGCAAAGAGACAAATAAGCCCAAAAAAACTACTGAAAAAGATAGGCATTGCTGGGGAGCATATATAATCATGTGCATGCCAATTGCTTTGTTTGAACTCCAGGATTCCGTCTAAACTCACTTTCTGAACTTCATTGCATTAAGTGTGCTAGCTTGTCACCTCCAAAAATAAACAAGCAACAACTATTTTTTAAAAAGATCTTCCACAGTTAGCAGTAAAAATTGATAGCATTTTAGGGTAAAAGTGAGAATATATTTTCTTGTAGGTGCTCTGAGCCTCTATAGCAATATATATAGGTACACCATTTATATGCAACCTTTATAGTGATTGTACTTAGATTTTTTTTCCCTCCTTCTTCAGATTTTATCCTTTTCAGTTTTTTTTTTTTTTTAATCAGAAGAAGAATCATCATGGCAAAATGGAAAGGGTAAGGCCTTTGCAACCTGAGAAATCTAGATGGGAATTCCCATTGTGCTAATGAGCTTGGTTGTCTTGGGTAAGTTCTTTATTTCTCTGAGGTCCTCTTCC
This sequence comes from Petromus typicus, assembly GCA_004026965.1. Lineage (NCBI taxonomy): Eukaryota > Metazoa > Chordata > Mammalia > Rodentia > Petromuridae > Petromus > Petromus typicus. The sequence goes on along the minus strand of PVIR01000046.1, from coordinate 294,952 downwards.
CTCTTTTGAGAGGTAGGAGTAGAATAAGCCCACCCCCTCCTCTCCCACGCCGATCGGAATATAAATGTAAAACGAATTCATGCAGAAGCACCAGGGCAGTAATATCAGAGACAGAGTAGATGGCAAAGGCAACCAGGGCTTTTGGTATCATGGTATATTAAACAGAAAGTAAAACTTCACGATTTGGGCAAGAAATAGAAATAAAATGTAGAGAGTAGCAGGAGGCTTGCTCGTATGCTAGATGACTGTTTGTTTATTCATCTCCCAAAGATATTACAAAGGCTGTGAATATTTATTTAGTTCTGCTCCCAATAGCCTTTCTAATAGGGAATTATTTGGGTACAACGAAAGACATTTGTAAATGTGGCTGATAAGACTGGCATTGGACAAGGCGCGTTTTGTTGGACACAAGAATTCTATTATCCTGGGCTTCAGTTGTCAAGTGCCCGGGGAACCCAGAATTTATGGTGGCAGCACAATGGGCCTTTCAGGGCTCAGCGAAAGAGCTGTGAGATCCTGCTCCCTGGCTTTTCAGGGCTTCTAATCTTTTTATCGGGCCAGGACAATGCCGGATTCAGCTGCTGCCTGAGCCTCCTGACTGTCCATTGGCCGTCAGGTATTGTGCAGTAATTACCATGGTGACAATGGACTCTCTCTACACCCGTCGATCGGCACTTTGGAAAATGACGAAGGTTGTCACTTTGTATTAGGTGCTTCTGCAGGCATGGCTTACTTAGGAAAATTACTAAAGAGAAATAAAGATAATCATGTTAAGAGTTCCATTGAAAAGGCTGCTGTGTCAAATCCATTTGGAGCCCAGCAACGCTTTATGGATGTTCCCTTGTAATTACAGGAGGATGTCAGGCATCGTACCCCCAACAGGCAGCAGGGAGTGAGCCTGTGAGCTTGCGCAGGGAGGGATGAGCTCTGGGTGGCTGGCTGCCCTTCACCACACACTGAGAACAGAGCTCTGAGCTGAGCTAGTGAACTTGCAGGGGTCTTTCAACTTCTCTGAGACTCAGTTTCTTTCTGTGAAAGAATGAAGTGGAAAATGCTTATCAGTGAATGTTAACTACACAATATGTGATTCTATATGAACATCTGCATAGACCAACATTGATTCAACATAAATACTCATCCATCTACCAAAGGGCATATGGAGCATATAAGACAAGGTGAAACTTTTAACCAGGCGTAATAGTAAGCACATAATATATATCTTTTTATAGTCACAGCTACTGGTGACTATTAAGTGTTGCATTTATTACCAGTATGTTTTGTAATGATCCTGCAACATAATCATTACATTTATTTTATAGTGTACAAACCAAGGTTTAGGAAATTCTTGTTTACCTAAATTAACACTAGTTTGGAAGAGGCAAAGCCTGGATTTTAAGTACTATTCTCTCCTACTGATAGCTTACTGGTTCTCCTTTTTTGTTTTTGAATTCATAATCTACAAAGCTTTCTTGCAAAATATGCTTCACCATATGGTTTTGGAACTTTGGAGATAACAGGAAAGAAAAACACCCAGGGGCGATTATTAATTGAGTTTAATCATCACTTTAACAATGTTGAGCACATGTGACACCCCCAAAAGAGAGAAGCTCTAGTCTGCAGGCACCCAGGGTCTACTGTAGATAGACTGCCCCTACCCCTGCAGGCTGAGAAAGGAAAGCATGGAGCGCCATCATGGAGCAAAGCTACTGGATATTTCGGGACTGGAAAGGTATGTGGGCATTGCTCAACCTCTTGGCCCAATGAATGTTTCAAAAACCAATTACTTTCATTTATTTATATAATAATAGTATATGAACATTTAATCAGAGATTATTTGAATCTATTTGAAAGTACTGTATCTGAAATATCCTATTGTGTCAGTATAAGATAAAGTAAAAACTATTTTTAGCAAAACAAACAAGAAATATGCATAATTTTCCCTAGGTCTTGTGGTGCGGTCTTAAACAGACATAAAGCACTGTTCTTGATGGTGACCAAACACAATCAGGCCACTCCCTTGCCCTGTGCACTTGGGCATTTATTACCTAGCCTCAGCCTCTCCGTCTATACAAGGGAGCTATCACTGTCTCCATAAGCAACCTGGCTCCTCTTAGTGGAGACTCTTTTCTGGTTAGTCCACAGCTTGTGTTGGACCTTTTCCAGTATCACACTCGTACACCCAGACACAGGCGTGCGGTCCTGAAGCACACATTGATGGAATAAATGAAATGGGGCTGTTTCGTTTTGTTTTATTTTTCAGTTCAAGCTGGCCATGAACTCAGCGTACGGCCTGCTGGCCTTAAACTCATGCCAATCCTCCTGCCTCAGCCTAGTGAGTGCTGGGATTCCAGGCATGTGCCACCACACCTGGCTGGGCAATTTCAATATAATTCACTTGTGCCTTCAGCCCACTCTCTCCTCTCCACTACCAGGGGTGTTGTTTCATTTCCGTTGTGCATTTGGAATGAGCCTAGTGCACATACTGCCTGGCTGAGCCCTCATTCTGGAAGAGGATTCATGACTAAGCAGCTACAACCCAAGGTGGTGGTTTGGAGCTGGATCCAAAAAAGGAAAATCAGCCAAGTGAGGGACATCGTTCTTGTGTTCTGAGTCTTCTACACAGTCAGAACTCAGAACAAGGCAGCTGCCTCCATGCAATGTGCACAAATGTTTCTCCATCTCACTCTATCCCTTTGGCTTCGAGCTGCTATTACTCCCAATTTCACAGTATCCCTGAAATGATACACAGCTTGCAGTGTCTGTGCCAGTGAGAAGCTTCATCCTGGGGGCAGCTGTGCAGGTGATAGAAGTGGCTGCTGGAGGGCAGTGATGTTGGGCTGGAAGGTGGTGCTGTGCGGACCTTGAAAATAAAAGGAGAAACTCCTGAGAGTAGGTAGGGCCTGCAGGGGTGGCCGCAGCAAGGCTGGAGTCTCACTTCTTGGTTCAGAAGGAATCTCAGGATTCCAGTGCTGAAGGGACCATGGGAAAGAGGAGGAAAGAGAATATTCCAGCCAGAAGAACCGTGCAGAGGTCTTTAGTATAAACCTGTACTGCTCTCCCAGGCTCATCAATTTTGCTGAAAACACAGGAAGCAACGTCAAGTGCCGATACTTATGCTTTTCTAAGACATGCAGTAAAGTTTGGGACAACATTCTTCACAGCCTCTCTTACAGCAATTTGCACTTACTGGAATCTGTCAACCATTTCCATCCCCTTTTAAAACTTTTCTCCTGAGGATTTTAACTACCTGTCCCCTGTTGCCGTGGAAATTTTACAGGAGACATTTGATTAGGGAGTAGACAAGTTCAGGCTAAATGTAGAGTCCAATTCTTTCCACAGATTTGAGAATAAAACTTAAAAATATGTTGACCACAGTTAGGACTGCATTACTGACATATTAGTCCAGGGAAGGAAAATGGAAGAAACATGGGGCCTGATATCAACACGACCGGTTTCTGACCCTACCTTTTGTATCGTGGGCTATATGACTGCAGCAAAGTCTTGTGCCTTTGGCTTGGAGGCAGCAGACAGGGTTTGCGATACCTGGTGGTGGTTATACCAAGATAACGTTGAGACAAGTGTCTTCTCTTTCATCCCTATTTATAATGTTCCAGTTCGCTATGGCTAGCTCTTACCTGCCACCCTAAAACTCACTGGTTTCTAACAATTTGATTGTTTTTTTTATAGTTTGGAGTTAGATGAATTTGTTTATGTGGTTGTCATTTGATGTTTTTTTCGTACTGTTATTGGATAACTGGAGTCACATGAGATTTTTTGAATGAGTGTATGTCCAAGGTGGCTTCTTCACTCTTTGTCTGGATAGAGCAGCTGGAGATGCACTGGGATATCTCTCCCTCCCTCTCTGTCTCTTTCTGTCTCTGTTTCTAGAGAATCATCTGGTTCCACTGCATGCAATGTTGCCCCCCCCCACCCCCAGTCACTTTAGGACTCTAGAGACACAGAGAACTTCCTTATAGCACGATGATATAGGATATTGAGACTTCTCCAAAAAAAGGAACCAGCAAGTGCAAGACAGGATACAGCATTTCTGCGTTAATTGTCTCAGGCTATGATAACAAAATACCACAGACTGGAGTAGTTTAAATAACAGACGTTTTTAGTTTTTATAGTTTTGGAGCCTGAAAAGTCCTCAGAGGCTCATGCGAAGTCACCTCTGCAGTGTTTCTCTGTTTATCCGGGGCTGCCTCAGATTCACACAGAAGGGGACGCACAGGGTTATGACTATCTCTGTGTGTGGTGTGTTGGTAGGACCTTTTCTGCTGATTGGCTACACTATGTAATATGGTTGCCAAGTAGGCTCTTTCTTTATCCCTTATGTATTGTGTGAACTACTCTGAATGGCTTTTCCTCCGTGATTCTATGTGCATCTGGAAATAATCCCAGTGTTATTCTGCCCTTGCCTTCTTGGGAAGAGAAAGAGACAGTTTTATTGTTCTTGCTACAGTTACCAAAACAAAGGTGCTGTGAGCTGGATTTATCTGCGGACCTATAATAAAGAGGGGATTTCTTTGTTTGTTGTTTTGGGCAAGTTGTTACAAGCAAGCAAGATGAGGCAAAGAAAAACAGATTTGAGAAAAAGTGAAGTACAATAAATAAAGTCAAGGAAAGGGACCATTTCAGCCCCCAGTACAAGCTGAGCTCACCCAAGAAGGCAGAAGAAAGTCTGCAGATGAAGGGAAGCCAAGATCTCCTGTATGTTGCTGGGTTAGGAAGCTGTGCCTGCAGCACCTTCCCTGGTTCAGTGCCTCAGTTTTCAAAGATGACAGCTGTCTAGCCACTGCATAACTTCTCTTAGTTCATTCAACAAATATATAAACACATGCTCTGGGCTCGGGAATGTGTTAGACACTTGGATAGATGTGAAGATGAATCAGACCAGAACCCAAGCAGACACCATCCCACATAGCATAGCTGGAGTGTGGCACCATGAGGAAAGGGAAATGCCACCTGGATAAAGTCTGATGCTCACCATGGTGTGACATCTCTCACCACCAGCGCCAGTGCCACTCTTGGTTCCTCCTTCCTTTTTCCTCCAAGATCTGGGAGCTCCAAGACTCTTTTCTTTACTTTAGGACTTTGGCCTCATAATAGAATTTCTGTTTTCTTATCTCCCAACAGTAACATTTCCTTTATGAAGCCTTGCATCCCTACTCTAAAGTGGTGGGTTTTTTTTTTTTTTTGACAGATGCGACCTAGAAGTTACTAATGATTCTTTCATTTTCTTGCAGAAATCACTGTGATTCTGGCTTGGTGGCCCTGTGACATTCCTTCCTACAATCATTTGTTGAGTGACCAATCAGATGGGTGGAGTGTGTTACAGAAATTGGCAGCAAGTATCCAATGGGTGAAGAAGGTAAGGTGGACCAACACTATTAAGCAACTCACACGCTATTACTTACATGGCGATAGAAATTATATGCAGTGGGGACATTCCTCAAATCGGCCTGCTTTGAAACACCTACCAGGTCCAAAGTAGAATCTGAGAAGGAAGAAAAAGCATACCTTCTCGGGCTTCAAGTAATGTTATTATTCAATGTCAACATTATTGGGCTCTCTTTATTGCACACCTATTTTGTGCCAGTTCAGGTATGATAATCTTTTGAAGAATATAAGCTAATGAGAAGAGAGAAGAAAATAAAAATATCATAAATTCTCGGTAAGGACTTGGCTGAATAGGAAGATTAACATGATTTATGTGTCATTTCCCCCTTTCCTTTCTTTTAAAAATTTTTTCTTAAAATAAGAACATTGTGGCTTATATTCCACAAGTCTAAGAGATTGCCAGGAGGCTGAAATGTTTAGATGTCAAAAGGGAGGACTTTGATTGTAAGCCAAGAGCCCTCATTTTGACCCTAAGGCCCCACTCTGCTGTTCACTGCTGTTCACCCTTAGGTTAATGAGCTTTTTTGGTGAGCTGAAGAGTGATTAGATATTGTGTTTCTAATGGGCCTTAAGGTTTTGAATTTTACAAATCCATTTACCTCTTTCTCAGCTGGTTGGTGGTAACCAGACCTGTTTTCACAGGACAGCCAAGTAGCGAGCTCTGAATTTCCAAATTAATTCTGCCAGCATGGCCTTCCCACATTTGGTATTCTAGACCCTCCTGTCTGTGCATGTGTGGCCCATGCCGACAGTGTTCAGTAGTTGCCTTGAATGCATAGCCTCAAAGCAAGTCATGATTTTCTTTTCTAACACTTCACCCTCATCTGTCTCATCCAGACCAAAAACATGACCAAGCTTTCATCCCTCCTAGGATTTATTTTGGGATCACTCTGCTCCCAAATGCTGGCACTATATCTGGCCCAGAGTATACTGCAATAATAATTTATTAAACAAATAAATAGTGACATTCAGTATATTTTAATAGATAATGAAGAAGAAGGATTAATACAGCCATAGGGTAGAAAGTCCTAATAATACAAGCCGCTAAGTACTGAGTGCTTAGCTTATGTCAGACTTGGTCTTTAAAGGGATAACTTTCATTAGTCCTTAAAAACAAGGTAGATACTGATAATGTCCAACATGTTATAAATGAGAAAATTCAGTCCTAGAGGAGATAAGTAATCTGTCCACGATAGTATAGTATAATATTTTTACTCTTGATGTTTCATCAATGGAGAATGGCACCTGGACCTGGTGTTCTTCTCCTCTTTCTTCTGCTGCCCGTCCTCTGAACTTATATGCTGCACTGTAGTAACAGTCATTTCTTTTAAATCAAGCTAGGGGCTGTCTCTGCAGCCCACACAACTATTGTTAAATATATGGTCATCTCTTGTGTCACTGTACATAAATCTTCCTACATTTCCCAGGTATTTAATATTCAATATATTAAGGAGTGCCTGTTTGGGGAGAAAATTTCAATCTGAGGAGTCCCCAGATTTTGCTCTCATACTCTGGTCAATATTTCTTAGGAATAATAATCTCCAATGAATGCTAACACTTGAGTTGGAAGCAAAGCTGTGCTTCCCCACACATGCAGCAGCATGATTTGGAAATGGTACGGCTGACTTCTCTTGTATTCACATTTACCGCATTCACTTGCTGTGAAGCCTGGCTCAGCTGGCGCAGTGCGTCTCTCCTGTGGATACGCCTGTGAATGACGATCATCTCATTTCTGCTGAGCCAAATGGGCCTCTCCTTTTCATCAGCCCTTTGAATTCTTCAATAGGATATCTGAGTGACATTTCCTATTTTTCTAGATAATAAGGACAATTACAATGAAGTTTCAATGAAACAGAGTCAAAAGTTAAATAGAAAGTACTTGAATTTAATTTCACTTCTAGGAAATCTGTTAGATATTTTTTCCACTAGAAATTAAGAATAGCCCATTTTGAAGAGCTTTGTATAGCTTTTATTCTCAGAGAAAAAGTGAGATATTTCAGCACTTGCAGAATAAGCATTGTGATTAGAGGCTTCTGGTCAAAGGTCCCCTTTAAAAGTAAAGAAGGGTCTGACACAGATGGAACACACATTTGGTGGTTCAGGGCAGGTGTTTGGTTTTCAGGAGAGGAATTTTGTGCCTGTGAAAAAAGAAGAGTTTATTCGTGCTTCTGTTGTAAGATCTGGAAAGAACAAAACAAAACTAATGAACAACTTTAGCTCAGGATTCAGATTCTTGATCCCCACTCAGGATACCACTGTTCCTTGATCTGGTATCTTTTTGCCTTGCCCCAAACACAGGTGGAAATGACAGGTATTTTCGCTAACTTTAAGGTGCTTGGAGTAAAGCAGTTCCTTTAGAGCAGTCAAAATCTGAATGTGCAGGACAGAGAGGAGAGATAAACTTCTAAGAAAAATGTGGTGGAGTAGCTCTGCTTCAGAGAGGAGCAGCTTGCTGGCTAACTTCCAGGAAAATAGACATAAGCTTCAGCTTTAAATCCTTCAGCTTTCATTCAACTTTACTACCTGTAGAACTCAGGCACCTTCTCAGAGGAGGGGAGAGATTACCTTGGGAGATAACAGGATAGATCTCTGAGTTGTAATTTGCTAGGTTTATTTTTTGATAGAATCCTAGAGTCTAGAAATAAATATCTTAGAAAAGTGAAAGTGATGTGGCCCCAGCAAAAGAAGACCATAGACACATTCACACCCTGCTGAGTGATCAGCCCCCCCTCCCCCAAACCCCCTGCAGGCCACTCAATTATCTCACTCACATAGAAATCAGTTCCCAAAGCTGCCTGGTGACAGTTTACCTGTGCTGGTGAATCCACAGGGCTCAGCATTGCCCCTGACAGCTTGAGATGTTCTTGTGGCCAGTCAGCTGTCCGACTCTCTGTGCCTGCTGGAGCTGTCTGTGAATACACGTTTCGTGTTGCAAGAGAGAGGCCACTGTGGAGAAGGAGGCCAAGTATCTGTCTGGAGCTTGTGTTCCTGGACTCATAAGCAGGCACTCAGTTCACTTGTTGGCCATGCCCTACAGCTCTGCAGTATGTACAGTGAGACTGTATCTATTGTGTCCAGTGAAATTACAGGAAGCTCAGACATGCGAGACAAAGCAGGCTTTCTGCCACTGCTAAAAAAAAAAAAAAAAAAAAAAAAAAAAAAAAAAAAAAAAAAAAAAAAAAAAAAAAAAAAAAAAAAAAAAAAAAATTAAATAGGGTAAAACCCCAATCAAATTGAGGGACTTTTGATCTTGGTTTTATTTAACTGGTAAACAGAGACTAGAGAACACTTCCAACAACAGCCGTCACTGGTGAGATTTGTTGTGCACGTCCACACTCCAGACACTCTGCTCCACGCTCTACAGATAAGATCTTGCTTGATGTCACCAGAGTTTTGATTGGTAAAGACTCAAAATCTTGCTGAGGGTCACGTGCTTAAGACTGGGTAGAAAGAGGATCTCCATTCTGGAGCATAGCTGTCTGGTTCCTCTGTTGATTAACATGTCTCTTTCATTTTTTTTTTTTTAACCTGGACTTTCAGTCTTAATCACATCAGATAGGAAGACAGTAGAGGGCAGTTTGTATTGTGATTTTGAAAAAAGTAAACTCACTGGCCCCTCCACAGTTATCATTTTTCTTTTCTTGGTGTGGCCATCTCCTGAGTCTCCTCTGGAGCCCTACAAGAGATTTAGCTGGCTATTGCTCAGGCAGTGATAAGTGGCTAAATGTCTATGCTGAATTTCAGGTCAGATGAAAGAAAGGAAACTAGTGCTTTTGGGTATGTTCCTTCCTCAACCATCTCTTTAGAACCATCCCTATTTAATTTCCTTGAGCTAAGTACCAGGGTTGGGGGATACAATAATCCAAGTTTATATGTATCAACATAATAATGAACAGAAATTCTTGCCTTTAAAGAGTTTTCTTTCTGGAGACGGAGCAGCTCCCAGACAAAGAGCCATGGGACAGTTACTTCCAGACAGTTCTATGGAAGACTGGGTGATTCTGATTCTAGAGAAAAGCAGGAAAGGCTTTGGCAAGGTGGCCATCTTTGGATTCAGACTTGAGCCTGGGTAGAAATTTTTGAGAAGGGGGAGGTCAGGGAATATTTACCAGTCAACGGGATCAGAACAGAAATGGCTAAATGAATAAAGTTAGCTTAAAATTTAAAATGTGTGAAAGATCTACAGCAAAGTCACTTCTAACTCCTTCTCCAATTTTCTTCCCTGAATTCAACTTTGGCTTTGTGTGTGACTTTTCAGTAAGTATCTGAGAAGGTACAGATACTCATTCCTCTAGCTGCTATTTTTATGTTTTTATGTGCAAATAGATCATAATTAGCTATAGATGCTGCTCTGTGCCCTATTCCATACCTTGACTAAAAAAAAAAAATCCTTGTTCCACTTGTATGTTTCATTTAAAGTATTTTTTTTTTGTTTTAAAAATAGTCCAAACCCACAGAAAATTTTCAGAATTTTTAGGACGGATGCCTGTGAATACTTCAACTGGAACCACTCATTTTTCAAGATCATCTTGTCACGTTGTGTGCAGTGATTTCATAGATTTACTCTGTAATCAAGGTATAGCTTGGATGTCACTTACCCAGAAACCCAAGCAAGCTGTTGCATCTGTCATTTCATTAGGGACATAGCACAGATACACTTGCAGCTGAGAACATGTTTCTCTCAGTATCAGTTTTCCTGAGAAACCCTAAGCAGCAGAGTCACCTCCAGGGTGGAGATGGCAGGAGCCCTTCCTTGGATCACTGGATCTTACAAAAGGATTTTGCCTTGTCTGTTCTTCAAGGACTCAGCACGAAACAGTGCTCCTGTTTGTAAGTGTGCTCCCTGTGCTTGCCTTCTGGGCCCAGTGATCCATGTTAGTGACAAACAGTCCAGTGGAAATCTAATCACTTCACTTCCGACAACCAGCCATTTAGATAGCATTATCTCCTCTGTGCTGCTTGTCAGAGTCAACATGGCATCTCAGAGGCTGGTGTAGGATTCTCTCCTTTGAAAGATGAAAGTGCCCTGAGCACTGCCTGAGTTATCTGTGCACTTCCTCTGTGTGTTACATGGCAAGGGATACTTTGCACTCAAAGTGAAAGGGACTTTGAATCCTGGGATAGGCAGGAAGTAACTTAATAAGACAATGCGATAGGATTTTGCAGCCGTGTGTTCTGGCTCTAAGAGGATTGTTCTCAAATATTCTGTTATTCATTCTTCCATTCAGTAATCCCTGAAAGCTTCCCTGATACTCTTCAGTGCTTTGAGCCAAGACACGTGTGTGGCTTTTGTGGACTGGGTCCCCAGGATGTACTAAGGTGACAGACAGACATCTACCTCTAAGTGGAGGAAAGCAAGGGAATGTGAGCACAGCAGGATGAAATTCCCAAAGCAGGTCTTATAATCCTCATCCACTCATCCATCCATTCATTCATCCAGTAGACACACGTCTATTATCTGTTTATTCCAAACTATGTTCATGGGTTTGCTTTTAAATAAGACCATTGCAGTTCCTGTTCTTACAGCACCTCTGAGCCATTTAAGGTTATTATCTGATCCCTTGTAAATCTAGCTGCTTCCTTAAATTGAGCCAGTCAGGAAGGTCCAACTGCTCTCACAGTATTTCAGGAGGAAATTAGACCATTGTCCACCAGATTTCTGTGGCCTCACATGATTCCTAGGCCATAGAATAGCCATGTCCTCTGGAGGCTACTAACCCAAATTGTTCTCTGCCCTTTAAAGAACTTAAAACTGAAGGGAATACGAGAAGGAACATAGAAGGAAGAAACTATTCTAAAATCTGTTACCAATGTATTGTGTTCATGGGGGATCCGGAAGGGTACAGCCAGGCATGTGGCAGATACTTTCATTGGAAGCTTTAGAGAGACTGTGGAGAGGCCAGTGAGTTCATCTTTTAGAGAGACTCTGAAGTTTAGTATCTAAGCACCATTCCAAATTTTGCTGTTACCATAACAACATTTCTTATACTTTTTATTTTAAAGAATTTTTTAAAGTCTGGCTACATACATGCAAGGGCTAGTGAGACAGTACCTCTCTAAATGAATGTCTTCCGGATTTCCTGCTGTATCATACTTTTGTGCATAACTGATATTTCAGTCCTCAGAACACTCTTATTTTTTTGAATCTCTTTTTTAAAGAAGTAGGTCCATAATTGTTATTCCTGTCTCTAAAACTGTTTGCCTTGTTCTTGGGCAGTGAAAGAAAATAGCTCTTCTGGGTTGTACAGGTTTGTGCCTATCAGCAGTTTGAACTGGACTATAGATGTGCACTGTGCTGGTTCCTGTTCCACGGCCTGTGCTAGCTCATGACTGGCTTGGCTGGCGGGGACTCGAGGTCCATGGGAGCAAATTCAGGTCCACGTTCTCTTCGCTAGTGCATCTCCATGGAGCTTCACCATGGCTTTTCTAATGCAGATCCAATTGGACTGCTTCCATCGGAAACTGAAACTATAAAGTTTGTCATCCAGGTTACAAAGATTGGCGTGATCCATTCTCACGTCCAGAAACCCTTATCCAACCTCTCACTTAATTCTCCATTCATGTCACACTAGTGTAAGTGCCTGGACAGTCCGCAACATCCCCATCGTGATTCTGTCTCCTATACTTTCATGCTCTGCCCCCATTTGGTTGGGTATGGAGACAAAGATCTTCTCTGTGTGGTTGTTCCAGGCTCATGATACAGTTTATCCCTTCTGTCCTCCATTTACCAAGGTCTCACTAGAACTTCCACAGGCCCTGGGTACGTTTTTACTTAACAGCAAGAGTATTTTCTTTTAAAAATACTAAAAAATATATATTTGATGAATATTTTATAAAAAGATAAAGTTACTCTTCTACCCTTAAAGGTCACTTTTTTTCCTACTAATTTATAACAATATTAAACTTCTCTGAGTTCTCAAAAATCATTGTAGAACTCAGGCACGTGCTCACTTTCCCTAATGAAGAAGTCAATGTTGATGTTCGTCTATTATTACATTGCTATGTATCTTGAAGTCTGCAAGAACTTTGGGAAGAGAGTTTGGATGTTTAACTCTGGCCTCTGTTGCACTGTGCACATAATATTTGGTGAACTTGCTGTCACAGGGATGAGATATGGTCTCCATCTTCTGGATTTCAAGTGCTGAGAGCCAACTCTCTGTCAAGCTAATAATGTGTGGAGTCCATTGTCTACGTCAAAGAATCCTGCACACTCCTTTAAAGTCTGCAGATTCCTGTGAATTATCCACCCTGATCCTTTGGGGAAAATACTCTCCATCTCATGGAAAAATCAACTGAGGCTTGTAGAGTTAGCAGAGGTGTTCTCTGTACAGGGTCATGTACAGTACCTCCTAGAGTCAGGATTCTAGTCTTTCTCCTTCATTCATACCAATTTTTCTAAAAAACATTACAACCCAAATTAAGTCAGGAATATTTTCGTTCTCATTTAACTAGCTTATACGTGTCAAGACTAGCAGCTACCAAATATAGAGAATTGCATCCATACCATATTAGTTAACTTTCCATTGCTATAACAGTTACTTGAGATAAATTAAGAAAGACTTACTTTGACTCATGTTTTCCAAGGTTTTACAGTCCACATTCAGTTGGCTCTTTTTGGGGAGAAGTGTATGTGTGTGTGTGTGTGTGTGTGTGTGTGTGTGTGTGTGTGCGTGTGTGTTGATATGTGTGTGTACAGGAACAGAGGAATGTGAAAAGAAGGATTATTACAGCAAAGAGCAGATGGCATTGGAAAGCTGCTTACTTCATGGCAAAGGTAGGCAGGAAGCAGGTTGAGAGGAGGAAGTCAACTCTGAGTATCTTTCTGAAGCAACACCTTCCATGACCTAATTTCCTTAAACTAGGCTTCACTTTCTAAAAGTTTTATCACCTTCCAATAATGCCACAGGCTGATGACTAAAACTTCAACACATGACCTTTGCAGAACCTTTAAAACCCCAAACCAAAATATTACACTCCTGGCCCCCAAAGATTCCTCTCACAATGCAAAATGAATTTATTTTATATTTTAAAAGCTCCAGAATCTTAACTTTCCTAGCATTGCTCCAAATGCCCATGTGCAAAGTTTCCTCTGATACTCAAAGCCATGAAACTCTATGAAAAGAAAAGGAATGCTACATATTTCCAAGATATAGTAGTTCAGGCTGTACTTTCCTAGTCCAAAATATAGGAATAAGGACATATAATGGAGGGACCACAATAAAAAAAAGAGTGAAATCTAGCAGGGCAAATAGTAAGTCTAATAGTTTTGTCTTCAACATTTAAGGCACATGGCAGTGTGACATGAGTCTTGAGGAGCTCAGACAGCTTTACCTTTGTAGCCATGTGATATAACCCTTTTGGTCTCTTCTTTGGGCTGGTTCATGTTACTGCCTGTAGCTTCCTCTGGCAGATGATCCATGTTGCTGTCATCCCTACCTTTCCAGATTAGATGTCACTATTTGGAGAAACTTCTTTCCTTCCCTATACTACCTGACTTCTCAAGGTTTTCTTTGAAACCTTGAAATCTATGACCCCACAATTCTTGGATTCTTCATGCCTGAAAACTCAGCACTATAGAAAATACCAATATCTGTTGCTTTTCTGAGCCCTAGTAGGACTCACTTAGACCATGGCTGCAGCAGCCTCCCAGAGAGTGTTCATTTTAACATAAAAAGGAATCTTGGAGGAAAATCCTCTAGGCATGGTGATAAGGTTGTCCCATACAACAATTCTCAAAAGATAGTTCCCCACAGTTTGTACCTTAGAAGTGTAGGTTGCAGTAGGTGGAATCTTCTTCATTCTTGAGAGTCCTCAAACCATTTTTCCTGTTTGATGCCAAGGACCTGGCTTCTTTTTAGTAGCACTATTCTTTTGAGCAACTGCACCTCCTTGGCTTGAATTTTATTTTGGCTTCTATTCTGGCCAAATGGCAAAGTTTTCGAATCTTTTTGCTTTGCTTTTTGCTCCTGATCCTGTAAAACTGGCTGAATATCGCCAACACTCCCCATGTCAAACTGAATTCTATGCTACTTGACATTTCCTCTGCCAGATTAGACTGTCATCCTTAACTCAGTCTCCTACACAGTCTTATGGGATGGAAAAGGGTAGATTCATTCTTTGCCAAAATGCAACTGCTTATCAAATTCCCAGTACAGTCTCATTTCTACCTGAAACCTCATGAGCACAGCCTTAACTGTCTGCATTTCTATCTCAGCACTCTTATCTTCTTAGCTTTCATCCAATTGACTTATTAAACTGTTTATAGCATCCTAGACTTTCTCTGACCTTCTCCTTCTAACCTTTCCACAATCCATTTCCAAAGACTGCTAAATGACATTGTGGGTTAGTTTTAGTCATAGCTTCAGTCCCACTCCTGGTACCAGTTTTCTACCTTAGTCACTTTTCTAGCATTATAATAAATCTCCTTAATGAAGGTAGGTTTATTTTGACTCATAAGTTCAGAAGCTTCAGCCCATGGTCTGTTAGCGCTATTGTTTTGGGGCCTGTAGGGAGGCAGAGCATCTTGACAAAGTAGTAGAGTAAATCTGCTTAGCTTATGTCTAGAAAGCAAAAGAGCAAAGAGGAGCTCATGTTACAATAGTCTCTCTTCCAAGGCCTGGCCCAAGTGACACTTATTACTGTGCTAAATCTCATCTCCCAATTGTTCCATCATAATTCACTTAGTACTACAAGGTAGTGGCCAGGCCTTTAGCACATGGACTTTTGGGGAACACTCAAGATCCAAATCATAGCACTACATTACCTACCTGCCACTTCACTGAAGGACTGGTGCTCCTAGTTTCTGGGAGTGCTCTTACCAGAAAATTTTCAGCTCAGCCTTTTTAAGATTTGTATTTTCCTTGTAGCTTCTACTGCCCTTAAAATGCTGCCTTCCTGGGGTTAGTCGACATTGCAGGAATGGCTAACAAAAGTCTGGCCATCTCCCTTCTTCTCAAGATGATGAAAGAGCCATCACTAACCCAAAGGACCATGCAGGAGCTTCCTGGCTGCCATGAGTCAAGCAGCTTTCTTCTGCCATTCTCTTCCATCATGATGTTTCTACCTTAGAGTCAGCACAGTGTGGACTGAAAACTCTGAAACTGTGAACCACTTTAAATCTCTCATCCCTTCACTTCTGGGTGTCAGGTATTTTGTCCCAGCAGCAGGAATATCTGTCCAGTATGCTCACCCACTCTATTGATGAGGCTGTTGCTACCCCTTCAGCACACCTAGCTCATCCTAGCCTCATGGGCTTTGCCTTTTCTGGTTTGCATCTTAGCATCCTCCTCACATGGCTGGCTTCTTGTCACTTAGGGCTCAGCCTAGTTGTTCCTACATGAGAAGCTCTTTCTCACACTACAGCTTCCACGTTGACTCTCTCCATTCACTTTGAAGATCCTTCGGACTTTCATCATTCTGGATTTGGAAATATTATATCTTGTTATACTGACTTTCTTTTTTTTTTTTTTTTTTTTCTTTTTCTGTACCAGGTATCAGACTCAGAACATTCTGCTTGCCTGAAAGGGCAGAACCACTGAGCTATATCCCTGGCCTTATATTGACTTTTGTATTGTCTGCCTCCCACATAAGAATGTGAATCCCAAGAGGTTTAAAGGCATGGTCTTGCCTCTCCCTGCCTTATGTCCTAAGTGTCAAGAGCAAAGCCATACATGCTAACAGAAGCTCCATAAATCGTTCTTGAATTAATAGTAAAGCATAAAGTTTCCTTTATGAATGAAGAGGGGCATTGTGGTTAGTTGTATACAGGGCACGGTGTGAGGCAGAGGGCTGAAGCCTATGCTAATCCAAATTTCTAGGATAAGTGGAATCTTCATTGAGTCTTTGAGCTCTGCCAGACAGATAGTGAGATATGAGTGGCGTTGGTTCCCAGAACACTCCATTCTCAGGAAGCTAACAGCTGCATAATAGTTTTTCTGCATGTACATCTGTGCATCAGTGTGGATCTTTTGGGCCTGCCATGGTTTGTCCGACCATCTTCCGGCAGAACGACTGAACATCTGTAATACCCTAGAAAATTGGGACTAACATGTAGCTCAGTACTCAAAGTGGTTTCGCTCAAGCAAACACAGAGAATAATAGCCATATACTTAAATGCTTGAGTAGGTATCAATCAGGAGAATGTTCTACTAATCCATGTTTATAAGACCTGCTAGCATGAATTTTTTGAAACAGCACTTTTGAGTTTTTAACCATTGAGAGATTTTACTTCAATTATGTGCTGGTGTTATAGAGAGGTCTCTGACAATAGCAAGGCATGAATCATTTTTATTGTGCTTCTACCATCGTTCTTGCTGCTAAACTCAACTGGACAGTTCATTAAGATGAAAAATTAACAGCACATGCTTTGGGGAGAATAATCATGGAACATGACAGCTTGTGGAGACATCAGCCTTCACAGAAGCAGACAGATGACAGATGTGTTGCTCTTTGGAAGAAGGTGGCATTTGGCTAATCAGTCAATACCCAAGTGTTTACCAAACATCTATTTGTGTGTTCAGCAGCTCAGATGCTAAGGGAAAAAGAGAGTATAAGAACCACGGTCATTGCCCTTCAAGAATATACCATCCATTGTGGAAGGCCAACAGGATTTCAGCTGTCAATTGAGAAACCCTAGAGAGGTATTCAAGTGCCTGACAGTTTAGGGCTGCCTGTAAGTTTAGGAAATATTCGTTGTGGTCTAGAGAGGTTTCTTAGGCCTTAAAAAATAGCAACATACTTGTTAGTAAAATATGTTCTTTAAAGAAGCACAACAAATGGCTAAGAAGTTGCTTGGAAAGGTATGAGAAAAACTGTCTGAAATTAGTGATTTTGTGAACTTTGGGAACACAGTAGGAAATACTGTACATTGTAGTAGGGCGGATTTTATATTTTAATTAATTTTGTTATTTTTTTAAAGTACTCTGCAAATGATATAGCAAAATTATAATACATTTCATTGTAGTTGAAGACAAAAGGGCTAAGGCAGGCAATGTAAACTTCCTTCACAGATAAGAGTTTATATACTCACTGTAAGGATAAGGAAACAAAGAGTCAGGTATGTTTCTGCCTGGTTGAGCTGTTAAGTAACAGGGCTGGGGCATCATTTCTACTTTCTGGCTCCAATATGTGGATACTTCCCACTCTATCCTGGATCCTCACAGAAAAGGCAGGTCCCAGAATGAGAAGTAACTTAGATGGTAAAAACAATAGCAGTAACTTAGCACTGCAGACTGTTTTAAGATTTGGCAAGTGCCCTCGTCTATGCCCCTTTGTATGTTCTCACACCATTCCTGAGACAGCTGTGTGTGTGGCTGCTGAGGCGGAGCATGTCTTAGGAGCAAAGAAGGAAACCGCACAAGTCTCCTTATCTAGGCAGTACAAAAACTCCTGCATTCTCTCTTCTGCACCTTCCAAGGGTTTCCTCTGTGTTTCTGCTTCCATTTTCAGTGTCTTATACATCTTATTTCCTCAGGGCAAGAGGGATTGCTAAGTGAAAGCCTAGAAATAGAGGACCACAGATATGTAGAAACAGAGCTTGGAGTTAGATGTACAGTCTATTAACTACAGAAGTATTGTTGATGTTTGCTTTTGTAGAGAAGATATATATCAGTATTATAAGTCATGTGTCTAGATTAAAGCCGCTTCAATCACTATCTCCCCTGTGGTTCATGACAGCGCTTTTGATGTTATTCTCAGCTTACTCATGAAAATCATGGGTCAAATTCTCATCCTGTTGGGCACCATGTGAACTGAGTCAGGATTTGTAAATACTGTTGTATTGAATTTATTTTCATGGGGACATTTTTTTTCTCTAGCAGACAGTGGAATAACAGCATCCGTGGAAACTACCGAGGAGTCAGGATGCATTAACCTGAGCAGTGAGATCAAAACAAAAGCTCTGCTTGCAATCCCACCAGAACTCCAGTCATGGCAGTCCCTACTGCTTTGCTGCATTCAGGAAACACAAATAAAATTAGATGTAAAAAGGAAGTCAAGCTTCGAAAACGGAAGTCTAAAGAAGCAAACATCTTTTGCCCATTTCTTTGCACTTGTGTTAGCTTTAACACATTTTAAAACAACAATGTTTTTGTTTGTTTGTTTGTTTGTTTGTTTTCACAAAAAGGATTAATGCTGAAATATTTTGTTGTCTATGGAGGAATCCTCCCACCCCCACTAAAGAGTTTAGACACAGGGCCTGACCCAAGAGTGCTTCTAATTTTGTGGTTACCAAATAAGCACAAAGGTAACTGCGAGTAACTGTGTTGGGTTTCTTAGCTCATTGTGAAATGTGATCAATGGCTGGGTGATTATTATGATCAAATAATAATCAATGTCCATGTAAGAGAAATTTGTGGATCACCAACCAAAATGTTTCCTCTGATATACCTGAACCAATGTCTGTCACGTCAAAAGGCTTCCTGAACAGGAACCATTGTGATGGTCCTTGAGGCACGTGGATGCATACAATTCCAAATATTCAGGTGTTTCTTATTTGGAAACTGTACAATCCTGAGGATTCTCTGCTGGATCTGACACAGTGAGCAGGACACAGAGATACGGAGCCTGAAGGCTGGGCCATTGAAAGTCAGCTCCCAGCCGCTGCACTCTCTGGTACAGCTCCACAGCCGCCCAGAGGCAAACTCTCAACTTCCTGTGTTCTAGATACTACAAAGCAGACAGAAGAAATACTCAATAGCAGTCGGCCCCAAGGTAAAAGAGAGAAGGTGAGCTGCAGAGAGAAGGCCACCACCGAGGTCTGGTGTCCAGGTAATGGGATATAGAAAGCTGAGGAAGAGAAAGAGAGGAAATAGGTATCCAGGACCCAGGATGGATCTGAAGCAAGAGCAGAAGCCTATGGGGAGAGCGAAGAGAGAATCTCCAGTAAAGAAGAGGTAGAAAGGCTGCACGTCCTGCCTGAGTCTGAACTAACTGAGTGGGAAGGGCAGCTCAAACCTGCAAACAAACCATAACTACTGGAAGCCGCAGAGACCTCCACGACAAGCGCGCCACTGAGTTGCAGCGGGGGCCGTAGCAGACTGCGGAGCTTTGTAAGTTGTTGGGGTCTGGAAGTCCCCAGGAGAGAGCCATAGGGAGGTCGCCATCTTGGAGAGAGGCCAAGGTAGCTCGGAACTCTGAAAGGCTGCTGGAGGCTCCATCTAGTGGCTCCGGGTGTCAGTGTGGGAGTTGGAACCAAAGGTGGATTATCCAATATCCCGTGGTGAGGTACAGCTGGGTTTCTCGGATTAATCAGTTCGGATCTGGACGCTGCACACATTGTCTACCAGCGACAGTGGAGATACAACTTGAAGTGACCATTTTGAAGTTTTTCTAATTTTCTTCTTCTTTTCTTTTTTTTTTTTTTAATTTCTCTCTTTCCTTGCTTCTGTTTGATTTTTTTCTTTATCGTTCTTGTTTCATATGAATGTGAACATGGTTTCTAGTTTCTTTGTGGTGGCTCTATTTTGTTCAGTTCGTGTTTTTATTTCTTCCTTCCTCTCTTTTCCTCCTATCTCCCAGTTTGTGTGATTTTCCTTTGCCTTCTAATTTTTTTTAAATTAAAATCTTTATTGGTACATTACATATATACATCATGATTGCACTCAACAATGGGAATTTGTATCAGTATATGACACAACCTAATTCTCATTTTTTCCCATAGCCCTACCCACCCTGCCACCCCCACCCCTATATACATATACTTTGTTTCCCTTCTTTTTTTTTTTTTTTTTTGAGATGGTTTCACTTTGTAGTTCAGGCTGGCCCTGAGCTCAGCCTCAAACTCACATCACAGCAATCCTCCTGCCTCTGCCTCCTGAGTGCTGGGATTACAGGCGTGAGCCACCACAGCCCGCACTGTGTTATGTGGTGCTGATTGCTGCTGGGGTGAGTCTCCACGCCCAGTATGGTATGTGGTTACTGGGGACTGAACCCGGGTCCTTGCACTTGCAAGACAGGTGCCAGAACCACTGGGCTAAATCCCTGGCCCTATTTCCCTTCTTTTTTGTTATAATCTCATTATTTTTCCCCCTTCACCCCATTTCGCTTTGAGTATTTTCTGTTTCCCAATATATAACATGCATTTTAGAACTCATTTACATCTTTATTTTCTTATACCAGAGAAAAGATGCAATATTTACACATCTTTGCTCTCTAATCTTGCTTTTAATCTTTTCCTCTTCTATTTCTCTATCCTTTTTCAATTTTCTCACCTGAGAATAAATTCACATTTAGATTGTTTGTATCTTAGATTTTGTTGTGTAACCACAAATCTACTTCATACAATTAGAAGTGACAAATTAATAGTTACGACCATTTGTCATTTTATAGACTATGGTTGATGCTATTATTACTGATTATACCACATTAGCCTAGGTGATATAATTGTTCTTCCTAGTGTACCGAGACTGAGATTACTTGAAAAATACTATACACCGTGATAAAGAACCAGAGGGGTACACAAAATAGACCACAGCTTCTCATCCCCAATAAACTCAAGAGGTAGGGTCTTGCAACAGGTTCAAAGCCCAAAATCCAGCTGTACCTGGGAGACACCACTAAGGAAGAGTTGTTTCCTAAAGACTCTAATTACCAGCAATAAAGATACGTGTCCTAAGCAATCTATAAACATCAATTCAGGAATTAAATTAAAAACACCAACCAAACATAGAAAATGAGAAGACACTTCAACAAGATACAAACCCAGATTTCCAGCTCACCAAAGCCAAGGCCGAGGGACACTGAGGGGGAATAGTGCAAGTAACAAAGCAGATGAAAGAGGCTCTGGATAAAATCAAAGGAGAGATAAATATCTCAGATAACTATGGAAATGGTAGCTATAATGAAAGAAATGATTAGTAACTACACAAGATTGAGATGAAAAAAATTAGATAAAAATAGAAACAGGAAATGATGAAGGCCCAGCATAAGAAAAACATGAAATCCATGAGACACATTCAATCAGATTAAAAATTCTACTGAGAATATAAATGAGAAAATGAGCCAACATGAGGACAGAACATCAGATACAGAAGACATGATTGTGGTTAGTGGTGAAGAAAAGAAAGATTCCTAAAAAATAGTAGAGAAACATGAGAAATCAATCCAGCAGCAGCTAGATCATGCAAAGAAGAATAACACAAGATCAACTGGAGCCCATGACTAAGCAGGAGATAGTGCACAAGATATAAAAAATATCTGTTAACAAAAGCAATGACAGGAAATTTCTCAAACAAGGAAAAAGAACTTGACATATAGATAAGTGAGGCATACAGGACTCCAATTAGCTACGATCAATTTGGGGACTGTGTAGGCCAAGGTTGCACTGATTGATGGAATCCAGGTCACAGTTGGGTTTTTGCAGTGCATGCTGGGAGCCACATCAGCTCCTGCTGGTGGTGACAGTACAGTATCCCCAGGGGGCTCTTCTGTTCTACATATTCCTCAACAGGGGCAGATTTTTTTCCTCATGGTAGCAGAATGGTGGCTATGAGAATGTTGTGCAGAATATAGAAGCACTGTGATGCTTTCAGGTAGCAGAGCGTTGTGGAAGGAAAGAGCTGAGCTGAGGTGTTACTGCCTGACTTTGCAGGATCCCTCTTGCGTGGACACATTTCCTTCTTCTGTACAGAGCAAGAGGTAGACTGCAAGCACTGTGGAGGGCTGAGAATTGACTTCCATTTTTACCTGGTGAAATTGTATGCACTTTGCTTTTTTCTCAGAGCAACAGAACACAGTGCATAGGAGCAGGTAACTTAAAAATGTATCTTTTGATTTCATTGTATGCTAGCTCCACACCTCTTACCTCATGACTTCACACCACACTGCTTCAGGTTTCTTATATTGTAAATGGGTATATTAATTTCCTTTTGATGTTGTAACAAACCATCACAGACTGGCACTTAACAATGCGAAGAACTTCGTCATCTTACTGTTTTGGGTATCAACAGTTCAAAACGAATCCTTAGGACTTAAACCAAGTTGCTGGCTGGCCTGTGTTCTTTCTGGGGAATCTGGGGAGAACATTTTTCACCCTGCAGAGGCCCTCTTACTGGGCCTCAGAACACATCCCTACAACCTCACTTCTCTCCAATCCTTCTGCCTTCCTCTCTTGAGGGTACTTGTGCTTATGTTGAATCTACTGAGTAAATCCAGGATCATTTTCCTGTCTCAAGTCCCTCTATTTCACCTAATCAGCAAAATCTTTTTTTGCCTTATGAAGACTTATTTGGAGGGTCTGAGAATGCACTTGTGAACATCTTTCAGAAGTTGTTCTATTTTGCAATGGAAATACAAGTAGTACCTGCTTTCCTCATGAGACTGTTATAAGGATCTAGTGAGATATCACATGAAAAATACCTCGCATACTTCCCAATACATAGTAACAACTCAATGAATGATAATCCTCCTCTTTAGGATTATTATTAGTGACATTTGCTTTCATACCTACATGTAACAAGCAAGGATTGCCACAGCTTTGCACTCTGGAAGGAATGGCAGCCCTGTTTAACAGTAGCTAGAGGCTTCAGCTTATTTCAGTCCTAGAGGAAAGCTGGTCTGCAGAGATAGTTTTGTCTGAATAAAGCTCTTCGGGCAGTGTTAGCTTGGCGAAGCATTGCCTCTTTTCTGAGCTTTAGATTTCTTATTTGTAAACTGAAGGCGATTAGTTGAAGGACTTCACTCTGGGGTTTTTACTTCCAGTGGAAAATCTATGAACTCTAATAATTGACCCCCTTGTGAATCAGTAGATGCAGAAGTTGGTGTTGGTATGATGGCCTGGTGACTGGCTTCCCATAACAAAATAACTACAGTATCCTAGCACAAACACCTGTCACCCTGTGCAGCCATCGGAGAGAGACAATAATGAGGCTTCCTAACTTAGCCTCTGTCCTCAGCCAGACTCCATGATAACACAGATGGGGGTTAAGACTGAACATGTTGAGTAGGTCAGTAGACAGCTGAGGGTATGACTGTAAGTTCCTACACTGAAGGACAAAGCTAAATCTTTCTATTTAAAATTTACCTTGTTCCTAATAGAAGAACTCAGCTGGAGAAAAGTGAAAAGAGGAAACCTACTTGCTGATATTCCTACCACTTTCTGGTAGAAAGACTGAGTAGGTTAGGTGATGTTCCCCGTGTGGAAAATAACACAACGAGGAAGAAACTGAACAACCTGTAATCCCTGCTACTCAGCAGGCAGGGACAGGAGAATCCCAAGTGTGAAGACAGCCTGGGTAACTTAGTGACATTTTGACTCAAAATAAACATTAACAGGGTAGATATAGATGACTCCATAGTAGAGCCCAATGAGTACATTCCTGATGTTGAAAAAAAAATCAGATTAAACAAATAACCCACTTCAAATCCAAAGCACAGACTGTTAGTAGGACTGCCTCAGTCTGAGAGGTCAGGTTTTTCTCTCTCGGGATGGTACATGGAGCAGGTGATCGCGAGTGTTTTCAGGCAGACCCTGAGGATGTCTGTGCTCCTCTAACCAAAAGAACCTCATAGGCACAGCGATATTTTGCTGGAACATTTTCTGTGGCACCCAAAGTTTTCCATCAGATAATCGCATCTTTGCTGGCATCCTCTTTCTGCCCCTCTTCTCTCTTTCTTTTGCATCTTGTTCACTGGTATATGGCATGGCTGGGAACAGACTAGATCTTTGGCCTCCAAGCAATCCTTGTTGCCCCCTGAGTGCTGGACAGTAACTATAAGTGACACTGATTTGGCAGATACTTATCTCTGGAATGCATTCTGGGATCTGCATTTGAAATGAGTTAAGAAATGGCTTGGAAAAATACATGAAGCTTCCACACTTATCCTGAGACAACAGGGATGTGGAATGTGACCTTTAACATGGGTCAGGATAAGTGGTGATTTGTGACCCCGAGGAGATGGGCTTGCATCTCTTCGTGATTTACAAGCTGTCTTCGCGAGGATATTTGAGTATATGATTCTTGCGCAAAATCAATCTCTAATGAAACCATAGTCCCTATGGAAGAGGAAAGTACCAGGCATCTTCCTCCAAGCAGCTACACTCAGATACCAATGCCTCTAAATTCCTAAGCAGTCCAAAGCCAAGCCACAAGTCATATTTCTAACCTGGCACAAGCCCCGAGGAAACTCAAGACCCTCTAGGGATGGAGGAAAAAGGGGGGGAGGAGGTTACTATTAAAGAAACTGCACGGTCAAGTTGAATTATTAAAAATGTGGCCTCTGAGACCAGTGAGTCAGGTCACACTGCTTGTATAAACCTAAGTGAGTTATTTAACCTCTAAGGGCTTCAATTTTGGTAAGATGAGAATGTCATCATTAAAAAATCCCCACAAGCTTGTGTACCAGGTGAAAAAGAACACGTCGGCAGACGGCTCACTGCAGTTATCTCGTTGTGAATGAGTACCTAGTAATTGTAAGTTGCCATCACCATCAGCTACTGCTAATCAGTTCCATCTTCCAGAATATGGAGCTTGGAACTGACAGAAAGCTGACCTGAAGCTGGTTTTGGAGACTTGCACTCCTGCCTAGAAACTGTTTTTTTCTGAAGGAGCAGTGTTCATTTCTTTGGGCAAGGCTTTCGGCCTCATGTCTGCTCTGGAGCAGCCTCATTCTCCTCCACTGGTGTCTTTGAATACTGAGGACTATGTATGACTTATTCCTTCCCTCTCCATCAATACAATGAGGATAATAATAACCCTCACCTTGGTTGGTTGACTGATGTATAAAATGAGCTAATGTTCATGAGAGCCCTTAGTAAATTACAAAGGGCTATAAAATATGAATGATTACTGTGATTGCTCTATGGCAAGCATTCCATAAACAATACAGAAAATTAAGGACAGATACTCCTGGTATTCAGAAAGCATTTAGCCCTTTTTAGTATTTAGCTATAAACTATTAGCAGATTGGCTCGGTAGTGCAGTCCTTTGCGGCTTTTCTTTCAATGTTAGTATCTGCCCTGGGAGGCCCTGTAGCAGGGGTGGTGCTTCGGATGCCAGAGGACACCAGACACAGTGGGCCAAAGTGACAGCCCTGGAAAAGTGGCTTTGGACAAGCTTTGGGTCTTTGAGCCTAATTACCCAGGCCTTCTGAACCAGAAGCCCTCCATTTGTAAAATAGAGATAGTAATAGCCACCTCATTCAATTGCTATGAAGAGTAAATAAGATAAGGATCACATAACCCAGGGCACATTTCCTAGAGCCTTTCTTTCCCTTTGTGCTTTTTCCCTTTTGCCTGATCAAGGTTAGAATCCTTAATGTCCTGCTGAAGGTCAAGGCCACTCATGTTCTGCAGACTGGCTCCCAGGCCCTGATTGGTCCTCCAGGATCAGTTAGGACCTAGCTGGTCTTTGCAGATTCCAGGGCCTCTTCTTAACAAATGGAAGAGTGGATAAGAACAGGGAGATGAAGATATAGCTCAGAGGTTCTGGTGTCTACCTAGCAAGCATAAGGTCTAGAGTTCAATCCTTGGTACCACATACTGTAATGCCGGGCATGATGGCTCATGCTTATAACAGCAGCACACTGGAGGCAGAGGCAGAATTGCTGAGAGTTCCAGAGTTCCACTTGAGCTACATACTGAGTTCACGGTCAGCCTGAACTGAAGGTGACATATATAGTTTTTGTTTAGCATCAAGTCAGCAACATGGTATCCACCATACATTCAATATTCAATGAATATTTATTGAATGAATGTGTGAGACAAAAATTATACTCTAATACACTCTTGGCTAAGAGAATAATTGCAGAACTGGGCTTGGATGGTATTCCAGATGGGGAATTCCTCTCCCCCACGTTCTGTGAACTTGGCCCTCTTTGGAAGTAGAGTCTTTATAGAAGTTCACGGTAAGATAGAGTCACTATGGATGGGTTCTAATTCACAATGAGGGATATTCTTATTAAAAGGAGAACCTTTGACACCCGAAGGCCATTTACAAAGCAAGAAAATCTTGATGCTTCCAGAAGTGAGGAGGAATCAGAAAGTAGATTTTCCATCATAGTCTTCAGAAGGAACCAACTGCGCTCATTCTTGGATGTCTGAGTTTTGTCCTTAAGTGTCAAGATACTTGGTACCAAGGCAGTTCCAAGAAACTAATCCAGCCAGAGAAGGGCCAAATTCAGTCTCAGTTATGAGAGGAGAGTAGCCCATTGCCACTGGGTTATCTGCTACTCATCCTGCCCATCAGTCCTTTGTTCCCTGCAAGTGGACAGGTGCTGCCCACCCACGAGCCCCTGTCCTTCCTTAACATGTAGTTCCCTTTGAAAAATGTGGGTGAAAATGTAGAATACTTTTCCTGGTTTGATGCAAGAATTGAGTGAAATAATCCTTGTGAAGTGGATTGAGTGAAATGGCTTGTGAAAAATGCCCAGTAAGACTCTCATTATTAATGCTATTAAAGCCCTCATCTCTGAATATAGTGCTAAGAGAAAATTTATATTTTTCTTGTTTATCATCCAAGCAATCTTAGGAGCTGGCTGGTCATGGAGGGTCCTTGGAATTTAGGTAGCTCCTTGTTACCTCCGTCACCAGGGGGAACTGGCCACAACTTCAGGTCTGCATATTGGTTTTATTAGGAGCACTATCTCTGCCTATTCTTTATTTTTTGAGACAGGGTCTCACTTTATAGTTCAGGCTGGTTCTGAGTTCAGCCTTCAACTCAGCAGTCCTCCTGCCTCTGCCTCCCAAGTACTGGGAGGACAGGCGTGAGCCACCACGTCCTAGTATGTGGGACAGATTACTGGCGGGCGTGAATCTCCATTCCTGACATTGTTGTATGTGGTTATCAGGGATCAAACCTGGGCCCTTGCACTTGCAAGACAGGTGCTGGAATCACTGAACTAAATCCCAGCCCCATGTCACCTTCTTTCAGGAGCTGTTGCTTCACTCTTGGAGAATTATGGCTCCTTCACAGTCCTGGAGTCAAACCTGTTATCATTCACTCCAAGTGGCTCTTGTAAGGGGAAAAGTGAATGCAGCTTCCTTGCTCTGAGTAAATCTACAGAGAAAAATAACCAGAAGACAAATATTAATATTTGATTAACTTTATTTGCATATGCATAGCTCCAGTACATCCACTGCTGGGCAGAGTGGCTTGTCATTTCTCCAAGTCTATACATGTGTCCCCCAAGTTCACTGGTGGGCGGGGGTCATCAGGGGCCTCCCAGACCAGACCCTGCAAGCCTGGTGTTTTAACCAGGGTGTCACTTATTAGCTGGGAGAATGATTAGCCTGTGCTCTGCTTAATTAAGCCTCACTTAATGGGCAGACGTTCCCTTTAACAGACTCTCTGTCACTTCATCAGTTATTTAAGGCCGTACATTTCACAGCAGGGGGAAAAGAGAGAAAGGGAAAAAAAAATTCTCATTTCTACAAACTCAATTGGTTTGAGGAAAAGCGTGTCTGTCTAGAAGATGCCTAATTGCCACTGTGATCCTCTGTTTAGTCCCTATTTAGTCCCAGCCTTCTTAGTGAAACACTAATCAGGGTTAGGTCTCACCTCTTGATGAATGATTTTGTGAAAACTTGATATTCTCTATCTTAGCTAGGCATGCCTGCGCACAAGCATAATGCCACTGAGACTGAATGGGAAGATAAATAATGCCCTTAATTTTGCAAAGAGGCCTGTGATTGGGTACATACAGTGCAGATCAGGAGAAATAAGAATGAAATTAATCTGCTTCTTCGCATAGGCATTGCCTCTGTAGCCACTTTTCTTTGGCCGTTTTCGTTGGAGTTTTGGAGAGGGCATGGCATGTCCACGTACATACGGGACACTTTCTTCTACTCTACTTAGGGTCAAATAGAGGCCACGCCACTTTATCTGAGGTTCGGACTTGGTGAACATGGAGTTCTCTGATTCTGCTACATTTGTCAAGTTAAGAATGATTATACTTGCTTCACAAGGCTTTAACGATTAAGGGTCGTGTTTCCAGCTCAAAGTTGAACCTTGTAGTTGCACGACACATTAATTTTCCTTCCCTCAGGTGCCCTACCCCTTCATCTACCAACTCTTCAAAGTGGGACAAAGATAGTTTTGCTTTCCCAAGTCAGTCACAGACCTGCCCAATATTTGAGAAACTGACAATTCTGAGTTCTAAGGGCTAACCCATCCAAAGGGAAGCTAATTAATTTAAATAGGCATCCATTTATTTTGATGGAGAAAACCCAAATCATGGATGGTAGGCATTTTGCGGTTACCTGACTGGCTGCAGTGGCACCTTGGAATACTGCAGCAGAGGTCTGATGCTCAGCGTGTTTTCTGCACTTCTCAAACAGTAAAAATTATTGCCACAATTGTATTTATTATTTCATTATTGGCATACATTTGTATTTTTCCTATCTGCTTGGATTTCCTATCTCACTCCTTTCTCCTTTCATGAGCTCCTGGTTCCAATGATTCTCTAAACAGAGGGCCTAATTTCAAGTCACAAGTGCCCGTCCATGCTGTTGCCTCTTCTCAAACTGCTATTTCTCATCCTGGATATCTATTTGTAAAGTTGTGCTGCAAGACTTAATTCAGATTTGCTGATTTATCTGCTAAATCTTTCACAACCCACTTTTCGTCTTTGTGTCTTGGTTTGTGTGACATTCTTCTGAGCTCCCCACGAAGCCCAAGAGAGCACATTTCACATTATTTACATTCTCTTGCTTTCTTTGGTTTTATGCTGCCCCTCAGTGTGCCAACACCACCGTTAAGCCATCTTTGTATATCATGACAACAGTCTCTTCTTGGCAGTGTTTCTACTTAGCACAGTCTGGGTCCCCGACCCAAGCTCTGGGGGTGTCCAATGAACACAGTTTTGCTTCTTTTTGGTGCATGTGAATACACACCTGTGAGTGCCGCATTCCTCAAAGACTCTGCAAGCTTCTCACTAATCCGGTGTGCTTCATTCTCCTAATGACTGCAGGATTTGCAAAGTCCTTGTTTCCTGAAAGCCAGTGTCAACTCAGGATGAAAGGCAACATTAGCCCTAATTCCTAATCAATTAGCACCGTAGATAATCCTTTTATCCTTAGGCCTTTTTACATTGTAGGTCACCTGTCAATAGTGAAGGCTCTGTTCTGCGTTCTCTCAGGAAAGAGAAGAGCCTAACCTGGATTTCTATGACCTCAGTACTCTTGATGTTAAAATTTCCCAAACTGTCAGAACTTCTCTAAATGTGATCTCTTCTGCTTCAGGATGCCATCTCTGTGAGCACCACACAAGAAGGTTCTCAGTTCCCAGAAGAGCATTAGAAAGAAATGATTCTGGAATTTAGAATACAAGATAAGTTGGACTCTGAACATTAACTCACCTAATTCAGCTCATTATTTTGATAGAGGAATTCCCAATAGGATGGCCAGACAAAACACAGGGCTCCGGGCAGACTTGAATTTCATATAAATGACAAATAGTTGTTTTAATGTAAGTCTCTTAAGTCATTTGGAACATACTTAGATCAGTCAGACAAACAAACAAATAAACAAATGAAAAAGCAAAAAGTCATTGTTTATCTGGAAGTCAAATTTACAGGTCTTTTAATTTGCTAAACCTGACATCCCTAGTTTCCACATACATTAATGACTTGCTACTTAGTATAACAGAGGCTTGCTATATTAGTATAATAGAGTCTGGACCATTGTCCAGGCTTTCTAAGTCCCAAACCAATATTTATTCTGGAAGTCTAGTGGTTAAGAGATGTTTTCCACTCTGGCCCAAAGTGCTTTTTTGCAAATATATGATGATTATTGCTAGAGATCTATATCATTTGAAAACAAGCCTTGATTTAACAGGAGACCCAAATCTAAGAAAGTGGACCATACTAAGACAGTATTATCATGATAATTTGTGCCATAGTTCTGCTATTTGATACATCCAAAGTCTGATTGAAAATATCAAGTGAATTCCCACTGGGGCCAGGATCTCTCTGAGAAAAATACTATAGCTTTTAGTTGCATAGGACACTGAGAAGTTAACAAAAATTAGTAAATCTCCAGAGGGTCACCAAAGCCACATCATAAAGTGAGGGCAAATTATTTACTCTAAAGCTATTCATGCAACCAGCGTACATGGTGTCTAATTGTCTCCCTTTATGTACATTCAATTTACTATGTTACTGAGGAGCTGTTTTAAAATTCTTTATTTCCTTGTAATTTGAAATTTTCCATCATACTTTCCTTATTCCAGTCTGGCTTCATTGGGTTTCTATCAATATATTTGTCGTTTATTTTTGTGCAAAAAAAAAAAAAAAAGTCCACCTGTGTTTTTCCTCATCTGTTCAGAGTTCAGTGTCAGTGCTACATTTTTGATTTATAATTATTTGAAGAAGACTTTGCTTCTTTTAAATACATGCTGCCAAAGCATCTGCTTATTTTTTTCCCTTCTATTTCCAGGGACATTTCCCCTAGCTCTTTTTTTCCCCTTTATTGAGTTTATTGGTACATTTTAGGTATACATTATGACCATACTCAACACTGAAGGCAAGGAAGGATGTGAAGCAAAATTCTGTCATTATATGTGAAAAATGTTATCAGAGTGAGGTTTGAAAATCATGATTCACTCACTTGGGGACTATTTGGAAGAGTTTGGTAGGACAGAAAACATTCGTGGAAGGGCTGTTTTTCCAGGGAAGTGTGGAAGTAACTGATCATTCTTGAATGGAGAATGTTAAGACCAGTAGAGGAATGCCAGGTTTCTAAAGATTTAAGATTTTGTACCTGTGCATGTAGGGAGGGCAGGGTAATGGGAAAAAACCCGAGAAACTTGGCTTAGATACTCTTGGTTTAGATACTGCCTGTATTTCATGATGACTTTTCTTATAGTGACAATTCTCTACTCCTCCTCATCTCATGACACCAATACCTTGTTCTCTTGATAATTTGTCAGCTAGGGCCCTGTAAACACTTAAGTCTTTTCTTCTCAGGAGAAAATTGTTTTGAAAATGTGAAGATTTATGTATTACTATGGAAGAACACTCAACATAAGACCTACCATCTTTATATCTTAAAGTATATATGATTCAGTCCTGTTTCTTAGAGAAGCAATGCTAAATAGAAAATCCCTAGATAACATTCATCTTGTCTCACTGAAATTTTATGCTTATTGATTAGTAAATTGATAACTCCCCCTCTCTCCCAGGCCTGAGAAACACCCACTTTACTTTTTATTATGCATTAGAATGTTATCAGACATACAAGTGGAATCAGGCAGTATTTGTCTTTGTGTGACTGGCTTATTTCATTCCACAGCATATTTGCAGAGTTTCTCTGTGCATTGCATATTCAGCAGGAATGGTTACCCAAGCACTGAGGTTTGTGCATCTGCTAAAGGGAGTTGCAGAAGCTGGTGATACACTGAGATTGAGAGTGATTTACATTATGTAGCAGAGGAGGGCTCAGTTTATCTTATGTTGTAGAAAGCAGCATTTTGCAGCATCTTGCAAAGGTTCAGTCCTAGGGATAGCTGCAGAGTAAGAGAAAGAGGAAGTGTAGGCACAGGGTGGCTGAGAGTGGGGTGAATGCTAGACCAACTCTGGGCTGCAGACGCTATTAAGATCCAAGAGCACTTGACCTGGGTTGTTTCAAAGAATGTTGTTTGGGGATAGTACACAGCCACATCAGAGATCTGTAGATATAGGCAAGAAAAGGCTTCATTTACTACTTTCTCTTCCCAGAGAGAAGTAGGCTCTCAAGTAGTAGGTAAAATCCCAGTTCTAGGAGCAGAGTCCAGGGAGAAACCCTTGTGTACCTTAAAGAGGACCTCAAAGCCATCTGCCATCAGACTGGACTTCTTTGCAGAGAAGCAGCCTAGTGAGGGCCAGACAGTGTTTCTTGCAGGACTTACTGTGTAAAGAGTGTGTCTACAACGGAAACACGAAGTGGAAACCACAATGTCTTTTTCTCACTTTCATCTTTCAAAAATCTACCTGTATTTTTCTGGATCTTTATCCTCTCTCCTTGCCTTGTCAGGTGGCCTTCCTGTCATGAGTCTATTTTTGACCTCCTTTTCTGTTTATATGTAATTTACATAATGAACTTTCTTTCTCTGGAATGGTTAGTTATTTCTCTCTGTCTATACTTGTTATATCAACTTTCTTTGAAGTGCTGAATTCTACCTCTCTTTGTGGGTGATATCTGAGCTAGATGAGGATGCTGGGAATTAAACCCCACAAACAGACATCTTACTGTATCTGGAGGTATAAGATAAGGAGGATGAAAGTTGGACTTTGGAGTTGCAGAGTCCAGGCAAATGTCATAATTGAATTCAGAAGCAGGAATATCCTCTGAGCCAGTGATCTTGACAGGTTTCTTTGGTTTCACTGGAAGCCTCCTTGAGATACAAGAATGGACTTTCTAACATGGATACCTGACCAGGAGAGTACAAGTTCTTATTAGCAGAACTGATGGTTTAGAATAACCACACTTTATCTTACTTTCCTCTTCTATTCTATGGCTGACTGGGACATTTGTGTTTTAAAGGAAGAAAGGAATATTTCATATCTTACTAGTGGTATGGTGAATGGGAGATTTAGCCTTGCAGTCAACCTTATTAGAAAGAAATGCAATATTTCATTCGTATGTGAGACCCTTGAGAGCAAAGGCAAATTACGGCCCTAAAAACATAGGATTTGCCTAGGGTAATATTATGCCTCCAACACTGTGGGACTTCTCCTTCTCAAACCACATAGCGGATCTCTTTGACAGTGATTAGTTCATGACATATTACAGAGCTGCCTCCTATTGGGCTGGCTCCGTTTGTTAAGAGGTATTTATCATCAGGTTGCCGTTCCACAGTTCTCTACGCTGCTTGCATTTTATTACTTATTAGCACCTTCTTTGGAGATGTAGGCAATGAAGAATGTGGAGCAAAATTCTGTCATTATATGTGAAAAATGTTAACAGAGAGAGGTTTGAAAAATGATTCACTCACTTGGGACTATTTGGAAGAGTTTGGAAGGACAGATGACATTCATAGAAGGGCTGTTTTTTCAAGAAAGTGTGGAAGGAACTGACCATTCTTGAATGGAGGATGTTAAGACCAGTAGGGTAATGCCAAGTTTCTAAAGATTTCATAACCAACCCGTTTCTGGTTGGCAAAGAACATGTTTAACAAAGTTCTTAACATTTGACTTTTGCAGAAATCCTAGTCTCCACTCATATTTCTTAAGTGGCTGCTTTACAGAAAAAAGGATTAGCTGAGTTCTGAGCATCTCCAGAAAGCAATATTTAGAATTCCAGAGACATAGATTTTTACCACAGTGTGAAAGGGTAGAAGGGCAAACTTTTCAAGTGGGCCATAAATAGCTTCAGAGGCACTCCATTCCCTTCTCTGGACAGTAGAGGCAATAATTTTGACATTGTGAAAACACAGTATCAAAAATGTATGTAAGACACGACACAGTGTCTGCCACAGAGCAAACCTTTAAAGACAGTAAGCTAATTAGTAGATGGTAACTCACTGTCAGGCCTCCCACCAATGGAAGGAGCTGATTCAAGCAGAGATTTAATGGATGGTTATGGCTTTGACAAAATGACCTCCTGGGACTCATCTGACTATAAGAGCCCAGCAGCTTCATCTGTCCTTCCCACGACTTTTCATCCCCATCCTGTGTCCTGAAGAGCTGAGGGCTTGAGTTTCTATAGAGGGACTTCGAACATGTAGCTTCATTGATTCTATGATTTAATATATTATATTATTTGCTTGTGGGACTCAGTTATCCTTTGTCTTCCCACAAAAGACACCACCCCCTTGTCCAGGAGCTAAAATCAAGGTTCTCACATATCAGTATCACAGAATACCTTTGTGTACGGGGCCTTCCCCACAAAAAATCAAAACAACAGGGACACGAAAGGGGACCATTTGTAGTATCATGCAGACTTCACATCCCCATCAGAGAAAAAGAAAGAATCACATATTCCTTTTGTAATAATAAAGGGTGATTTACATTTATCTATAGTCCACATTACTGAAGGTTAAAAATCAAAGCTTTTAAAATTAGCTAAAGAAATCTAAGTGGCCACTCATGTCAACACTTTATCACCCTTGCGCTCACCTGTGTAGCCCACATTATGCTTTTATAAAGAGCTTCCCGATCCATCATGTCATTCGACCC
The DNA here is from genome assembly GCA_004026965.1 of Petromus typicus. Lineage (NCBI taxonomy): Eukaryota > Metazoa > Chordata > Mammalia > Rodentia > Petromuridae > Petromus > Petromus typicus. The sequence continues at coordinate 260,461 of PVIR01000046.1, read as the reverse complement.
TTATATTAAGTTGGGAGCCAGGAAGGTCAGGCCTCAGTCCTTCTTTTCTTTGTAAGATAGCAGATCCAAGGGAGGCGAAGTGAGCTGTCAATTGTCAGTGGCGCCAGGGTTTGCTGAGCAAAAGCCTCCTCCCAGTGCCACAAGATTATGGGCACTGAAACAAGAATTTACTAGCCTGCTGCTGAAACAAGGATACTGAGACAGGGAGTCTGCGAGGTATCACGATCTCACAAGGTGTTTCTTAATTTTACCACGGAGCAGAGCTGCTTTTGGAAGAGAGCTTGTATCACACCTAGTTCCCCAAGTGGTTCATTGTATAGATCAGGGGCCAGTGGGGCCAGCTGTCCATACTTATTGTTGCCTTTCTTCTCTTGAATTTTTATTATTTTATTTGATTAGGACACATTTGCAGTTCGTGCAGTTTACATTCATCCTGGGGAGTGGTTCCTTGAAGGAAAAGAGATCAGAATAAAAAGAAAGAAGCTGTAACTTCTCTTGAGTCTTGAAAACATTCTGCTAATCACACTTGATGAGCCATCCCTGCTGCCCGACCCTTCATTTCAGAAGGAAAAACTAGTCACAATTACTGGGCCTTACACAGTGAGGTACTGGCAGTTCTTTGAATGCTTCGCACAGTGTTCTTCTTATACCTTCTATCATCAGATGCTTTATGATTCAGATGATGGCTTTTAGTGCTGAAGACCAGTACTGACCAGTAGTACTTTGGGCAGTGATGGAAAGAACTCCTTGAAATGGAATGAGTCTGCTCAGAATTTCCAGTGAGATTAGCACTTAGAGACACTGTGTGCTCAAACCAAATTTAGTTTACAACTCAAAAGCCACAGGTGTCGAGGCGCTGCCCTGTTGGACAATGGAACTCTGAAGTGGTGTGTCTCAACTTGGGATCTGTGTTGGAATCACCTGGCAGCTTTATACATGTTGGATTCTGGGTTTCACTGATTTTCTTTGATAGAGGGAAAGAACAGTGGAGTGTTCAAGGCTACCTTGTTTTTTGAGACAGGGTCTCTCTTTGTAGTTCAGGCTGTCCCTGAGCTCAGCCTCAAACTCACATCACAGCAATCCTCCTGCCTCTGCCTCCCGAGTGCTGGGATTACAGATGAGAGCCACCACGCCTGGCACTGTGGTATGTGGTACTGGTTGCTGCTGAGCATGAGTCTCCACATCCAACATTGTATGTGGTTACCAGGGAATCAAACCCGGGTCCTTGCACTTGCAAAACAGGTACCAGAACCACTGAGCTAACTCCCCAGCCCAAGGCTACTTTTTTGATTCCGTTGCTCAGTCCAGAGGGAGAAAGACTAGTCTAAATATTTAGAGCAGAGACAATGTCATTTCTAGACTCTGTTGTCTCCGGTGTCAGGGAGCTGAGTGGGGAGTTCGCTATCATCCAAATCTCGCAGAACTGATAGAATCTGAGGAGGAGGAAGATGTAGTAAGGTTACAAAATTATTACAAATGCAGTGATAAATTTTAGTCAAGGACAGTATGAGCCAAAGGAAAGGAAATGGTCATTTCTGTCTGGAGGAGGATAGTGGGAGAGGATGTTTCCTGACAGTATTGATTCTGATAATAAATTAAAAATAAGTTATTTGTTTTCTTCCAAAAAGTGCATCCAGAACAATAGATGTTTCTGCGAGGCCAGTAGAAATTCATGTCTGTAATTCTCAATAGGATTAACCTAGGATTATGGAAAAATCTAATTAAGTGAACTGTATCATTTGAGACCCACGAAAAGCACTTGATATTGGCTTTGAAAGCCCTGCCTATCTGATAGTGGCTGGCAAATGCTTCAAAGCGTCTTTCACATAGAAGGCACTTAACAAGTTTGCTACATCCCATTATTTTTCTGTTATCCTTCACATTTTAAAAGAGTCCATCCTTTCTGATAAGTGGCATTGATATATTGAAAAGAAAGAGTTAGGCCTCAAAGATTGTATTATTAGAAGCAACAATAAGATTATTATGAAGCTATTGTTGGTGTCTGCTTCCTAAAAATATAAAAGGGTGGGACACCTTCTGCATCTAGATATACAAAACAAAAGCCATTTAAAGAATATGGTGGTTTTAGTTTGCTCTTAGCAAACAGTTGCATTAGGAAAGAGTCCTCCAGAATAGCCCACCCAGATACTGGGAAAAGCCACATTTGCTGTAATTGGAAGCTGCTTGACTCTCTGCAGACCTCATTCCTATTTGGTGGCCTCCACACCTTCTGATGAAGCTGGGCAAATTCATGTGGACCTCAGGGGATGGAGGGGAGGATACAGGATGCATTGCTCAGAATTCTAAAGCCTCTGAACACTGTCACTGGAGGTACTCTCTCCCCTGGTTTTAGTAATAATTTCAAAAGACCATGTCAAGCCTTTGTGAATTTTTTTAAATTCAAATCTTTATTGATACATTATATATACACATCATAGTCACTTTCACTATTGAGAATTTGTACCAGTACATGATATAACACAATTTGATTCTCATTTTTTCCCATTCCTCTACCCACCCTACAACCTTCCACCCTCATATACGTAGGCTTTTCCATTTTTATTACCATCACATTATTTTTCCACTCTTTACTTACCCCTACATCCTATTTCCTTTTAAACATTTCTATTTCACGATATCTACTATATATACTAGAACTCATTTACACCACTTTGGGCCAATTCCTCCTTCACTGTTTGTACATGAAAAACAGATTGATAGCAGTTCCCCGCACGGCATCAGAGTTCAGAGTATTTGCAGGGTTTTTTTTTTTTTTTTTTTTTTTTTTTTTTTGAGACAGGATCTCGCTTTGTAGTTCAGGCTGGCCCTGAGCTCAGCCTCAAACTCACATCACAGCAATCCTCCTGCCTCTGCCTCCCGAGTGCTGGGATGACAGGCGTGAGCCACCACGCCCGGCACTGTGGTATGTGGTACTGGTTGCTGCTGGGGTGGGTCTCCACACCCAGTATTGTATGTGGTGACCGAGGATCGAACCCGGGTCCTTGCGCTTGCAAGACAGGCACCAGAACCACTGAGCTAAATCCTCGGCCCGTATTTGTAGGTTATTGTCCTTAGATCTGTTCTCTTCGCACGGGTTACATAAGAAGTCTTTTCCCCTTATTGGAAGTGAGCTGTTTGTTTTCATAGAAGTGGTTTAAAATGGCGGACCGCTTTTAGAGTAGCTTTTGGGGAGAAAGGATAAGGTACATGCTATAAAAAAATTACCTTTCACATGTTAATATTTTCCCCTCTCCCTTTGTTTTTCCTCTATATGGTAGAGATTTTTTCATATTGTCTTCATGTTACTGGATAAGTTACCTGTCTCTGGATGTAAGATTTCTTGTTTTCCTATTGATGTGAAAGGATAGTAGCTCAAGGTCCTTTCTTAACGCTGGAAACTTATTTACATATCAAAGTCTCTAAACCTTGCAAATGTTTGCATTGGTGGTACCTGTTACTCGAAAAACCAGCGTTTAAGTGTCTGTGTTCATTGGCGTCACAAAAATTGAAATGTTTGAACTCTGAAGTTCTTTGTTTCCAAACCAGTACTTCTGTTGAGGATCAGGGTGGCACTATGATCCTCTTCTTCCCTCCCTTGTCCTCCCCTCCCCCTTTCCTCCCCCTCCCCTTCCCTCCTCCTCCCCTTCCCTTTTAGATGTTTCTATTTCATGATATCTCCCCTCCCCCTCCCCTCCCCTTTCCTTTCCCTCC
>PVIR01000046.1:124968-256650 GCA_004026965.1 Petromus typicus | reverse complement strand
TAAGATGCTTTGGAGTATTCTGATTCTACTATGTCCCAAATGTGGTTACCAAGCTATTGAAACGTGGCTAGTCTGAGCTGTGCTTTAAGTAATGTTGTGGTTTGAATCTAGAGTATTTTTCAAAGCCTCATGTTTGCAGGGGTGGGGCCTTTGTTAGGTGAATGAATTACAGAGCACTATAGCTGATTTGCTAATAAGAAGTAGGGTGTGGTCCAAGGAGGTAGGTTACTAGGGCAGTGACCTGGAAGGGAACCTCTCCTTTCATAGTTCTTTCCTTCACTCTGTGCATTCTGGCCACAGTGACATGAATGGTTTTTCTTTCATGTCTTCTCTGTCATCCTGTTTTTGCCTGGAGCTGGTGGACTAGGGGCCAAAATAAAGCATTCTTCCTTCAAATTGCAGATATCAGGTATTGTCCCAGGAATGGAAAAGAAATTAAGACAGGTGGAAAATGTACATTAAACATAAAGGAATAAGACAGGCTAGTGATTTAGATATTGACCACACATTAAAATGATACAACTTGGAGCATGCTGGCTTAATAAACTACATTGTTAAAATTAGTTTCACCTGTTGCTGAGCTTTATACGAACTATGTCTTCTAGAAAATTCCAGTTATACATGTGATGCAACTTATAGTTTTATTGGAGAGTCTGGATTGCTGCACCTCAGCCCCTCAGACATGTCTCTCATTACATTTATCAGTCCGTTAGAGACATTGGCTGTTTCTCTTTAAGAAGCAGTAAATCCTCAGAGCTGTTCATGAGGCAGGTACCACACTGAATTACTGAGCGCCATTCAGGGCTCACTTGTATATTTATATTTCCTTGCAGATTGAACCACATCCCAGGCTGATCGTGGCCAGCAGCTGCATACCAGGCTCTGTTCTATGTCATAGTAATGAGTAGCAGAGAAAAAACTCTTGCTTTCCTAGACTTCCCTTTGCTTGCCTGCTCACCACTCACAGGAACTGTACACAGTTCTCTCTCTGAGTCTCTTCTTTTCACCTTAGAGCTCCTCCTTTTACAATGGTCCAATTGCACTTCCAATTGTTTCTTTCAATGAGGCAGCATAGAGACTCACAGAACCTGGATTAGAGGCTCAGTGAGCTCTGACCCTCCAGCCGCTGCTGACTTCCAGGACAGTGTTCTCAGCTCCCTTGTCATAGCCGCTCCCCCTCTCCTGAGTTTCTTCTGCGTACCTTTGTCAGGATAATGTGAAGTGCTCCCAAGAGATTCATGTCTTGAGACCTTCACCCCCAACTTAGCACATGGGATGTGCAGTGATAGGTGTGGAGAGGTGACAGGATCACCAAAGTACTTAGGCCAAGAGTCATCACTGGACCCCCAAATGCTTGCCTTATAAACCAATCCAGTTATGACTCCATAGCAGAATTTGCCATGGAGGAAGGTAGCTCATGGGGCCATGCCTTTGAAAGGTGAATCTTGTTTCTTCTTTATTGAGTTTATTGGTGCATTTTAGGTATATGTTATGATCACATCCATTCCTGATAATTTTTACTTGTACATGTTGCTTCTTGATTCTTATTTTTTCCTTCCCCTGCCCTCCCTTCAGCTTCTCCAACCCCGGATACATAAGCTTTGTTTTGCTATCAAATTTTTTCTTTTCCTTCTTTGCTTTCTCTGTCTTCCCCCCAACATTTCTCCTTCCCCTTTGAAGATTTTCTCTCCATTTTACAAAAACTACCATACACTTTGGAACTCATTTACACCTTCAGTTTTTCATAGTAGAAAATGATATAGTGTTTACACATCTGTGTGCTTTATCTGAAGGACAGAGCACGGTGGGTGGCTTCATGGAAAGTCAGAAACAGAAGATCAGTAGATCTGGCCCCACGGAGACAGCAGCTGAAGGGCAGTTCCAGATTGCCACCATCTTCAAAGAACAGGACTATGTACTTTGCCATCTGTAGGGCTTAGGCACAGCAGCCATATTGATTTCTTGTTGGTTTCTGCCTGATTTGTTCATAAATTTGATTTCACTGAAACCTGGGCCACTGGGTGTCACTTTGTGAGTTTTCATCTCAGAAATGACTTGAATCCTGCCTGTTTCATCTTCCTCACCAGAGAGAGTTCCTGCTTTATTCATGCCAATTCCCCCAGAGAATCTGATTCACCCAGCTTGTCTCCTGAGGCTGTTATATGGGTTGAAACAATAAAAGACTGAAGATGTTCATGGTTACCTTGTCACTAGAGTGGACCTGGTTTGCTCAGCTCTCCCTCAGAGCTCAATGGAAGGGAGGCCCAACCACTGGGCGTTGTGTATGTGATGTTTACTGAGGGAAAGTTGCAAAGGACAGGTGTCCGGAGACAGGACTGATGCATTATGACATCACCTGCAGGGTTGTGGACACTGATGTCCCTGTGCTTTTATCCAGTCCTGTTTGCAGAGATCCCAATGTCCTCCCCAATGTTTGAGGACAGCTTACAGATCAGAACTCCATTGACAGCTACATGTCTCCAACCCCCTCTCCAGTCCTGGCACTGTGAAAAGTTATTGCCAAGTGAAGGAACAGGCAAATAAAGAAAGCTTTTCACATATGTACTACTCAGAGACAAGGGGAGGTTTATATATAGGCCTTTCATATCATAAATGATGTTACATTATGTTAAGCATCTGTTTATCATTGCCACTTTGTCCTAATCTTCCCTCAGGTAATTTAGCTCATGTGAAGGAAAAATTGAAAATGAAATGTATTTCTCTTTCCTCACATTTATATCCAACATTTATTCATAGTCAGGGATAACATGCTGGCAGTGTTATTTCCTGTATGTGTTGATGTGTTTTATTCATCTTAATGATTAACATTTAAAAATACTACAGTGAGAAAAAGACTGTCTGATGAATCAAATAGAGTATGAATAATAAATACTTCATTGCACACACTCTACATAATAATTTTATCATTTGAAGATGATTTAATTACTCAAAGAGATAAATAATCACAGAAGGACAACTCTGAGGTCTTGGGCCTTAAATTTAAATTCAGCAATAATTTGTGGCGTCCAAACTCTAGGAATATAAAGTCCAGTGATGCATACCTAGAGGGCACGTGGAACGCACATCTAACGAAGATCATCGTCAGTAACAAAGTTACGGAGCTGACATGATCCTTGACGATGGAACATGAGATTGCCTGGGCTGAAGAACAAGAACATGGCCGCCTCCAGTGTGAGAGCCAGGCAAAACATGCCAGCCAAGGATGCATTTTGCAGTAATGCAGACTTGAATTTGAATGGTAATACTCTCAATGATCCGGGCTGTACTTGGTTGAATAATTTTACAAGGATAGGCTTCAATTTTCTCACAAAGAAAATCTAAATGACATTTTTATACAATGATGGTTGAAATCCAATGAAAGGGTATCTGCCAATCACTAAGCATTCTGTCCAAACTGGGATTTAGACTCAGGTTATCATGATATACAGGTCATGTGTGATCTTCCCTTTCTAAAGCTAAGCTCCTGTAGTCCTCTCTTCTCCAGAAGCTAAGAATTAGACTGACCTTTGATGCAGTCCACTCACCTCTAGAGCATATCCCTGTCTTTGCTAAAGGGTCTTATTTATTGCATATTATAACATTAGACTTTGGTACAAGACAGTAGAACAACATGTGCCATAACCTTTTTGTAATTTCAAATATATATTTTATACCTGAGAAGATGTAATTACCCAAAGCTTATGCCTTGCTCCACGTGTAGAAATCAGTGTAGGAGAATCGTGATTCAATCATTCTTGTAATACTTCCTCTCCTTTTTTTCTACAATTTTCACAGTCAAGGCATAATTCCTGTGATTTGACTTGAAACAGGAGACCAGCTCAGCGCTGAGTGATGAGATCTGAACGGGAATAAAATATGCTTGAATTAATTTGCATAATAGAATCCGATTGGTTACAAAGCTGTGTTTGTTGCAGGGGACCAGAGTCCCTGAGCTCACCAACAAGGCCACCTTACAGATACAGAATGGGATTTTGAGCTCTGGTGAGGGCCTGGGTAATATTCTTAATGTAATGATAACTTGTCTTTAGCTGTAAATTAGCTACCTGGAAATAAAGAGAATGGGTCAGCCTGTCTGATCCTTCTGGCTCTGCAGGGAAGAGAAAGCTGAAAAACCAAACCTGCTTGCTTTTTGCTAAGTGCTTTCGTCTTGCTTTCTCTACCCGATAACAATTTTCAGCAGGAGTCCAAATATACTTAAACACCCGTATATGTCATTTTCCTTCATGGAGACAAAAGCAGGAATAGCGAGAGAGTTTCATGCTCAAGGCACAGTAGCTTATGACGGGCTATCTGCTCTCAAGATAGAGAGGTGAGCCTTCCACTTAGGGCTGGTGGTTTTGCAAATCCATTTTCCTGTCATGTTATTACTCCTGTGACTTTCAACAACATTTATTTTTCCCTCCAAGCAATGTGCTCCCATCATAAAATAAAGTACTCCTATATGTTTTAGCGGAACCCCAATGCTTAGGTTTCTTGGCATCCCACTGGAATGTGCTTTAATGGAAGGACTGTTCAGAACTACCTGGGTGGGGGAGTCTTCATTAAAACTAATACGAACATTGATATTTTTCCCTAATTACTACCAACATCAAGGGCTTATTAGGAGGGGGCTCTCATTAATTTTCACGTACGATTCCTGCAAAATCTCCAGCTCTGAGCATGTCAGCATCAGGCAGTTCTCTAGATCTTAGAAGCTTTTATTTTTTGAGACAAGGTCTCATGTTTGTAGTTTAAGCTGGCCCTGACCTCAGCCTTGAACTCACAGCAATCCTCCTGCCTTTTCCTCCCATGTGTTGGGATTACAGGTGTGAGCCACCACTCTTGGCACTGTGATATGTGGTACTGATTGCTGATGGGCATGAGTCCCCATGCCTGACATTGTTGTATGGGGTTACTGGGATAGAACCTGGGATCTTGCACTTGCAAGGCAGGTACCAGAACCACTAAGATAAATCTCCAGCCCCTAGAAGCATTAAAAAAAAAAACATAGAAAAGCTCCCTGAATACATTGTTTTAACCTATACATTTAGAAATACTGTAGTAGGGAGTTTAATTTTTAAAAAGAAGGATTAACTTCCATGCCATATGTAGACTAATGTGGTTTTTTCTAGACTGTTGAAGGACTCTGAACTGATGTGATCATTTCTTGTTAACCTTCACTTTGGTCATTCCTGTGCAATATTTTCTTTTTATGCTTAGTTTAATATTTTAGGGGGTTAGATCATTTACCTACCATGAGCTAAAACTTAATTTATTATCATGTGAGTCTTGTGTATCTATGGGGATATGTTTCTGGTTTTGATCTTTTAACTTAGAGAAGCAATGTGTAGTACAATCTCAGGGATAAGAATTGAGGCCTGGATGAAGACTCCGTCTTGGCTCCTCCACTTGCTGGGTTACTTAACCTTGGGCAAGTTACTGAATTTTTATATGCTACAAGCCATTCACTTCTAAAGTGGAAATAATAGTATCACTACTTTTGTGAGTTATTGTGATGATTCATTGAATCAAATCATAGAAAGTCCTTACAAGATTGTTAGTGGATAATGCCTGACAAATGTTTACTGTGAATATTTTCATCATTGTGGTGTTATTGATCTACATGGAATTCCAGTGTTGACTTTGGATATTCATGCAGATCATGGCTGCCATGTTCATTAGTATCTGCATCATTTTCTTTTTCACTTCATAAACAAACCCCAGAACATGATATTGTTTGATCACTGATTAAAAACAGATACAAGAGACAAATAGCATGAGTTCAAATACCAACTCTGCTATTCCCAAAACTTAACCTAACACAGATTGCTTAATTTATCTGGGGCTCAGTTTCCTTATTTAAAACAAGATTCCAAATATTCATTTATAAAATTGTTACCAAAATCAATAGATGAGTTAATATTTGTCAAGTTCTTAGGAAAATAATTTGCTAAATAGATTTTCGTTCTGAAAGTGAATGAACAAAAACTTAAAAATTTATCTTGCACAAAACTAAGACTAATCATTAAGACCACTTTTACATATTTCACAGTCACTTAATAATGACTCTGATTGATTACTTATAAAGGCAAGTTGGCTTTGTTATTAATTCCAACTTTAGAATATAGATGAATTTCTCTTTTTAATAAAGGCTGAGGTTTGTTGTTTGTTGGTCATATGGAAACTCAAACTCATAAGTATTAAGCTAGAATTTTTTATACAGGGGAAAAAAATCATCATCTAGTTTCAACACTTTAGTGTCAGAAATAATTGTGCTTCACAGCAAAATGGCAGCCAGTAGAAAGAAGTGCCGAAATATCAACTTTAATTAAACCCTTTCTCTCAAACACACTTCACAGTTTATACGCAGGAATAATTTATCGCCATCTGAATGAGCACTTAATACTTGGCATGGTATAAAATGGGCAGGGATCTTGCTCTACCATATGCTCTTTCTTTTTGCTTTTCCCTGAGCTTTCATAGATACAGCATTCAGCTTGAATTCATTCTATGTGGTAAATCATAGATTCAACATGCATCGTCTGTTTTGGGCATATCTATTTACCTGTCTATCTATCTGTCTATCTGTCTATCTGGCCTGACATGATAGTGAATACCACTGTAATTCCAGAACTCTGGGAGGAAGAGGCAGGAGAATAGCTTGGGCACTTTAGCTACTTATCAGACCCTGTGTCAAAATAAAAAGTATAAAAAGGGTTTGGGATGTAGCTTAGTGCAAAGGCCCTGGCCTCAATTTCTGTTACCACCCCAAATAAAAATGTATGCAAATTAGAAGAAATGTGTCACAAGCTCACACTCGAACTCTAACCATTTATATGGAAGTAGAAGCCGCTGGTTGAGAATTCTGCTCAGCAGCTCCTTTTAGCGGAACAGGAGGTGGAGAGTTTGAACAAGGTTTGTTACTTGCTGATGATAGATTCATGACCAACACTTTAGCTTCCTCACCTAATTTGAGAGATGTTCTTGCAGCTTCCCATTGCCTCAGTTTAGGATCTCTCCTGTCCTTGGGGCCCTGCTGTGTCATTTCCATGAAGTCTGTTTTGCTTGCTGGAAACAGCTTTTGATGTATTATTAAAGGGTAGAGTTTGAAGAGGAAGCTGTTAAATGATGCTGTTTTCTAATTCTCCTCTTCCTCTCTCACAGCGTTCACCACTCCAGACTGTATCCAACAAAAACTGAAGGTTTAAACTCTTCTTTGAAAAGGGACAAACAATACTGTCACCAAATACCTTGAATATAGCAAAGAACACCTGACATTATCTGTATGTCTGCAGCCTCCTTAGATAACGTATTGCTGTATTGTAAGCAAAACACAAGAGCTTTGGTTGACAGAGTCAAGCACCCTGAAAAGGAAGGGATCTACACCAACACTTTAGAAACCCTCCAATTCCCTTATTTCCTAGACCAGGGAAGCAAGAAGGCTGCAGAAGTGTGTGTAACTGTCCCTCAGTTTCTTTCTTGGAGAAAGAGCATTATTGCCCTCTTCTGAGCATCACTATTTGTAAGGCAAGGTCACTTTTGTGGGCTGGACCTAAGGCTTGGATGCTCTGGGAAGAGAAGAAGAGACCCCGGCCATGTCTTGTTCCTCACTCTATAGAAGTCCATGTTATCCTCACTGTTCACAGAAGAGCACACAGGCTGACAGTGATTGAGTGACACATACCAGAAGACTCAGGTCATAAGATATGCATGTGGTGTTCAAGCCCAGGTCTATCTGATCTCCAAGTCTACTACTTTCCACTAGGCCACACCCTGTGCTCTCTCCTTTCTACTTTGTCAAACCAGGCAGCAAAGAATTCCTGCAGAGTTCATTGAGTTCTTTAGTTCCACTGACACCTACCGGTGTTGACGGGACAGGTCATTCTTAGTATCAGTGTATCCTCCTCCATGCCCGACCATTTTCAGAGATCCCTCACACTGGTGATGGGTGGGTGAGGTGGGTGGGTCGGTGGGTGATGTTAATCTGGCCCTGGGAGCTGGACTGGAGTCTGAGTGGCACAGCTTAGACAGATGACAACCTTCCATTAGAAACTGTGGGACCATGAGAGAGAGAAGCAAGCAGGAGAAGGTTGGAAGGGGCATCTTTCAGCACTAGGAATAGTACAGATAAGGAAGAAACAGAAATTAGAAATCAGGGAGAAGAGAGGTGATGGTATATATGGCTTGTTCTTGATATTGATGAATAGCTATATCTTGGCTAGGTGAGAGAAACCAGAATTTTGGAGTACTTACATATAGCATTCTGTTTGATTACTTTTTCTGGCTAGAGAGGGCTTAGCATTCATCCCCTATAAGATTGCCTTGATAAAAAAGGATATTGGACTGCTTGAGTGTTCCTTTGACAAACTAAGCAAATCTTGTCCATTGACTATGCCGTAGTTTTATTGGCTACTGATAACTTCATCTATTATTTCTCTAACAAAATGTCTTGGTGATCATCATAGCTCTTTAGGATCTACCTCATCCTCCCCTCTCTAGTAGTGTTCATTGACTTCCTTCCTCCTACCTATAATGATGCTAAAGTTTGGGGATATGCTGTCTGTTTTTGCCATTCTAGACTTTGGGACATGCTATTCTTTCTTTTAGATTAAGTGATTTTTCTCTTCTAGGAAGTCCCTCTTGATTGCTTCGCCCTTCCCTTCAGAGGGTGGACCCGTGTTCCTTCCTGGCTTTCCACAATGCCCCTAGTTTCTCTATTACTAGAACATAGCCAGTAATAATTGTGACCATTCATAACAACAGATTATTGCTGAGTGCTTATCATAGACCAGGCACTGTGCTGAGCAACTTATTTGCATTGCTCATTGAATTCCTGGGCAATCTTGCAATACCATTCCTTTCTCCATTTCATAAATGAACAAGTGGAGCTCAAAGAAGTCAATTTGCTCAACTCTGACAAGTGGTAAAACTAATACTCCAATCTGACGTCTACTGCCTGATAATGATATGAGCTGAGGATGAAGTCTGCCGCTAATCTACTCTCTCTCTCTGCTTGCAGAAGCGGACTGGGGAAGTGGGCAGCCCTGACGTGATATGCTCAGGAAGCAAAGACATTCCATTCAAAGAGAGGTCTGCTTGACTCAACTGGGAGGCCATCGTCAGAAAGAACTGCCACTTGGTTGGTGGAAGGGGTGACAGCTGCGTTCCCTTGTGCCTACCACGGAACCAAAAATGAAGGAGAACTACTGTTTACAAGCTGCCCTGGTGTGCCTGAGTATGCTGTGTCACAGCCAGGCATTTGCTCTGGAACGACGAGGCCACCTTCGGCCCTCCCTCCATGGGCATCATGAGAGAGGCAAGGAAGGGCAGGTGCTGCAGCGCTCGAAGAGAGGCTGGGTCTGGAACCAGTTCTTCGTGATAGAGGAGTACACAGGGCCTGATCCTGTGCTTGTGGGCAGGGTAAGGTTGCTTTTACTCACAATTAATCTACCTTTCTCCACCACAGAAGTAGTAACATATGGACAATAGAAAGGGAAATTAAAAGAGAAATCATGAGTGATCTATCATCTATAAAGACTCAACATCAGTCTACTTAATTCTGACATTCATTTTCCTCCAAGTCCATGTGCTTATCATGTTGAGAAGGCTTCCATTTTCCACTTAAGGTTATATTATTTAAAAATCCATAGGTAATGGCTGATTAAATACTCTCCTGTAATGCAAATGACCATAGTTTATTTGATCATTTTCCAGATGGAATTTTTTCTCTGACCATAACTTAACCATCAAATAGGTACGCTCCTTTGCTTTTCATAGCTTCAGTAGTTTCTCTTTTTTTTTTTTTTTTTCTTTTTGAGACAGGGTCTCACTTTTGTAGTTCAGGCTGGCCCTGAGCTCAGCCTTAAACTCACAGCAATCCTCCTGCCTCTGCCTCCAAAATTCTGGGATTATAAGTGTGAGCCACTATGTCTGGCACTGTGGTATGTGGTACTGATTGCTGCTGGGTGTGAGTCTCCATGCCCGGCATTGTTGTATATGGTTACTGGGGATCGAACCTGGGTCCTTGCACCTGCACAGCAGGCACCAGAATCACTGAGCTGAATCCCTGGCCCTTCAGTACTGTTTTTATCTTAGCTTTCTCTTTATATCTTTGTTCCTTGAATTCAATACTAAAGAAAATGTCATTTCAAAAAAAGCTGAAAAAAAGGGAGAAATTACAAGTTTTCTTGACCTCATAATTTTTTAGACCATATTCTCGCTGCTGGAAAAAAACTCCAGACTTTAAACTTGTAGTGATATTTACAACTTCCAAACATTTTGTTAGCAAATAAATTTATTATATACCAACATGACAGCCTATTTACATGTTTTATATTTTTAATAAACAGTCTGAAATATCCATTGTAAGATATAAGGCTTTAAATGCACTTTTAATGTGAGATATTAACATAAATTGGATTACCTAGGAGAGTAAGATCTTTGCTGTTTTAATTATATCTTTCTCTATTGTGTCATACACAGTTTACATCTTCTTCACTAGACCTCAAGGTAGTTCACATCATAGATGTGATTTGATCGCATTTGCTTTAGCAGTTTTCTCATTCTCTAACAAGAATAGGTGTCACAGAATAGATATAATTTTATCCTGTCTGCTTTAAGGATGGCAAAGCCTTGCTAGGATGATTCCAGATGTTTATCACTCATCAACTTACACATTCTTTTTGTAGCCTCTTCAAAAATAATGCAAGTGTAAAGAGTCCAGAACACATTTGGGAAGCTGACTTCCCACCATTGTTTATGATGAAACATGCAACTAACTGTCTTTCCGATGACAGTGTCATTAACTACGAAATGGAAGTCCATTCCACCCAGCTGCAATGTAAGGCAGATTGGTGAAGAAACAAAAGCTCTGGACATAGGTTACCTATGTGATTATAAAAGAAAAACTAAAATGAGATGAGGGATAATTAAATCTTGTGTAAATGATCGTGAATTTGCTGGTAACATTTAGGAGAAGTGAAGGAAGGTTTCACAAAGAATAGGATAATAGCTAGTGATCTGATAGAACAGGATTTGCTCAGTAATGGTGAGAATGAGGCAAGAGATGTAGGAGGCACTCACTTCTCTGATGGATTCAGGCATATTTTTAAGTTTTTTTAATTGAAATCTTTATTGGTACATTACATATACACATAATGATTGCACTCCACAATGGGGATTTGTACCAGTATAAGACACAACTTAATTCTCATTTTTTTCCATAGACCTACTTACCCTATCACCCTCATCCCGTATATACATAAAATTTGTTTCCTTTCTTTTTTGTTATAATCTCATTATTTTTTCCCCTTCACCCTATTTTGCTTTGAGTATTTTCTATTTCACAATATATAACATACAATTCTAGAACTCATTTACATCTTTATTTTCTCATATCAGAGAAAAGGTGCAATATTTACCTATCTATGACCTATTTATTTCACTTATGAGGATATCCTCAAGGTATGTCCATTTAAGTATAAATGATTCAAACTTATCATTTTTTATGGCAGACAGTACTCCATTCTGTAGAAGAACCACAGCTTTTTTATCCAGTCTCCAGTTGATGGACATTTTGGTTGTTTCCAAGATTTAGCAATCACAAATTGAGCTGCTACAAACATGAATGCACATATGTTACTGTGATATGAGTCTTCTAATTCTTTTGTGTATATACCTAGCAGAGCGATGGCTGGGCCAAATGAGACCTCCAATCCTAGTTTTTTGAGTAATATCCACATTGATTTCCACCAAGGTTGTACGAGCCTACAGTCCCACCAACAGTGGAGAAGGGTTCCTTCTCCTCAGCCTCACCAACATTTGTTGCTGGCTAATTCTGAAATAGCAGCCATTCTTTGTGGAGTGAGATGAAATCTCAGTGTTGTTTTCATCAACGATAACCCAAGTACAACATATAGAAATTTATGGGACACAATGAAAGCAGTCCTATGAGGAAAATTCATAGCACTGAAGGCCTACATCCCCAAAACGGAGGAAGCTAAAGAAACAATTTGATGCTGAACCTCAAGCGACTAGAAAGAGAGGACAAGACAAACCTAAATCTCACAGTAGGCAAGAAATTATAACGATCAGGGCAGAAATTAATTAAATAGAAACTAAGAGAACAGTACAAAAAATCAATGAATCAAAGAGTTGCTTCTTTGAAAGAATAAACAAAATTGATAGACCCTTAGCCAACCTTATTAAACAAAGGAAGGAAAAGGGTCATATCTATGCTATTAGGAATGAGAACGGAGAAGTTGCTTCTGACCCAGAGGAAGTCCAGAGGATAATAAGCATCTATTTTGAAAATTTACACTTTAATAAAATGGAAAATCTAGAAGAAATGGATAGATTTGTAGACACATATGAACTTCCAAAGCTGAATAAAGAAGATATAGAAATGTTAAATACCCCAATATCAATCTATGAAATTGAAAATGTGATTTAAAAACTTGCCAACAAAGAAAAGCCCTGGACTTGATGGTTTTACTACTGAATTCTATTAAACTTTTAAAGAAGAGTTAGTGCTTCTACTTCGTAAACCCTTTAATGAAATTGAAAGGGAAGCAGTACTCCCAAACTCATTCCTGGAAGCAACCATTACCCTGATTCCAAAAGCAGAGAAAGACCCAACCAAAAAAGATAATGACAGGCCAATATCCCTAATAAATATCAATGCAAAAATCCTCAATAAGATACTGGCAAAAAGAATACAGAAATTATCAAAAAGATTATACACCCTGACCAAGTTGAATTCATCCCAGACATATTTATCTTAGCTGTCTCTTAACGTCAGAGCAGAGCTCCATATTGATACTGTGGGTATAATAAGAAAATGTTCATGGTAGTCTCAGTAATATTGTTTAAAAATAAGAATATGTCTTCTTGAAACGATGTACTGAAGGAATTTTATTCTTTTGTACTCAAAATGGAAACATGTGGATATAGTCTTGAGAAACAGAAACACAGGAAAATAAATGGCATGAAGGCTTTTCTGAGCAGAGGGGACAGGCTATATATTTTGAGAGGACAGAAAGACTTCTGCCACGGAAGGGGCTGTGTGGCTTTATAATAGGAAGCAATGTCGATGCATTATCCTGAGCAAATAGAGCTTCTGCTTTGAGACTTTCTCACTAGGAGACAGCGTGTGTTGCTAGGACGGTAAAGTGCTAAAGAGTGGAGCTGGGGACACAGTTTGTATCTCCATAGACCTAGAAATTGTCATGCCTACTAGAAGGAAGCATAGAAGAAAGGATTGGGAGGTGCTAACCACTCAGTGTATATAGTGTTCATAAGCTAGCCATTTGAGATTCAGTCTTACCTTAGTGTGGATGAGAGAAAAAGAAAAGGGGCCAGATCTTGTAGCTCATCCTTTGGACATAACGCTGGGATAATTCCACATAAATAGGAAAGACAGAAGAGTTGGCTCATCCTCTTACGACCTTTGATTTGATGACATTCATGGTTGAGTAGTTTAAAATTTCCTGAACAAGTATAATTTGGCAAAGCATAGACTTTCAGATTTCTTGTAACAAATACAGTCCATGTCAAGCTGTACTATCCAGAGGGGGAAGCTATACATCCTTGGAGTTAGGAATCGATTGCTGGCTACAGCATCCGGATCTCATATAATACTCACTGGCTTCCCGAACCACTTTTTGTGTTGAGCCTAATAAATTTCATTTCCAGTTATATGTATCATCTTGATAAGAATGGAAAAGAGCAAATTTATATTCAACTTGCAAATCCAAAAGCAAAGTAGAAAAAATCAAGAAGTATGTGTAAAAGAATTTTGACTTACTTGACTTATCATGAACTGTATCTCTTTAATTCCTTTGGGTTCACAAAATTCATATGTAATATATGAAGTTACCAGAAATTTTCAATGACTAAGCACTCATGTATTTCTTATTCTTTGATCACAGGGCTAATCCTCTAGCTTCCATAGATCTGAAACAGAAATGAAACAATAGTAGGCTTTTTGGGAAGGATTTAGACCTGGAATATTGGGCCAAGCCTCTATCGAGAAAATCTATATAAAAATTGGAATAATTCTATCCACCCAAGTAGGCCATTGTTAAATAATTGTCTGTCTCACTCAAAATGACTTTATTAGGAGAAAATGTATTTGTCATAATTTCAGGACAACACAAACTTGTTATGAATAACAGATTACAAAAGTGTTCTCCCCCTCTCAAGAAAACCTATGTTGTAAATAAATGATAATTATAATTTATTATATACCCCTCCAATTTGAAATACTTAGTGCTCTACTGAAATACTTCAAATCAATTAGATATTTTTGGGGAAAACATAATAATAAATTTTAAAAGCACTGCATTCAATCTTGCTTTGTGACTTTGAGGAAACTTACTATACTTTGGTTTCTTATTAATAGTAGTGATACTATATTAAGTGCAGTTAATAGTAGTCATTATTGCTTTTATCATTTTAAACAGCACTTGAATAAAACTACTGAATTTATAAAGGGTTTTCTTATGTAGCTAGTAGAAATGAAGGCGTTTTTCACTTGGTGACTAGAAAGTTATGAGCACAGGGAAAGTTGTGCTTATCTTTCCCATGAAGGGCATGTGGGGAGCAAGGAATTTAGATTAATAATGACAGCTGCAGAAATCGAGATTGGACAACAGAAGAGAGTGACAGACTCATTGCTGTAGGAAAATCCTATGAAGTCCTTAGGAAACTTTGTATTCTAAAATATGGAGCAGAGTTAAGGCAAAGGTGCAGGATCAGAGGTAAAGAGACCTGCCTGACTTCAGGGCCTGTGAAGTGCAGCTTCCAGCAAGTGCCATCTTGTCTCCAGGTTTTGTCAGAAAAGGGAAAAGCTCCAAGGTATTTAAGGTTCCTTCCAGGATGTGGAGAATTGCATGTCCACCGTCTTATTCGATCCTCTTTCCCTTCTTGGGCATCATGGCTTTTTCTTCCCTGAAGATCACATCCCCAGATCTTCAGACTCTGTGTGCTGCATAGTAAGAATTCTGGAGAAAAGTGATCAGTTGGATTATTTGCAGGAACAGAGCAACCTAAGTGTCCTTTGCAGGAGACCGCTAAGAGGAACAATAAATAACACGCTATGGGTGAGGTAGATCTCTATGCATAATAGGGAAAGGGCATCTGAATTTGCTGTTAGAGAAATTGGCAAGGTGAAGAATGACGTGTGCTTTAGGCACTTTAATATGTAAGAATTAGAGTGTGTATGGCTGGCTCAGGACTGAGGTGCTCGGTCGACTCTATGCACAGAAGAGAATATCTCTTAGATGAGTCACAAGAAACTTAACAGTGATGATGTCTGAGCAGACAGAAGGAATGGAAGGAAGGACTGAAAGGAAGACTTCACTACATACACTTTCCATGTATAGTTTAAAAATATGTAAATTTTTCCCAAAATAAATATTAAGATATATGCATGCATACTATATTGGTCACTATGTAAGAAGGTCTGTATCTCCCTACTGTCTCCTTGGTGAGATGACAAATCTTGATCTCTCTTTCCTTAGCTTCATTCCGATCTCGACACTGGTGATGGGAAGATTAAATATATTCTCTCAGGTGAAGGAGCTGGAACCATTTTTGTGATTGATGACAAATCAGGGAACATTCATGCCACCAAGACATTGGACCGAGAGGAAAAAGCCCAGTATACACTGATGGCTCAAGCGGTGGACAGGGAAACGAACAGGCCACTGGAGCCAGCGTCCTCATTCATCGTCAAGGTCCAGGACATTAATGATAACCCACCGGAGTTCCTCCAAGAGATCTATTATGCCAACGTGCCTGAGAGGTCCAATGTGGGTGCGTAAGTGGGAAGATCTGCTCCATTTCCACCCTGTGTGCAGGGACCAGACCACTGGCTGCCTTTCCCCATCAGGAAATACAATTTAAGTTCTATCTTCAATATCAACAAATGAGCTAAGAATGTTCACTTAAAGAGATAAAATTTCAGATGTTTAAAATGAGCTCAAAGTTGTGCAGTCTGAGCTTATTAAAAAGAACAAGAGTGGAGAAAGGGAAATAATTTGATTGGGTCTAGGTAACCTGGTCTTTTGTATTATTAGTTGTATAACTTCAAACCAGTTGCATGCACTTCTTAGCCTTTGTTTTCTCTTTCATAAAACAAGAATAATTCCTTACTTTGTAGGGCTAGTATAATATACATCTAGTTATGGGATACATTGATATTGAAATAAGTAAGATTGACAGTGACATTTATTGTGTGCAGACATTGTGCTAACTGGTGATTCACATCCACTATTTTACTTAATTTTTTTCTGTAATTAATTTTTATAGTGAGATAAGTCTAATTGCCCATATTTTACAGATGGAAAACCTAAGCCAGAAACAGGTTTTCTAATTTATCCAGGGTAATCTTTGCTGTTAAATCATCCAGAATGCCCAGCGAGCCAAGACACCATGCCATCATCTATTGATTCAGAACTAGAAGTGTGTTTTCAATGCACTGAATACGCATTACACTGTGAACATACGTGATTTGAAGGATTTCATTAACTAGTGCCTCCTTCAGGAAAAAAAACTTTCATTTGGCTTTCTAAATACTTTATGGTCTTTTAAGGAACATGCCTCATGAAAGACATTTGCCTTTTCCACGGTGAACAGGGAAGGATATTCTGAGCAGGGAATGAGTCTAATCAGATGATTTCAAATGCATTTCAGACTGTTTTTGGAAGAGTGACCCATAAGACAATTTACAAACCAAACACTGCCCATGATAAAGCTACTCAGGAAAGCTGGCTACGACCCTGAAACCCTTTCATTCTGCTTGGAGAGTCGTTTATGCCAACAGATGGTTTCCTACTCTTAAGACTTCTGACATTTTGTGGAAGTCAAGCTATGTTATTTCCTACTTTCTTCCTTCTTTTTTTCTACCTCACCTTTTACTTTCCAGATTTTCAGACATGACAATCACAGAATGAGAGACAGCAGACATCAAACAAACATGTACAGATAGGGTATAATAGTGCCGGGAATGGAACACTGGGGTGCAGGATTAGGGAGGGGAAACCAGTCATTGGTAAGGGATTTCTAGGGGAACTGTCATTGCTCTCATCTCTAGGTGCTCTTTGGTGCTGAGCAACAGCACCCAGAATCTGTCACGGCACAGGGAATTATCCTGTAGGCTTTATCGTCAGAAAGTACTGAAACTGAGTCATCTTGTACCTCTAACCAGCCATGTGGACCCAGGTGTCTTCTTGCATCTTTCTACATTTTCATTATGTCACCTTCAGAAAGAAGATAATATATACTATGATGAGTGTTAAACAAAATATATGTAAAATACAAAGATTTGTAAAGCACTTAGATCTCTGGAAGTGAATTATGCACAAAAATAGTATTTTCCCTAGTGTACCATAAAAGTATCCCCCTTTATAAAATTCTGTTGCTTAGAATTTTGCTTGACCTGTGGGAAGAGCTTAAAGAGTTCTTTGTGTAAAACAGTGAATTACAGAAGACTGATTTGAAAACAGTGAGATTTTCTTGTATTTCCATGAAAGCTACTCACAATCCTGAGAAGACTAGTCAGAAGCTCTGTAAATAGGGGCCATAGTTTCCCACGTGGAACCTTCCCTTTCTACTGAAAATGTCACAGAAAAACTTGGGTGGCGCTGCTTGCCTGACTGGCGTTAGGTTGCTGACTCTGGAAATCAAAAATTTTGTGAAAGAGGTTGTATAATTTCATACTTCTCACACCAAATTTCCTCTGGATAAATGGATGTGAAATACCAAATAGAAGAGAATGCTGACAAACATACTGCTAGTACTACTACCACTCATAAGAAAAAAGAATGCTGGCAGTATATACATGGAATGAACAGAGAAATTGTGTAAATGCCAAATCTCTCTTTCTAACTTTTCTTTTCCCCCTCTGGAAACCAATATGCCGTATTTTAGATACTTATTAAATGTGACCAGCAAGGAACAAAAATGGTTTTTAAAGAGAAATACATAAGAATTCCATATTCCTTCAATTCCTTGGTTTGTTGGAATCCTGACCCACAAAGGCTCACCTTACGTCCCACCAGGTGTTCCAACAGTTGTTCCTGTTTTGTGGATACCAGATCTGTTAGAGGTGGGAAAAAGTAATTTCCGTGCCAGTAGGGAACAACATGCTGTACAATATTTATAGCCATAAATTAATTAAAATGTAGGATTAGCAATGATTTTATGGCATGCAAGGCAGCGATAAAATGATATATTTATTGTTCTGTTACAGATGGAGGAATGCACTCTGTCCTTTCTTGAAAAGCAATTCATCATTAATTATCATTATTATACTCTTCGGGAAGATTTTTATTTAATTATGTGATAAACTCAACATTTCAATTACACGAATCTCAGAATATTTGGCAATAATGTTCATATCATGCTTTTAACTACTAAGCATGGCAGGATGTACTGTGAAAGTGGAAAATTTAGTTTTCATCTATGAGAATTAAAAAGAAACAACACAGGAAGAAGGAAGACCATTTTGTGTCTCAATTCTAGGGCAATGACAGCATGTTGAATAGTTGTGGGATTCTCCACTGGATTTAATTGTATAGTGAAACTTTATAAACAATAATGTCATTTGCAAAATTAAAGGCATGTTACTCATGATCTTGTTCTCCTTTCAAGGAACATCGGTGATCCAAGTGACTGCTTCGGACGCAGATGACCCCACCTATGGAAACAGTGCCAAGTTAGTGTACAGTATCCTTGAAGGACAACCGTACTTTTCGGTGGAAGCTCAGACAGGTAACTGTGGAATTCTGCTGCTCTGGTGACTTAGGGCAGGTTGTGAGTTGGAGTCCATGCCTGTTTATCAAATGTAATAAAATCTCGCTTTTCTCAGATACATGAAATAAGGAGCAAAGAAGGACACATAAGTGGAGGAATGTGAAGATTCAATCTTCTGTACATGTCCTGGCATATAGTTGGCAATGCCATAAAACATTAATTATTGTTTTTTTCCCCATATTTCATGATGCATAAAATAATAAAAAATATAAAAAATATAAAATATAAAAATATAAAAAAATAATCTTTTAAGTTTAACATTGTTAATGTCAGAAGAGTGTTGAAAAGTAGATCCAGATTAGGAGGCTGTAGATATAGGAGTCTGGTATAAACGCAGACAGCTAGCCAAGTAGGCTTGGAAGATCACTGTTTAAGATCAGGGGTGGCAGAAGCATATGCTAATATTCAGGTTGTTTTAAGAGATAACATATACATAGTCTCTCTTGCTGTACTCCTAGGTTCTTGTGGACATCATCTCACAGAGCAGAGGCTCTATACTTATGAATAACAAAACATGACAAAAAAGCATATAAATATACGAAGAAAAACAAAACCCAAAATGTTTCACATAATGTATACCAAATGTAACTCGCTAGAGGAAAGACTAAAATCTTGTGATACTTCTTACCTGTGATATTTTCTCAGGGGCCCTTCCCCGCACATATGTCACATATTTTTTTGGCAGTACTAGGGATTGAACTCAGGCCCTTGTGATTCCAACGTAGACACAGTACTACTTGAGTTAAATCCCTGGCCCTGTCTCATATTTTTAAAATATGAGGACAAACAGACTTCATTTGTTATGATTAAAATGTATCACATACATGTGCATGCATGCGTACATTTAGTACCAGTTGAATTATTTTGCTCTTGTATTTCATGTAGTTTCCATTTACTTACATATTTAGTTATGTATAGATACCTTGTTTCAGGACATAACTTAATAGAGCTGTGATTGTATCAAATATATTTGACAGCATTTCCAAGTTAATTAAGGAGAGCATGTAGTTTCATGTAGACTTTAGAGATGTTAAGAAAATTCCTACCTTCTTTGTCTCAAGAACTCATGGGCAATAACTACCAATTTTAGTCTATCAAATTGTTTAATAAACAAGGAAAACAAGGGGCAATGAGTCCAAGGTACTGCTCAGAAACATACCAACATCAGGGAACACTGAGTCTTCCCCAGTGTTGCTTTTATATTTCTAGTCCAAGTGTTACCTTAATTATAGAGAAGAAAAGCTTCCTTAAGTCCCTAGAGACTTCAGTGAGCATAGTTTTCATGAAATCATGTTTCAATGTTCAGAGAATCACAGACTTCAATCACTAATTTATCACTGTTGTCAGTGGCAAGTGATTTTAGACAGTAAATATTTGCATGAACATTGTGCATTACTCTAACTCATTTGTTCCCTTTTAAAAATTAATATTAATGTTTTAATATGTTGATGGACTATGTGCCTCTTGCCGATAAGGTAGTGTATAAAAATGTTTGTAGTAATGGCATGTAAACAAAGATTTCCAAAAGATTTTGGTAAAAGTCAAAGTTTTAATTATAGATATCTATGCAGTGGAAGTTCAAATAGTTCAGTCTTCAGGGATGATAAACTTGAGATACACATGAGAAAATGAGGCTGTTACTGGCATGTATAGAGGGATAAAATGAATGCTCTGTAAGTAATTTTTATGGCTTGCTTGAATAGAAGAAGAATGCTTCAGAAACAGTTGCCTTTGGTTACATTTATCATACTCAAAAGTTTCTCAGGGGACCTGAGCTATTTTATTCATCTTTACTCAGCAAGGGTCCAAAATATGCAGTTGTTGTCTCCTGTGCCAAGTGATTATTGGTCATGTTTTCCTCTCTCTGCCTAGGTATCATCAGAACAGCCCTCCCGAACATGGACAGGGAAGCCAAGGAGGAATATCACGTGGTGATCCAGGCCAAGGACATGGGCGGACACATGGGCGGACTCTCCGGAACTACCAAAGTGATGATCACTCTGACCGATGTCAATGACAACCCACCAAAGTTTCCTCAGAGTAAGTAGGTGGGCCTTAGCTTTCGCTGTTCAACCCTGCCACACCCAGCTCACCATCTTCTCTTCCCTGTTCCTGCCTTATTCAGCTTTCAATAAGAAAACCCTACCAAATGAAGAGGTTATTCTACCATTCTTACAAAAAGCAAAGTAACAATTTTAACACAACTGAAATGGGTAGAGGTAGTGAAAGAGAAAGAAGATATTAAAAGTTCTGAAGTGGCGGACAGAAAATCAATTTTGTCAGGTATTTTATTTATTAGAATCTAGATAGTATGATATGGTCTTGATTAACTTTTCTCTGTTCTTGTTGCTAGGCTGGAAACAACAGCACTTGAGTCAGTTATTTTTTGCTGTGTAAAAATCGGCTGAAATATTTAGTGTTTTGAAATGATGATCATTTGTTTTTTCCATGAGTTCATGAGTGCAGAGTTTGAAGGAAACAGCTTTTCTTTTTTTCTCATAGCATCATCTGGGGATAGAAGACTGACTTAAGGATATTTTGTTTACATGGCTAGAGTTTTTATGTACTCTTGGTTCTTCAGCCTCTGGGTATCTCCATGGCTTTGTCTGAGAGAGGTTCAAGTTCACAGGGCTGAAACTGTATTGCCTTTTACAAATCAGCCATAGAAATCCTGAAGTTATGATTATACAACAATTTAAGCAGAGTTTCTCAAAAACATATTGAAGAAAAAGTAGATGGAATGACTGACACTGGTTTGATCATTTTTGCAGAATGATATCTTCCACTTAATTAATATAATTATTGTTAGATATAAACAAGCCAATGTGAAAGTCTTGTGATGACACTTGACATTAGTTGTCAAAAAATGTCACACATCATTGGATTGTTCTACAAAATGTATAGAATGCCTTAAGAAATTAAAAAGAAAAAAGGTGTTTAAATGACATTAACAGTTTTAACTACCAGTACCTGTTCCATCATTTAATGCTGTCATTAATATTGTAAATTTCTACAAAACTCTACTTTTTAAAAGATAGAATAGACTTCTTTAAAGTGAAAAGGAATATGGCCAATTTGAACAGAATTCTAGCACAAGTCTCATGTATGTGGAGGTGAATACAAAGGTGTGGTGTAGTGTCGCTGGCACCACAGGGCTTGCACCAGGAAAGGGCTTTTTCACTGGAGCCTACCAGAGTGGTCACATTTTTTGAAAGTGAGAGAAGAAGGCAATGAGAAATGGCCCCAGAGAGGAACCATGATTACTTAAAGAATTCCAAAGGCAATAATCTATAAAAAGGAAGCAATAAAGCAGAGGTCAAAGTCCACACTTGCGGCTCTTCTAGGATCCCAGAGTAGGTGCTTTACCTCTCTAGGTACAAAGTTCAGCTTTCCCAGAAAGATGAAGGCTCATAGAACTTTCTGAAAGCTCAGGCTCCACTGTGTGCAGTGTATAGCTGTTTGGGGAGCTGAAAGGAATAAGCTAAGCAGGAATAGTGCATATCCATGAAGGGCTTTGCTCCTAGAGAGAATCCTATAGTAAAGTTACCTTGCTACTGTTCCCCACTGGATCAGTTTCACAGCCATAAACTTGAATGAGGTTTGGAGAAAATCATCTCTTTTTTTTGGTTAAAATTAGTTTATTGATACATTTTACACAAGTCAAGATCACATTCATCATTGAGAATTTGCACCTGTACATGATATATCTTGATTCTTATTTTTTTCCATCCCCTTGCCCTCTCTTCAGGCCCTCCACCCCTCCTTATACTCATAAGGTTTGTTTCTGTTTTTCCTTTTTACCTTTAAATTGTTTTCTTTCACTCCTTTGCCTTCTCCTGCTCCCTCCCTTCTGCTTCCCCTCCGAACATTATTTTTTTCTGTTTCAAGATACCTGTTATACATTGTGGACCTCATTTACACCTTCAGTTTGGAGAAATTCATCTTATAACAGGTTTTCCTAAACTTCCTATATATTTGTAATTATCCTCCCACCATCCCTTCAGTGTGAAAGGCATGTGAAAGTAAGTTGAATATAAATCTAAACTGAACACATCACATAGAGCTCTGGAAATGATAACATCTACGCCCGAGAAAACTTGAGCAGAGAGAGGTAAACAGTGTGTCCAGTGACTTGGCTTGGGTTTCTTTCCCCACAGTATCCTTAAAATGTGAAGATTCAAACAGGGTGGTGTTGCATCTCATTCCCCTCTGAAAACTTTGCAGTGTCTTCTTCAATTTAAACAGAATTACAGGTTTTCATCTCCTAGAATGCTCTTTTTTTGTATGACTGAGCCCCAACCTACCTACATGTTCACCTCTGTTATTGGAAGATCTTTTGCCACACTTGTCCTTTTGCTACTTTAGTACCTATCCAGGGTATTCTCTCACTGGGATTGTTGCCATTTGACATCCCTGAATCTATAATACTTACTTCTTAGGTATTTTCCAGGCTTGTTCTACTCAATCCTTTCAGTGGCCTTCACGTAATTTTTTTTTTTTTTATAGGAAGTCTTCTCTGGCTACCTTGCTCAAAATGAACCTCTCAGTCTCTTTCTCTTGTTCATTCTCACATATTTAACATAGGCATGCACATTAGCTTGCCTTCCTCTGCATACATGAACATGCTCATACAAAGATATATGTAACACATTTAAATGCACAGTCACTTGTGCTGCCTATTCTATGTGCAGTCATTCATTTTCACACACACAATTGCAACTCACGCATTCCCCTGTACACAACTGCACTCACACACAGCCTTTATACACACAATCAAACATTCATTTCCCTAGTAGCCATATCAGAATTTGTATATAGCTGTTTGCTTTTCATTTTAATTTGCCTCATTAAACACAGAGTCATG
Organism: Petromus typicus; assembly: GCA_004026965.1. Lineage (NCBI taxonomy): Eukaryota > Metazoa > Chordata > Mammalia > Rodentia > Petromuridae > Petromus > Petromus typicus. Next base: position 232,970 of record PVIR01000046.1, on the reverse strand, counting down.
ACTTTTAAACTTATTACTGAGTTTGTTGGGACTAGAATGGTTCCTGGCACATATTAGGCTCCCAAAAAATTATTTAATTCATATAAATGTGGAAGAATAATATTGTGGGAAGTTTTTCCAGAGAGGGTCATATCTGAACTGGTCAGAAAGAAGGTGAAATAAGAATTTTCAGGCTGGGGATTTAGCTCAGTGGTTCTCACTGGCAAGCACAAGGGGCTGAACTCGATCTCCAGTAACCACGTACAACAATGTTGAGTGTGGTAACTCACACTCACCAGCAATCAGTACCACATACCTCAGTGCCAGGCATGGTGGCTCACACCTGTAATCCCAGCCTTCAGGAGGCTGAGGCAGAAGGATTGCTGAGTTCAAGGCTTAGCTCAGGACCAGTCTAAACTACAAAGCGAGACCCTGCTTCAAAAAAACAAAACAAAACAACAACAACAATAACAACAACCACACCCTGAAAAGATACAATTTTGATTTGTTATAAAATAGAGATGAAACTGTTGAGGCCTATAAGTAAAAAAACTTATTTTAGTTGGGTTTGGTTTATTTTCCTTTTTCATGGACACTAGACTACACAATAAGTAAGTTTTGAAGTAACTACATGGACCATCTTGAGGACATGAAAAGAAGACTGAACTATTTGACAATGTGACACTGTGTACGATTTCCATCATTCTCTGTTGAGAAGTCTAACTGAGTGTTGTTTGCCTTCCTTACATGTGGCAGGTGACCCCAGTGTTTCAGCCAGGACTCCGTTACTGTTTCATCATCCTTTATAGAATGTCTTCTTTGGGCAAACAGGCCATCTGGGATCTTCCTTCAATCCATTTTGCCCTTTCATGTTTCCAATCAATAGACAGTTCAATTTCAAACCCTTTGAGAAATGTATTGGGATTCAATGCAATCTGAAGTTTTATAGCTGCCAAATAAAAAGGAAAATAAGAGTGGATGTCTTCTTCTAGGCGTATACCAGATGTCTGTGTCAGAAGCAGCTGTCCCTGGGGAGGAAGTAGGAAGAATGAAAGCTAAAGACCCGGACATCGGAGAAAATGGCTTAGTCACATACAATATTGTTGATGGAGATGGTATGGAACTGTTTGAAATCACAACAGACTATGAAACACAGGAGGGAGTGGTGAAGCTGAAAAAGGTGAGTTAGGAGGAGCAGTAGGGCTTGTCGGGTGTTGGGTTTCTCTGCCAAGGAACTCTGTAGGGAGCAGGGGGTGAAAAGCCAAGGAGTAAGAATATGGTAAGTGGGACTGACATCACTTTGTGACTGAGCTATGAACCCAACGGAGACAGAGAGCTGTACTTCTTTCTGTCACTATGGAGGAACCTGAAAGAAGGGCTGATCTATCTGTGCCTGAGGTGGTTGCTTAGTTCTCATAGGGTTGACATAGTTCTTCTAAAGAAGGAAAGACAGAGAAATGGAAAGAGGAAGCTTTGCTGTAGAGAGTAGAGAGTGTTTCTCTAGCCGTGCTCAGCATAATCTTTTAATGTAAGGTGTTCAGAACTTCTCTCATTTCAAACCACCCAAATTCACTGCACTGCTGGAACTCTGGTGAAATGTAAACTAATCCCCTCTTGCTTTGCTTTCTACATTGTGCAGAGGGAAGGCAGAATAATGGATCTGTCTTCATAATCAATAGAAATATGCCTTTCAAATTGACTCATTACAAATAGAAGCACATTGTTTCTTTTTAAAAATAAGTACAACATCTATTCAATACTATGAACTAAAGAAGGCAGAAGAGGTAATGGATTGGTAGTGAAGAAGAATGACAATCTGTTGGACAAATACTGAGCAAATCTTTTATAAACATCTCACTTATTTTTTAACTTAAAAATAGTCATCTAATGGAAATAGTGTTGTTCCAATGAACAACGATACTTTCAAATTAATTTTAAGTTTAGGATTCAGATGAATTAAAGATTTGACCTAATCACAGGCCCAGACATGAAATTCACACCTAGCATATTTTGTAACATTTTGTCTCTTAAATCATTTTGGAAATAACTGAGCCAGAAAGAAGTAATAAGGAAAGTCTGTTATGGTTTCACTTTCCAATGAAAAATTAGTTACAATATATTCTAAAATGCACCTCTCCCATTTAACTCTTTAGGAATCAACACTTCTCTATCTTCAAAGTGTATGGAACATTTAATCTGAATTGGGTGATTGGATTATACTGATTCTAATCAAGCATTTTCACTTTCTGCTTGGTTTTATGGCATGAATATTAAGGTCCTTGGTGTGATGGGAAAGATTGGACAGTAACACTGATGAAAAATTAATTTGAAGAATCAGTAAAAAGGCCAGTAGTTGAAGAAAGGCAGGGGTAGGGTGGGGGAAGCGTATCTTTGGGGGAAGATTTCCATTGAGAAGCAAGGATGGATGTGCTCCCGGCAACTGGCTTTTAAACATTTAAAGCTATTCGGTTTGGTGAGAATGTTTAGAGGATGTAGAACAAAGAGAAGAAAGAAAGCAACTGTCATAAATAATTAGGAAAATGGATAATATAGAACCTGGGGAGAACTCTGGATACTTACCACTAACTCAAACCTGCTTTGACAGAGGAAGCCTGATTTTTGTCCACAATGGGCCATGGTACTGATTGCCTCTGATTTCTTTTCTGGAAAAGTAACTTCATGAATTGTATGTAGCCTGGAGCTGTCAACTTCCTTTGTTAATTAATGTTGTCCGCCTTGCTTAACACCAGCGGATGAATGTTGATATCAGACATTCCTGTCTCCCATTCTTTACTATTCGAGTAATTGGGAAGTTAGTTATGTTAAGGTTGCCACCTATTTTCAGTGTATTCAGGGCATAAATAAACATTGTGGCTCTAAAGTCCTGAAAGATTTAAATCACCCTCGTGGAACTCACCTATGGCAAATGAGCTATCTGTGTATGATTAAATTGTACGCTTTCTTTCAATTCATTGTATTTGTTACTTGCAGTGGAACAGTTTTCCACATAGCACTAACATTTAGGTTTAAAATAATGTAAGATGTCATTTCATTTACAGAAGAATATTTACCTACATTTGTGTCATTAAGTGCCAGATATCCATTGGGGGAAAGAAGTTAAAGGTGAATCTAACAGAATAAAAATATCAGTCCTTGTAAAAGTCATGAAATACAACTTAATAATATAAAAGGATGTGGAAGGATCATGTAACTATTTTATATTTAAAATATATTCCTTAATATAGTGTTTTCATTCATTTATTAATTTATACATTTTTTCCACTGAGAGTTATTGAGTTATTTTAAAAGAAGCCTATTGCAGTAAAAGCTAAAAATCTCATGTGAAGAGATGGAGGACATCCCAATTTTATAGGTTAGCTCAGTGAAAATGAGATTAAGAGAGGGTTATTTTCCCCTGGCTCTGCCGGTGTTGACACTGGGCCAGGTTATTCTACATTGTAGGAGACTGTGTGAATTGTAGCATGTCTGGCTACATCCAGGCTCCTCTTCCCCAGAGGGCAGTAGGCACTTGCTCCACCTCTCAGCAGTCAGGTTGCAAGACATAGCCCCAGGCATTGCCAGGTGCCCCTGCAGTGAGTTGGTCAAAATCACTCCAGCCGAAAACCAGCTATAAAAAAGTCTGATGATATGGGTCAAGAATGATTCCGAAGAGGAGCCAGTCTTGAATTGAGGCTTGGTTTTGAACAGCACTTTTCCCAATAGATAAGAAGAGAAAACGCAAAAGAAATGAGCTCACAAAAGACTGGAACATGTGAAAATAAAATGTGTTTAGGAGATCGAAGTACATTTAGTCTGTAAATAGTGTGGTACCTGTTGAGAAACTGGGGTTGGAATTCAAAAGATATATTACAGAGAACCAAAGAAGGCAGAAGAGGTAATGGTTGAGAGTGGAGGAGAAGAAGTATAAAAAAATAATTAATAGATAGAATCACTCATTTTTTAAAATCATTTAGAAAATAATACATGCCTTGATTTTAGATTCTATGTCAGGATTTCATGGTGAACAGAGAACCTATGTCGTCAGTCTCCCTGTGATTGGCAGAAGAGCAAAGTATAATTAAGCTCTGAGGTGTTTTGGTAGACAAGAGGAGGAAAATCCAATCTGTCCATTGCAACGCCCTTGACCAAGTAGGAATTCCACTTATTGCAAAGAAATCCCAGCACAATTTCTTGGCTATTTATTTTCAACCAAATAAACTTGTGAAGCAGACCTAGAGCAACATTAGGAGGCACTTTAAATATTCTCTATTTTAATAAAACTGTGTTTATGCCTTAGTTTTCTTCCTATTCATTGTCCACATGTATATAGATGGGGATACATAACATTTAGCACAGTTGCAATCAGAGGCTTATCTGATTTGTTAACTTAATGTCACATCGTAAACATTTTACATGCTGTTATACAATATGCATAATCATTTTTAATGGCTACATAACATCTCATCCTATTGATGGACTATTATTTCCTTAATAAAATCTCACAGTTGGATTTGATGTTTCATGTGCATATTTCCCCAGATTAGATATAACCCGCTTCTATATCTAACAAATATTATGCATTTTTGGAATATTGTTTTTTGGGGGTTTCTATTGAATTAATCCCTTAGGGAGAATTTTCAGAGGTGGGTTAGTAAATGAGGAGGATATTAAGGTTTTTACGGCTTATGCAGTGTATTGCCTTATTTCAACTACTCATAACATAGAGATAAATGTTCTCACGGGAAAGCTACCTCAAATCCTTTTTGGAAGGATGAAGGGGAGTGTGTTGTACATAAACTCTTAAACGTTGTCCACCTGTCAGTCCTGTCTTCATTTAGTCAGAAGGACTGATGGATAAATTCCTTCAACTGATGCAGTTCTTCTCGGGCTTTGAGAAGGAAAGATCAGCAGGACTCAATGGAGCCCTTTGGGATGCTTCTAACTTGCATGGGAGGGAAGAGAGGGTTGTACAAAGGTACCTCAGAGGTCTCCTCAGTTAGCCTGGGTTTGAAGGATTTCCCAAGGCTGTGAGGCTTGGTCTGACAGCTCAAAGACAGAACGGAATCTCAGCAAACTGGGAAGGAGACCGAAGATCCTAGGCTGAGATGATCTAAATGATGTGTATCCATCCTAGCAGTGTGACCCTAATGTCTTCAGCATGAATAGGGCTTTCCAGAGGGAATGTGGGTCTAGGCCTTTAGACATATTCTTGTATCAAGTTCAAAAGGATCTGTTACAGGGGCACCAGCAGACTGAAAAGAATTTCACCTCTTCTGATTACAAATTACTCAGTCTCAAAGCTATCATATACCGATCTTTGATTTTAACTAGTAATTACAGAGATTTCTAAGATTGCAGCAATTTTATATTCTCAATCTATAAATACCATTTCTTTCCACTACTCAGTAAAGCAGCCAAGGACAAGGGCACTTGTGGGTCCCACGCAGGATGTTGAAGAGGCTGAAGGTAGATTTCACTTTAGCAAAGGGGCGTGTTCCCTGACTGTGGGAGATGGACATGGTAAAACAGTAAGAGAAGTGTCAGACATGTTGAATGTGTTTAACTTTCATGAATCCAGGGTTATCACTGATTTGGAGTTGTGTGTAATTAGGTCAGGATGGAGCCCCACAGTGTGATGCCCATTCAGAGTAAGTGTTTGCCAGGCAAACGATAACAGTGTGTCAAGCAGATGCTTGCCTTGAAAAATAAAAGTTTTTCCAAACATTTGGTAATCATCCAAAGTACTAATTAGAAAGTTGTTTCCTAGGCTTTAAAGTTTGTTTCATTGCTACAATTTTACTTCTACCCTTTGCTGACAGATGACTGTACTTTCTCTGACTTAAAATTAAGGAGTGTTTACCATCAATTTTCCTGTACTGTAGCCATAAAAAAATGCTTCTGCTCTGTTGTTTTCTGTATCTGCATAAAAATCTGTACTGGTAATTCTTGTTTTTCTTTGGATGTAAATTTTTCTCATGTATGTATTTTTTTAAATCAAAGGATTGTCTTCATTGTCTTATCATTTCCTATTAATAGAAAGTAACATAAACACAGATCCAAGAAAAGAAAACTGCCATTACATTTTACCTAAATGAGTAGTAGTTTAGTTTCCCCAAAGAGATACTGAGAGACACAACAGATATGTTAGAAATGAGTGCTCTTCTGTAATGCTGTAGATTTAAAAAATTGGAAAACACTAAGGAGTGACTTGACACGTACAATAATATTATTTAAAAGCCCCTTCTACTAAAATTAACTATGAACTACCTGAAATAATCTTATGGGTACATTTGGTAAAAGTTCAAAATTTTGCAAGATAAAGCATATTTGGAAACTTCAGAATTGAGGCTGTCACTGTGGTTAATATACATGTGTTAGGTGTTTGTGTGGGAGAGGAAGGCAGTCATCAAATTGGACACATTTCTGTTCTTTAGTGGAAATTCAGTGGACAGTTTTATGAACAAGATCTTTAACACTTTGGGGAATGGGCTATGATTTTTCAAATTGCTTTAATTCCACCTTGTTGTTGGCTTTTAATAACTGACAAAGAAACCTCAGTATAGAATGGGATTCAGTTTAGCTGATGTACTATGTATCAGTCATTCTCCTGGAATTACCCTTAGGCACACTCCACACTTCAACAACTGATTCATCTGATTTTCTGACTAAATGGCTCAGGTAACTGATGTTGACTACACACTAATATTCTCTCCGTGAGGACATATTTACTTTTCCCTATAAAACAATCAAGTCTTTCTCTTCCTTTATTCTTTCATGGAATTGGTTATCAATCTTCTCTCTCTTTTTGCCAGCCTGTAGATTTTGAAGCCAAAAGAGCATATAGTTTGAAAGTAGAGGCAGCTAATGTGCACTTTGACCCGAAGTTCATCAGCAATGGACCCTTTAAGGACACGGTCACAGTCAAGATCGCTGTTGAAGATGTTGATGAGCCCCCCATGTTCTTGGCTCCAAGTTACATCCATGAAGTCCAAGAAAATGCAGCCCCTGGTACCGTGGTTGGGAGAGTGCATGCCAAAGACCCAGATGCTGCCAACAGCCCAATAAGGTACTGATGGATTGATTGATTATAAGAGGCTGGATGGGGAATTTTGGAGGGAAGAGGATTTAGCAAGATCCAGGAACCCTATCATTGCATTTGAGAGCGCGTCCAAGTTTATCAGGTTCAATGCAACTTCCACAGGATTAAGACTAGAAGGCTTGAGCTCTACTTTGGCTCCATTGCTAACTTTCTCATTGGTTTGTTCAAGCTACTTAATTTTTCTCTGGAGCAGATTTCCCAAGGTATACTAGATGATTTAACCATTAGCTGAGCCTGTCTGCCTTAAGGACTCAGTAAAGTATAAATAATGATTATGAAATAATTATAGTAATTATAATTTATTGAATGCTTTCTTATGCTCCAATTACTTTATGAGGTGTGTTAGACATGATCTAATTTATTCCCTCAACTTTATCATTTCATGAATTGTTATTTCTTAAGCCAAGAGAAAATTGTGGCTTTGCAAGACGAAATGACTTGTCCTGAATGTCATAACCTGAAGTCAGGAGGCTAGGGAGGAAAGCTTGGGAAAGGTAAGAGAGTGACAAGTGCATTTAGAGTATTTGTATTACTATGAATATATTTTGTTGCTTAGAAGATACCGGCAAATAGAAAATGTGAAATGAGAAGAGAAACATGAGAAGTGGTGGGGGGAGATGGGACAACATACAAAGAAGAGAAAGAAAGAATTGAAATAAAGCTTTTGTAATTAAGGAGGAGGAGAGGGGTCACCGGAGGGGTGGGAAGTAGGAAGAGAAGAAGAACCAAATTATATCATGTACTGGTACAAATTCCCAATGATGAATGTTAGCATTATATATACAATGTACCATTATAAAAATAATTAGAAAAAATTAAAAATTAAAAACTGCAGTATGAAAGAGAGTGATACTTCTTTTGCACTTTCACCTTTGACCTAAGGGAGGAACAAAAAGGATATGGGACAGGAATACAGATGAGGCTGGAAAACACCTGGACTACAGATATAAGACACCAGTAGGGAAGAACTTCTCATTGTCTGAAATCCTCCCTGGATCAGACTCTGCCATGATTTTTCCCCATGGACACTCCTCTCATTCTATTCTTCCTTCTTTTCCTTCCCCTGCTTCCCTGTGGCTCTCCTGCCTCTCATATCTCACCCAGGTTTTGATCATCAGTCCTGTGACCAGAGTGACCATCATAAAACATGCGCCCAAATATCACAGTGCACCTCCCTGGAAAACAACCCCAAATCATCAGTTGAATTGTTCACCATTTTTGCTACATCCGGTATCATCTGGACTCTTTTATTGAGTCTGGGGATCTTCACAGCCTGTCCCTTCTGTTCAGGACCGTCCTCCAGACCCTCCGCCTTCTCCAGTTCTGGCTTTACATGTTTCTCCTTCCAGCTTCACTCTGCATATTCACTCTGCTATACTGTGCTCATGTTGTCTGTATGCATTTGGACATCATATCTTCTAGAAGTTCTTCTGGGTCTTCCTGCAAATGGATCCAGATGTCCTCCCCATGTGCTGTCATCTCACATCGCCTCCAATGTTCGTCACAGTGACAGCTTGGGCTGTGCTTTGTCCTCAGTAGACTGTATAGTCAGAAAGTTGGAAATGTGTCTTTCTAATGGAGGTGCACACAAACTACAGGATGCAGACCGCATCTAGCCACAACTCTCCCTACTCCCTTCTTCCTTCCTTCTTTTCTTCCTTTTCCTTTCTTTTCTTTATCTCTCTTTTTCTTTTCTTTTTCTGTTTTCTATTCTTTATTTCCCTTTCCTGAAAATTTACATATGTAAGTATAAAATTTACCATTGCAAAGTGTACAATTCTTTGGCTTTTAGCATATTTTACGAGGTTGTCCAACATCATACTTACTTCATGAGAATTTTCATCACCTCAAAGAAGAAATAAGCAGTCTCAGTAACTACTAATGCATTCTTTATGGTCTTTTATTTTGGAAATTTTATATAAACAGAATAATATGATATGTGGTCTTGTGTAATTGCATTTTTTCATTTAGTATGCCACTCAGTTTAATCATGCTATAAAATATATGTATATTCCATTGGTTTTATTGCTAAATTATATTTTATTGTATGGGTAAACTATATTTTGTTACTCCATGCTCAATTGTATGAATAGTCAGTTTGTTTTCACTTTTGGCTATTAGAAGTAATGTTGCTATGAAGATTATATACAAGTGCTTGCAGATATATTATTTTCTTAGGAATTTCAACACTGAGAAATGTAATTTCTGGTTCACACAGTAATTCTGCTTAGCTATCTGAGGAATCACCAAAACCCTTTCCACAAGGGCTGCACCATTTTATATTCATATCAGCAATACATGAGGCTTCATTTATCATTTATTAACTTCATAATTAAGGAGGAGGAGAGGGGTCAACGAAGGGGTGGGAGGTGGGGAGAGAGGAAGAACCAAACTATATCATGTACTGCTACAGATTCCCTATGATGAATATTAGCATTATATATACAATGTACCAATAAAAATCATTAGAAAAAATTAAAAGCTACAGTATGAAAGAAGAGTGATACTTCTTTTGCACTTTCACTTTGACATAAGGGAGGAGCAAAAATGATATGGGACAGGAATGCAGATGAGGCTGGAAAACACCCGGACAACAGATATAAGACACCGATAAGGATGCTATGATCCCTGGTTTCCCTGATTTCTCCATGTTTTAACACTGGTTATTCCTCGTCATTTTTTACTTTCACTATCCTTGTGGGTACAAAATTATAAGCCACTGTGGCTTTTATTTGCATTCTCTCTATTGCCTGTCGATATCAAGCCTCTTTCTAGGTGCTTTTATTAGCCATTTGTACTTCTTCCTGGGGGAAACTTCTATTCAAATCATTATTTTTTTATTTTATTTATTTATTTATTTATTTATTTTTTTTTTTTTTTGAGACAGGGTCTCGCTTTGTAGTTCAGGGTGGCCCTGAGCTCAGCCTCAAACTCACATCACAGCAATCCTCCTGCCTCTGCCTCCCGAGTGCTGGGATGATAGGCGTGAGCCAGCACACCTGGCACTGTGGTATGTGGTACTGGTTGCTGCTGGGCGTGAGTCTCCATACCCAGTATTGTATGTAGTTACCGGGGATCGAACCTGGGCCCTTGCGCTTGCAAGACAGGTGCTGGAACTACTGAGCTAAATCCTCGGCCCCTCAAATCATTTTTCTATTCCATAACGCGGCTCTTTCTCTTTTTATTGTTGAATTGTATGAGTCCTTTAGATTATAGAGCTTTAACAGACATTTGACTTGCAAACATTTTCTCTCCTCATTTATCATTTTATTTTTTGAGGCACAGAAGTTTTCAATTTTGATGAAGTCTAATTTATTTCCCTCTAGGTTGCTTCTGAATTTACATATCCCAGTGTTGCCTACTAGAAAGTCTTGGGTATTCATACCTTGGTTTCTTTATGAAACTGTATAGTTTGCACTCTTAAATTTAGATCTTTAAGCCATTTCAAATTACTGTTTGAAAATATTGTGGAAAAAGTCTCAGATTTATTATTTTGCATGTCAGTATTTAATCTATCAGTATCATCAGTTAAATGTTCTTTTCCAGTTGAATTGTTTAGATAGTCTTCTTGAAAGTTGACCACAGACCTGGGCTTATCTCCGAACTCTGTTTCATTTCATTGACTTATATGCATAGTGATACACTATTCTAAATAGTTTGATTACTGTGGCTTTGTAGTATGTTTTAAAGTCAAGAATGATACGTCCTCCAACTTTGTTCTTACACCTACTTTTGTTTATATGAGATAGTCACTATTCATTTCTGTATTTTTCTGTGGCTGCTTTCATCTTTCATGCAACAGAGCAGAGTTGGGTAGTCTGGACAGAGCTCTAAGACTAGAGATTAGCTCAAGTAATGTCACACCTTCCTTGGATAGAGCTCTTAACATCCTGTGCACTGTAATCTGTATACCACTCCACGACATGTCTGCTAACCTCTGTTCTTTTCGTTGGCTATATCTTTCCTGTAATTATCACGCATCCAGAGTGGGTTTCTGTTAAATATTTAAGGGATGAATAAATGAAATAACACTTTATTTTTAAAAATTGATTTTATTGTTACATTTTATATATACATTGACAGTTAATTTGACTTTGAAATTCAAACTCATGTTTCTTAGAGTAAAAGTTATATACATTATGAACTCATTTAGGTATGCATTCTAAAACGTTCAGTGAGCACACACCAAAAGTGCCCAATCCCTTGAAAATGGAGATACCTATAAACATCTGAGTAGACATTTCTCTAGTGAACATGGGCAAATAGCTAACAGCTATATGAAAAATGTTTGGTGTCATTAGCTGTCGTGGGAAATGGAACTCAAAACCATTATGAGATTTTACCTTCTGCCAGGTAGAGTGGTTACTGTGAACAGAACCCTCTCCTCAAACCAAAAAAGGCAAAAATAACAACAGAATACAAATTCTAGAAAAGATATGGATAAAAGGAAATTCTCAAACATTGTTGATGGGAATGTACACGCTCCATCCATTCTAGAAAACCATATGGAGGCTCTTACAATATTATAAATAAAAAGTTTATCTATATATATATGTATATATATGTATATATATATATATGGAGAGCGACAGAGAGAGAAAATGAAATAGTAAGTAGGCAAGTCATCTGTACTCCCATGCATATTGCAGTACTACTCATGATAGCCAAGATATGGAATCAACCTAAATGTCTATCAGCAGAAGACTGGTTAAAGCCTTGTACATGGACACAGTGAATACTATTCAACCACACAAAAACAACAAATCTTTTCATTTGTCAGTTGTAAGCAACATGGATGGACACAGAGATAAATATGCTAAGCAAAAGAACAGATACTAAATAGGTAGAAATTTTAAAAGTTGATAGCTTAAAAATTGAGAGTAGAGTATTAGTTGCCTCAGGCTTGGAAGAATAGAAAGGCAGGGAACTCAAGAAAGAGGGTATCCAGTGGGCATAATATTAAAGTTAGAAGGAGCAAATTCTAGTGTTCTGTTACACACTAGAGTGACAGTGGAAATTGTTAAAAATGATACACTGTCTTTTTCATGCAACTTGAAGAAAGGGTTTTGAATATTCTTACCACAAAGGTGAAGGATACAATAACATTTTTTTGAACATCTATATCTATGTCTACCATTTTACATGTATGTGTATACACACACACATACACACACATATATGAAAAAGACCAGATACTAAATACACAGATTTTTAAAAACTGTTAGCATTAAAATGTGTGTGTGTGTGTATATATATGTATGTATTTATTTCAATTTATATATGTAGATATGTGGGACTGCCAAAAATATATACATACTTTAGGAAAAGAAAAACTTGTATAAGTATTTTGTTTCCTAAATTTCTTGAGATGTCAAAAGACTAATACAAGTTAGCTTTGGTCTCTGTAATGACAGTAGGTGCTTAAAATGGTATTTGTTATAAGTACAGTGAATTGCTGCTTGGATAACCTTGGTCATTCTGATTGCTACACATACATTTTCATTTTCTTGTTCAAAGAAGATAATGTAGTAGGTATTTTCCAATACATGACATCCTCTGAGGTTCTCATACAAGGATAATACCATTTACTGAAAAAAATATATTTTCCTTTTTTTGAAGTGTGTTAATCTTTTGGTAGACTGTCTATCTATCTATCTATCATCTATCTATCTATCTATCTATCTATCTATCTATCTATCTATCATCTATGACAAAGCAGTAGCAGTAGCAATAGAGTAAAGGGATCTTAATACAAAAACAATTTCCACAGATAATGAACTTTGTCCATTTTAGCAAAGAATATGGTAGTAGAAGTAATTCCTAACAGTATGTTGGAACTTCTGAACATCATCCTTCTACAGAAAGAGAATGACTGTTTTCAAAATATCTTTTTAATACCCAAATAACATTTTATGAATTATTTACAGTGATATTCTTGGGTATATTTCAAGTCTGTAACTGCTGTAGAAGCCCAGAGATGGAAGCACCATGATTGAGGGGTGATATGACTTTGATAAAGTTGAACAAGAAGCGTTAGAAGCTGGGTTTTAGTCTGTTTGTCTGAGTCCATTCTGAGCTCTTTACATTTATCCAGTGGCCAAAGATAGAGATATTTACCAGAAATTATAATTACTGTCCACTTTCTGGGCAGGAAGATACATTGTGTAATGACTGAGGATCCTGTAACACCATCCAAGTCCTTTAGAAAATGTTTATGATGTAACTTTTCAATGAGATATCTTTGAGTTCAAATATTGAGGTGCATTTATAACATTTTAGAAGAGCAATAATATACAAACACAGAGAGCAATGATTTATTTCCTCTACACTTCATTGTCCCCAGGGACTCACATCTGCATTTGGTTATTTGGGTCATGTTTTAGGTGGTAGCTATTCTGCCCATGTAAGCAATTTCTATATCTATAATTATCCAAGGATGCTCAACATTGAACTTGAGCCAACTTCCCACCTCATCAACTTTGGTCTCTGATTTTAGAACTGTCAGGCAACTTATGAAAAACATTAAAGTTTTTTATTCAGTGGGCTTATTATCCTCCTAATCTAACTTCCTGATCACTTCTGTTCATGTTAAAGGGAATTCATGAGATTGTGCATGTAGGTAAGACCTTACCATGTCACTCAAACTCTGAGCTATTTGGACATTTGCAGACTTTTTTTTTCCCTTCTGTAGCATTTGACACATTTTTGTTTAGCATTTGTTTCCTGAAATAAGTCTCTTCTCTTAGCTTCCTGTGGACTTAGTTATTCATGCCTCAGATCTCACCGTACCTGGTGTCTTTGATCACTGTTCAGGTATTGAGGGCTCCCTAAGGCTTCGCGTTTTGACTTTAACCTTCTTCTCTCTATGTCCACTAACCTGTAGGGCTTTCACTCATGCTATGATTGAACTGAGTTGATGCCCCGTGTTCTCTGCCTCTAGGCTGATTTTCCTCCCTGATTCTAATTCTGTATTTATCATAGTGTCTGCTGTGCACTTCTGCCGACTTGCTTTTCCTTCACTGCCTCACCCATTAATTCAAAGCATATTTTGAGCTCATACTGACTGTGACATACTTAAAAATTTAAAGGAGCTAATTATATTCTGCCTACCACGGATTTGAGTCTTTGCTCTCTTAGCATGGCAGGCAACCTGTGGTTGAATTTCACCCTGTCTTTTCAACTAAATTACCTTTCTTCCTTCTATTAATATCTCCCTCTCTGGCACTCAGGCTAGAAGCCATCTAGGACTTTCCCAGTCTCCTACAAATACCAAACTATACAGTAGGTCCTACTGACATGTCTCTCTGTCACTCCAAAACTCTAACTTGTTCACCTTTGTGCTTTCCAAACTAGATCATGTCCTTGAGTTTTCTCTGTTCTTTTCTTGCTCCCTCTTGCACAGACCATCTTCCTCAGCAAACCTCAGTACCCACCTAGACAGCTGGATAGTATTTATTTGCTACTGTGTGAAGAATCCCTCCATGACTTCTCACACTCACTGTGTGGTGAATAAAGGTCAGTCTTTGATGTTTGAGGTCTTATGTGATCTGTACTCGCTAAGAGTGATTGTTCTATTTTAAATGATAAACATGCTGAGAGAACAGTACACTATAGGAAACAGAGGAAGGCAGCAATGTTACTAACATTCCAGTTTAAAAGATAAAAATCTCAGTTCAAAGGTATTGGTGGATTTCTGAGTAGTATATCATTCAGTTTATATGTAAGCGGGACATGAAATTGTACTTAAGACTTTCCAATGTCAAAACCCATCCTCTTACATTATATAAAACAATACCTTGATTTATTATGTTTCTTGCAGTGTGTTGTTATCATGGCAATTAAATAGTTTCCTCCCCTGTGGCAGGAAATAAGTCTAAAATTTTTCACTGGTGCCCTCTGATGAGGGCTGGAGCCCTTACTAAATTTTAGGAGATGTGTGGCCGTGGTTAGTTTTATCAGTGGGGAGAGAGACTCCTCATTAAACTCCCAGGGGAAGTGTGAAGTAGTCATCGTGGATGAGCTCCTGTTTTGTACACTGTGAAGTGACACATAGTGGCTTGTCTCTCATTCCTGGAAAGAAGGCTGTGTAGGATTGAAAGATCTCAGCTCCAACACTGGCTCATCCAGAAACTAGAGACAGGCAGACCACTTGCAAATCCCCCCTTTTGTAATATAGAAGAGTAGAACCTCTTATATCTGTGGTTTCTTGTAACGTCTTTCCTTTTAATCATCAGTGATAAAGCCGTATGACTTCTGCAAGACATAAGAATTGTTCCTAGAAAACCCAATTAAGACCTTTAAGAGCAGGAAGCTAACCAGTCATGAAGGAGAGCACTTTACTAAATTAACACAACCCATCTTACTTTCTTCTCATTTGGGAATGGCATGGTGTAGTCAAAAGGGAAAGGGCTTTGGAGTTCATTAAAGCCCATTAAAATTAAAGCTGCAGGGCTGAGGATTTAGCTCAGTGGTTCTGGTGCCTGTCTTGCAAGCGCAAGGACCCAGGTTTGATCCTCAGTAACCACGTACAATACTGGGTGTGGAGACTCACGCCCAGCAGCAACCAGTACCACATACCACAGTGCCAGGCGTGGTGGCTCACGCCTGTAGTCCCAGCACTCGGGAGGCAGAGGCAGGAGGATTGCTGTGTTTGAGGCTGAGCTCAGGGCCAGCCTGAACTACAAAGCAAGACCCTGTCTCAAAGAAACCTAAAAAAAAAATTAAAGCTACAGTACTTACCAACTCTGAGTTCATGGGCAAGTTATTTCACCTCCCTGAACCTCGATCGAGGCCACTCTCCTTTCCTCATTTCCCATTTAACCTTCCTGTAAATGCCCTCCACTGATGTTCTGAAACTCCTGTATTTTATTACTAAAAGATAAATTTTTAGTAGCCAAGAATAGATAAATCCTTCCCAATGTGTTGTTAGGCAGTGTCTGCAATCAGTAAGGTCTGGAAAGCATGTCCTATAGGTTCAGCCAGCCTTGCCTGGTGTGCCGACACGAGAATCAGAGTCAAGGTACTTGAGAGTCAATAGAACTAAACAAACTAAGAAGACTCACTGAAAAATGTAGCTTACATTTTCTTTACATAGAGAAAAAACTGAATTTTAAGGTTATAAATAATCATCGATAATGAATTTAGTTAAACTTGAAACTATTCAATATTGCATATGCAAAGATTTGGCAAAGCTTTAATACATTTATGACTTTGTGAGTAGTTCGGGAGCAAGGCAAACTCACTTCCCAAATGCAATTGCATAAATATTCAGATGTGGGTGATTGTAGTAAATATGGAGAAATATGCACCACATTATTGTACTTCTCAATCAAATATGCTAAACAGGTTTTTCATTCATTGTACTGAATACAGTATTCCAATGATGCAAAATGATTCCTATAAAAGAGTCATGTACAAAGTTTGAAAAGTAAATTTGATTAAAAAAGAAAACTGCTCCAGCAACTCGTTGAATACGTTGCTTTAGATATAACAGAGAAAAATACTCAAATATTAAACCGTTCTGAATATCTTGGTCTAATTGCTTCATTTGCATTCTGCTTAGGTATTCAATTGATCGTCACACTGACCTCGACAGATTTTTCACTATTAATCCAGAAGATGGTTTCATTAAAACCACGAAACCTCTGGATAGAGAAGAAACCGCCTGGCTCAACATCTCTGTCTTTGCAGCCGAAATCCGTAAGTATTCTCCTAAGGGCTTTGATTTTATTTTACTAGATATTAATCCTTCTGACTCGGCCTATATTTTCAGAAACAAAATAGCTGAAAAAGGCTCTTTTTAAAGTCTTGAGCCTTTAGTCTTTAAAATTTATTTTCAAGTATTAGAAATATATAGCCAAGAAGAGGGATATAGCTCAGAGGTGTCATGCCTGCTTGGCAAGCAAAACGTCCTGAGTTCAAACCTGGGTTCTGGGGAAAGGAAAAAAAAAAAAAAAAAAAGGAATATATAGGCAAATAGAGATTTGGCAGAATTCAGTACAGAATTGGCAAGGTAGCTGATGGCTCTCAGCAGCTTAAAATGCATGACCATCCTGACAAACCCAAAGCAGAAGCTTTACAGCCAGTACTTGCAGATTTTTATTGACCTGTAGAACAGTGGTTTTTAAACTCAATCATGCATAAAACCCTCCATACATCTCACACATGGTTTATCATAACAAACATGTCTGGACCCTATCCCTGATGCCTCTGATTCAGGAGGTATGCCATGTATCTTACGAATTTGTATGTCCGACACGTTCCCAGATGGTTTTGATGCTGCTTGAAGGACCCACTTTGAGAACCACTGTGGTAGATTAGGTTCCAGAATGTCCAGGTTCTATTGTTAGCCTTTAAAATTAAACATCAACTTTTAGTTTTTATTGCCCCCCAGTTGACATATATTCCTTGTCACCCTCTTTTCACTAAATGTAACACACTTTAGTTCCAATATGGGCTCTATGCCAACAGTACTTTTCCATAAGGTGCTCAAATGAGTCATTGAAGATGATTCTTTCCTGAGAGTGAGCTGGCACCAATGTCCAGTTGCTACCTTGCGTTCACTTACTGTCTGCGTTCTCTTCTTCCAGACAACCGACATCAGGAAGCCAAAGTCCCAGTGGCCATCAGAGTGCTTGATGTCAACGATAATGCTCCCAAGTTTGCTGCCCCCTATGAAGGCTTCATCTGTGAGAGCGATCAGACCAAACCCCTTTCCAACCAGGTAAAGCTGCTCTCTCCTGAACTGTGACCAAGGAATTGGGAAACAGAGTTTGCTTTTGAATACATCAGGGAGGTTGGTCCTCCCACTGCACAAGGAAGTTTGTTAGCCCTAGTTTTGCTCCAAAGCTATGTTCTCTAATTAAAACTTGGCTTTTTAGTGATCCAGGAATTTCTGAATAAATGAAGTGCCAATGTCACGATGATATACGATGGACCACCTTTCTCTTTCAGCCAATCGTTACGATTAGCGCAGATGACAAGGATGACACAGCCAATGGACCGCGATTTATCTTCAGCCTGCCCCCTGAAATCATTCACAATCCAAATTTCACGGTCAGAGACAACAGAGGTTTGTACTAAGGTTTCTATTCATTTAGAGAAGTAGAATTGCAAAAACAAATGGCTTTTATATTGCACAGCACAAATATATTCACTAATCTTAATAATGCCTTCCTGTGGAAGCACAAACAAGAAATAATAATGCCACCTCTATTTTGACACATGGGCTCATTCGATGCATATGAACAAGTGAGTCTAATTTTATGTGCCTTTTTTTATTGGCTTTGATATTCATGAAACAGTGGGACTGCCAAATGGGGAAACTTACAGGGTCAATATGCAAACAACTCCATTTATCTTTTTTTTAAGAGGCTGATAAACCCTTGGGGGTAAGCATGGCTTTATGAATATTGATATCAAGTAAAGCATTAAAAGAGATTAGTTCAACTTTGTATGGCAATATAATCTTTCAAGCACAGACCTTCGTCTCCAAAGCACAGTTATAATGTGATGTGGCTGGATATAGAGCTTGCTACCTAAAGGTGAAGAGCGTGCAGCAAAACACTGTTTATCCACTGGAGAAATGGTGAAATGTAATATGATTTCTGCATCTCATTTTGTCCTTCAAGTAGTTTCTAGATCTGTAGGTGATTAAAAGTAGATGATGTTGTTCTTGGGCTCAGTATGCGCAGTCCTCGCACAAGGTTCATGACCCGCCCTGGGAGACAATATAAACTGCTCAACTCTCAGCCATGCTGTTTCGCTCTGGGTGTCATTTCTTCATGAAAACTGTCCCTATAAACCCTGGACCATGGGTGTCTGAGGATGAAGGGAAACAATTGCCATTGTTTAGCATAGAAGTACAAGGGAGTAGTTCTCGCTGCAGTTTTCTTTAGCTCCAAATGTCCAAGATGGCTTTCCTGGTGAGAGTAAGCTCTTTAGTATAATAAATATTACTTTTTCTGCTCATTGTTGTCACTGTCATCAGCCCATTATGCCAATGACTGCTCCAAGCACCATGACTAGAGCATTCATTCTTCTGTTCACTTAATTCTCAACACCAGAAGTAGCATTTTTATAGGTATTCATGTTGCACAGATGAGTAAATGAGGCACAGAATTTAGTAACTTACCCAAACTCAATCAGCAAAAGAGAAGTTGGACATGAATTTTCAACCCAGCACTTGGCATCTCTGTGCTGTTCTCTTTACTGTCACCCTGATTTAAGCAGAGACGTGATCCTTATGCTGCTCGGATTTTGAAAGAGTGTGATTTCCCCAATTTTAAAACAGATGTTTTAAACAATGTTGTTTATCATCCTTTGATTTTTACCCTAGCTAGTCTTCTTTCACTTATTGGCTTGGTTAATGTGAACAGGTTGACCCAAGCCCTTTCCAGCAGTATTCCTGCCAAGCTCTACGCTGGATGGGAGTATGCACCACAAACAAGTTGGGAGGATGTGATGTAACAGGGGAATTTTCTTTTGTATTGATGGGCTTTCCCAAAAAGGGGAGACTCTGGTATGTGTTCAGCATTTAAGGAGTGGGTGATGATCTCAATTGAACAATGTAATAGGAAAAGGGTTTTCAAATGCTTTTTAAGGTCCAGGTACATTTGGGTTTGTAAAAGTCCCTGTTTCCATGCTTGGAATATTCTGTCCTTCTAAATTAGTTTTCAACTCCAATCAAGGTTGGTGGACTGCTCTAGGTCTCCAGCATAGGTTTGTTTTAGTTTTCTAAAACAATATGCTTCTTACAGCATGTTTCAGAGTGTGTTCATCTTTGTCAATAATGAGGAAAACTTCTCAGGTATCCAGAGAAATCTAGTGATCCCACATGGTGGTTGTATCACTATGAAACATAACTTTTATTAATTAATTGAGACAGTGTCTCTCTCTCTCTGTGTTATTTATACTGTTTTCTGAAATACTTGTGGTCCAGCTTTTATGTGTGTGTTAATGTTGTCTCCAACTTACTTTTGATGTCAGTTCCCAGGTCTGTTCCAACTAAGTTTATTGGTTATCATGGAATTTCCCCTACAAACAGCCAGCTTTTCCAGGCTTTCCTTCCTGTGCCTGCTTCTTCTGCACCACCAGTCCTGTTATTCTTTTTATATATGTATCACATTTGGTTACTGTTATCTCTATAAACACTATACTACGTCATAGTGTTATGTAGGGTGTTGCTTTGTACCGGTACTTCTTGGATGGCATCTGTATTTTCATGGAGAGTCTATCACTGTGGTTAAGGTAACTGTCTACACAATCTATCTCCTCTACATTTTCTGTAAGAGATTAACCGTACTATTGAGCTACCAGTTTTGCAGAGAATTGCTACTTTTTAAGAAAAATTACTTTATTAACTATGGCAAACAGTTAATGAAAATTCCCATGTTTAGAGCTATTACAAAACCTTAAAGCAAATACAGTCCTATAATTATCATTTAATAGAGTTTCTTTCTACTAGCTCCTAAAAGTAATTACATACTGAAGTAATCCAAAAGGAGTAATCACATTCCACATCCTATTAATAGCCTACTGAGTTAGCAAATTTCTCGGCTGAGACTGTTTTCCATAGAAAACATGAGATAATGGTTTATATCATGCTGAGTAAAAGCATCAGGTTACTGTCTCCTTGAGTGTTTACTTCCATTATGCCGTGTAAATAATCTCTATTGTGTTTGCCTAAACTTGGCATAAGCATGTGGAGCCTTTAGAAATATAAGAGGGAAACTCATCTTCGTACACAGAAGCCTTTTATTTCATTTTATCTCACTCCATACTACAACTTGAGCTTCAAAGCTGACTCTGTGGGCCCCAAGAAGGCAGGACACTGAATGAAATTTTAACATAAAAGTTCATCTCGGGTTGTTAATATTGGGAATGCTGCTGTTTGGGCAGATGAAGAGCTGGTCCACCCTGGATTTAAGATGCATTTACTTTGAAAATATCAGGCTTCTGACAGCTCTAAAAATACAAACATGTGTAATGGATTTTAAAAAGTGTATGGAGAAGAAAAAAAAGAAAAATAGACTAATCCCTCTTGTCTTTCCAGCTCTGTACTTTTAAAAGCCTTTGTGTCACCTGATTTTGAAATCTCTCGATAAGGTGGACATGTTATATATTTTTATTTGAATTTCAAAGGAAGAAATAATGTGCCACATCAGAGTAGGCAGTGACTTTTTCAAAGTTGTATCACCAATAAGTTAAGAAACTAAGTTTGAGTGTTGGGAGGGCCTTGCCTTGTGTGTTACATGTTGTAAAATGAACATAAAGCTCATGTTTTTGTTTTTAATTTCTTTTCAAATGGTCTTTGTTTACCTCATGGACAAATAATAGCAATCATCCAAAAGGAAAATTCTGTAATTTAATTCATCAATCAAAGATTCCAGGGAAAGTGTAAACAGAAAAGGACAAACTACTTCAATTTCCATTTTAATCACAGGCACAGTAATTGCAGTGAAATATATTTGCAAAAATTTTATCATTTTCTCCTATTGCATAATTAATACATATCCCTTGTAGTAAAATTAGAAAACACAAACAAGCAGAAATAAGTTTTAAAAATAACTAAAAATATATTACCCAGAGATAATCACAGCTATTTTATATACCATTTAGTGCTTTTTCTTTGCATGCATTTCTTTCTCTAAAAAGAGTAAATTTGTCAAGTATACATCCATTCTTTTCCTACAGAGTGTGTGGTAGACATGTTTTACATCAGCATTTCAGTTTGAAATCTCTGATCATCTCCCTAGCTTCTGCTATATAGTATTACCTCACTTCTGTGTACAGGCACTATACACTGTTCCTAATATCTTTGCCAGACATTTGATTATAGTAGGATAAATTCCTTGAGTGGATTCAGTGGACTAAATGACCATAGACAAAATTATACCAACTTGTAGTGCCATTTGTAAAGGAAGGAGGTCTTCTTTTCTCATGCCACAATCAGCTTCATATAGTCCTTGTTAATATTTTCTCTCTCTCTTTCTCTCTCTCTCTACCTCAGCCTCACCTCACAATACATATTTTACTTTTCCATTTGGTTTCTATGTTACCAATATTTTACCATCTCTTTTGGTATAAATGCAAAGGTACCTCATAAACAAGTACAACTAAGACACTTTTATTTTAAAATGTTAAACCATTTCATACACGGGGATAACAAATGTCAATCATATCTATGGTCTCTATTACTCTGTCTTATATTTTGTCTTGTAACACACTTATATGCTTCTTTTGAATTTCTTCCACTTTGCTGGCTACTGACAAAGCTAACAGGGGCGAGAAGTCTTCTGTAGGTCAAAGGTTTCTGAGGCCCAATGTGGGACAGGGAGGGGAACAACAAGGATCAGGGTGGTTCATATGCTTGTCTCCAGTCACAGCTTCTGTATCTATAGCCCAAGTGGGTCAGAGGCTTCAGGTCCTGGATCCTGAGCCCTGGTCTCTGGCCTGAAGGTGAAGAGTTACTAAGAGTTGATTCCCTCTAGTGAGGGAGGAGGAAAACAATACTGTTTTTAATCATTGATAAATTGATAAGTTAAAGGTAAGAATGTGGAATCCCAACTCCTTGTATCTCTAGTAAAGTTAGGGTTTTTGTTTTGTTTTGTTTGAGACAGGATCTCACCTTGTAGTTCAGGCTGGCCCTGAGCTCAGCCTGAAACTCACAACAATCTTCCTGCCTCTGCCTCCTGAGTGCTGGGATTACAGGCATGAGCCACCATACCAGTGGTTCTGATTGCTGCTGGGTGTGACTCTCCACTCCCAGTATTGTATTTGGTTACCAGGAATTGAACCCAGGTCCTTAGGCTTGCAAGGCGAACCACTGAGCTAAATCCTCAGTCCCAGCAAAGCTAGTTTTTTTTTTTTAACTGATATGATTTTATTTATTTATTTATTTATTAATCTTTATTGGTACATTACATATACGCATCATGATTGCACTCCATAATGGGTATTTGTACCAGTATAAGACACAACTTAATTCTCATTTTTTTCCACAGCCCCACCCACCTTACTGCCCCCCACATATACATAAGATTTGTTTTCTTACTTTTTTTGTTATAATCTCATTATTTTTCCCCCTTCACTCTATTTTACTTTGAGCATTTTCTATTTCACAACATGTAACATACAATTCTAGGACTCATTTAAATCTTTATTTTTTCGTATCAGAGAAAAGATGTGATAAAGTTTTTAAAAAGTATTTGTGTTTTGTTTTATTGTTTTAAATTGGTCATTCATATTCTTTTATGTATGTATTTATGTGTGTTAACAGTCAACTTTTAAGTCTCTTCATCTGTTAATGCTATTAACCCTTGATCTGCATAAATATTCACAGATTTGTACAATGGATCATTGTACTTTCATTTCAGATGAGGCTGTTACTATGTATAGATGCTGTCACTTTTAAGAGTTTTTCTCTATCTAATATGATGCTTCCTAAGTGTTTCCTTACCCAAATTGATAACACTATTTACCTGTATTTCTTTTTTGCATTATCCTTTTTTCTCATTTCAACCTTTTATCCATGTACACCACGCAACACTTATATCTCAGCCACTTCTTGAATATCATGTATGAATTAAACATCAGTGTCCAAGTGTGCTGCGACATCATCTTTATTATCTCCTACTATGTGTATGATTGAAAGTTTTGGGATTTTTATCCCTCCTACTCTATTTATTCCACTGCTTCTGTCATGTTATTTTTCTAATGGCTGCTTATGCATCTATGTGACAATATGACAGATGCTCCCTCCACTTTATTTTCATTTTATTACTATTTCATGTAATTTGGTTTCTCGGTCTCTTTAGATACAATTTAGAAATATTTTCCAGATGCATAAGTACATTTGTGAATGTTATTTATTTATCTCAGATGTATAGATTTATTAAATAAGAACTAAATACTTTAAATACCCTGCCTGTTCAGAAGGCTGGCCAAACTAGCTGTTGAATCAATTTTCCTTTGTTGTGCTTCATGGTTTTCTTTATTTCTTATTAAGTTATAGGTTGCTACTTTATATTTTGGATGCTGATGTGAGTTGGGTTTTTATATTTTTTTTTTGCTGTTATCATTTGAATTGAATATTTTATAAAATACCATTTTCCTTTCTTTCATATCAATTGTGCTTCTGTTTTCCTTTTTATATCTATTGAGTGTGAAATTGTACATTTGCTATCAAACTAAGTTCATCTTCAATTAACACTGTTGTGTAATGAGTATTTCAGATACCTTATAACAGAATAATCCTAATTTATTTCTCCTGTTGTTTAGGTCATTGCTATCATTCATTTCACTTAGCTGTAAATATATGTATGATTGAATGCAATACTTAAGTTGAAAGATCCTCAATATTGAGCTTCAGAAACTTAGTTTCCAAATCTCCTAAACAATGAACACTTGGTAAAATATAGAGAAAAGAAAGGCTTAAAAAATAAATGCTTGGCTCTACTCTGTATCTCTAAAAGAAGAAGAGTAATTATAGTACTACTTGAATATTTTACACATAGTTAATCCTGTTAATGTTTTATACAAAACCATCAGGATTCATACTACTTCTAATTCATGAATTGAGCTGGTATTTTGAGAGGCAAAGACACAGAGATATCAAATGCTGAGCATAAAATTGGACTATATCTCAGGATGCCAGAGCCCCAGGGCTGCTTGCTTGGCAATGGCTAACTCCACTCCAATTGGCATTTTTTCAAACCATGTGGTTACTTGCCTGTTAGGACATTGCTCTGAGTCTACTGCAGCGGCATGCCTCTGTAATATCAGCTATTTGAGATGGAGAAGCAAGAGGGCTGCTAGAGTCCAGGATTTTGGGGCCAGCCTGGGCAACCTAACAAAGACTCCATCTCAAAATTTAAAATAAATCAATGAATAAATAACATTGCTTTGTCATTTGAGCAACGTAGTGAAACATGGAGGGTTTATGATGGGTTTCTATTGTAATGACAGTAAGAATGCTGGAAATTTGCATGTTAACCAATTGAAAGAAACTCTTTTATTGACTTCTATAAGACATCTGTTATTTTATTTCACTTTTTATTATAAAATTACTTCAACATTCTGTGTCAGTGCAGCTTTTACCAAAAACTACCTGTTTCTAATTTTCTGTCACAATCTCATATTCTTGTATTGCAGAAAGATACACTGTTATCGAGTCCTCTGTTCCAGGAAGTCTCCTAAGGTGGAAATTTAGCAACAACAAATATACAATATCTGACATCAGGGAGTTTTTACAAACACATCAAGGAAATCATCTATCTTAGGAAAGCATACTTAGCCTTGTAACAAAAGTAACAATTCAGCTTTCTGCTACAGTGACAAAATACCTAAGGCAATCAACTTTAAAAAAAGAAAGGATTTATTTTAGCTCATAGTTGGAGGGGTTTCAGTTTCTGATTAGCTGGCCTGCTGCCTTTGGGGCTGTGGTGAGACAGCACATCACAGTTGAGACATGTCAGGAAGCAAAGTTTCTCCACTCATGGTGCCCAGACAAGGAAAAGAAAGAGGAGAGATGGATATTCTTCACTCCCCTTGAGAGAACAACCTGACTTCCTCCCACTGGGCTCCATGACTTAAAGGTTCATCACTCTCCATAGAGTCAAGCCGAGGAGTCTTTATTCCACTGGGTCTTTGGGAGATACTCATGATCAAAAAATTGGTTTCTCGGCAGAATTGTCCACAGAGGAACCATGACTACATGATTGTCTCCAAGTAGGTCCCTCTGACTCCAATCTTACCGTCAGTTCAGGAATAAACATACTTTATGGTATCTCTTTTTCTTTCTATAATTCTCTGCTTCTCCCTTTCCTGTGAAATTTGCTGACACATCATAGCTAAGTGAGTAAGACATTCTGTGGTCTACTCCCTGTGCTGCTGGCTCTATCTTCCCATTTTTCTCCCTGACTTAAACTTTAAATTCCAGAGACTTGAAATCCTGCCTGCTCTCCCAAATGTGTCGTATCGACGGGTTCACTTTCTCTGAAAAGTGCTTTCCCATGTATTTGCCCCACTGTAAGATCACTCTTAACTAAAGCTTTGGTCAGAGATGGCTTAGGCCATCAGGAATACCTTCTCTGTGTTTCAGGACCACTGTGTTACCTCTATTATTTTTCTTACTATCTTGCATTCTAATCATGCACTACATTCTTTGTCTCCCATCAGAATATGAGCTGGGTGAGGGCATTATGCCAATACTTAAACAAAGGTCATTGGCTGAATACATGAACTAATATGTGAAAGAATGAGTGGAAAACTACTTTGTAATATGTAATGTTCTTCACATTTTTCAAGGTCTAGTTATTATAATGGAAAATGATTGTGTTATGAGGTAAACTTCAGACTGCAAAAGATAAATAATCTTTGGGTACAAAAATATTTTAAAGAACTCAGTGCATCATCATTCAACCACTTCTACTCATTTATTCATTTGCTTATTTATGTTTCAACCAAGTTCTATTAGACACCTAAGAGCTGGAGCCCAAAGGACATGATCTTCAAATCTAGTTACTCTGCAAATATAATTCAGGAGGAGGAAAGTTACAGATCAAATGAGCTCTACTACCTTCACAGTAAAGTCTGTACTGTAGAAACAAGAACAATTAAAAATAACTAAACAAGAAATGCTTGCGTAGATAGCACTTCTATGCTGAGTAGTAGAGTCAAGACCAATAATCCTTTTGTTATTTTCTACTTTTTAAAATAATAAACTATGAACATTTCTTTTTATGAACAGTACAACAGAACTTCCAAATGTGCTTCTGATTTTTCACTTTCCTAATTTATAGACAGCCAAACAGATTTTTGTGGGACAGATTTTCCTCCCTTAATTGTTCCAATATGGAAAGTGCTCTCTTGGCAGATCAAAATGGCAGATGTCTTTTAATACCCTGCCATTTTCACTTATGTAAATAATTATGTTCCTTTCCTGCCTGATATTTATTGCTGCAGTTTTTTTTTTTTTTTCTCTCATGCAGAACATAGTTGCCTTGGACCCACTTTCTTTTTAAGCCAACAAAAAAAACCTAAAACAGATCTTAGACAATCAGACATCTCTTTCTTCAAAATTCCCTCTGGAAACTGATGTCACTAACTCAAAGTTCCTGAATGTCGATGTTCTAGTGAATTTCTGATCCTTGTATGTATATTAATCAACTACTTTATGCAGTGCGTTCTTCTCTTTCTCCCAAAAGAGTTGATCATAATAATATGATAAAATATAACAAGGAAAATTCTTCTGCCACTCCCAACAATCACCCATTTCATACACACTTCAGACATGCACAAAATAATTATTCTTATCATATATTCTATGTTGTACTTATTTTTTTGCAAATGCCACAAAATAATCACTCCTCTAGCAATGTGTAACTTGCGGATTCAGTTGTGAAATATTATATGTATTAAAGTCTTGGGTCAAAAAGTCTTTTTTTCCCCAATGATATCTTAAGTCTCAGCTCATAGAATTCATTTCATTATTGTATTAGTTTCATCTCAAAATATTAGGAAAAGTAATAGATTCGCTTTGGCATTTCTCACATTGTTTTGAAGTGTGTGTGTGTGTGTGTGTGTGTTTCTGAAAATGCTGTGGGAACACACTTTTCAGTGAATACTCTCGGTTCTTTATGGTCTCTCATTCCCAAAATTGTTAGGTTTCAAAGATGTGTTCCTTTATCTAGACCCAGCCTCTGGCACTACTATAGACTATGATTAAGTCTAACCAATCATGGTGGCCTTTTATTTATTTAATTAAAAGGAACCAGTTTAATTGACCAGTTTAATTTAAATGTCTTAGGCATATTTTTCATTGTTGAAACAAAGTACCAGACACCCCAGGTAAAAAAAGGAGTTTCACCTTTTGTAGAAGTCCCAGTTCCTGTCTGGCTGGCTCCAAGGCAAGGTGGTATGGCAGAGGAGCAACAGCTCATGGGAAGAAGGCTGGAAAGTAGCAAAGCAATAAAATAGTGAGAAAGCAAACAATCAGTGGTGACAACAGCTTGCTTCTGTCTCATATCCTATCCAGGTTACACCCCCTTAGGGTAGGTAGACCTTACAACCAGGACGGGCCTTCTTATTCTCCGTACCCACGACCATGCCAAACCATTCAGTGGAACAATTTAAGAGTCACTACCTTTGATCCTGACATCGCACACTTAATCCTAGCATCACATACTCAAAGCCCTACATATGACCACACGAGGATTTTGAGGGACATCTAAACACAACCATAACAACTTGCAGTGCTATTATAATTTTAGGTAAAGTTGGATTCTAGTTTTGTTTACATTTTACCTACTATTGTACAAGTTAGTGCCTTTTTCCTGTTTTCTTAACGACATAATAAGGGAAGTTGTATTTTCTGCACATGCTTTAAAATATTATTTGGAATAACACATGGAAATAATATGGAACAGGGTTTGCTCATGTCAGAAGTCTGTTGCTAACCCAATCTAAATAATAATGATCCTAATAGTAATGATAAGATACAAATATGTATCAGAACCAATCTTTGTGATATAGATATAGGCACTCCATAGATATAGGCTCAGTTTGGGTTCATAAATAAGGGTCAGATAAGATGAAAAACTATCCTCCAAGCTGACAAATTAGTAAAATGTGAGACAAGACAAATGGATGCAAGATGTACTAAAAAAATGGCATTCCAACATTCCTTCTGTCAATACAGAAAACACCACTGAATTCACTAATATCAGTGGAAAGATAAGTGAGACAATATTCCTGAACTCCACAATATTCCTGCACTCCAAAGAGCTACTCCATGATGGACAAGGAGACTTTCCTGTGAATTTATGATCTATGTGTTGAGACATTTCTTCAAAATATACAGAGTCTGTTGCCAACAGGTTCAGAGAGGCAAGAAAATGAGGATGTGCCCACAGGTCAAACATTCACTTTTGAGCATGAGTAACATTGTAAGTGCACATGCTACAAATTTTAAAAATCTTACTTGAAATTTCTGTTATTTCAGTCCTTCAAAGATGCTTGCCACGGAAAGACTCAAAATTTAAATTTACTTTTCTAAATTTACAGATTTAAGCCAGTAAAAAACAAATCTGAATGTTCAATTGCTGTCTTTTGACTTATGCACAACATTTGCTGCTTGTGAAATCACTGAAGCTTCAGTTTTTAGAGATCCTGGGAGTCCATGCACATATTTCACATATAATGCATCTGTACATATTTGTATGTGCATGTAAACGTAGACACACTTATCTTTATAGAGCTGTTGTCTCAATCCTAGGGAAAGTAGAGTGGGCTGAGAGGAAGGCAATCAAAGGATTATACTGATAGTAATGGTGTTCAGGTGGGGAGGAATTTTTATTTGGGGGTACGTTATTTTTCAGTAGATGTATTGACTTTATTTTTGGAGTTTGTGCAGCAATAGAAGAACAGGTGAATTTGTCTCAAAAATGACAACAATATTTCCCTGGGATTAAGGATTGGCCTAGTTATTTCAGTCTTCAAGAAGGTAACTTCAACAAGATATCCCTATGGCCTTTAACCTTGGGATCAAAGGTCTTGGACCAGTTCATGCAGGGCAGACTTTCTACCTTACTGGCAGAGAGTTGCAGAGAAAGCAGTCAAAGGGAAGTGTCCTAAGAGTTTCAGGGATGCAGTCACAGGGAAAGACCCCTTCAGCTGAGGTCAAGCCCTCGAATCACCATCTTGATGACAGCAGAATACTCTTAACCTTTGCTTCATGCTCTCTGTCTTTGAAACCTTAAGATAGACCCATACATTGCCTGTTTTCTGCTGCTGCTATTTTTTTTTTTGCTAATGTGATCTTGGCAGTAGTTCCAACTAGTTCCAACTATCAAAGGCAGATCCTCTGTCCCAGTTTTCACTTTTAGTGTCAAATTTCTGTTTTCCCTTCCTTGGGCTCCATCCTCATCATAACCCTGAGACTTACATCCTCACTCCGGTACCATGGAGACCATCATTATCAGGCACTTTTGTGTTTTATTATTGTAATGAAAAAATGCACAGGGAAAACTAGCATGTGATTAGGAGTCCAGGTTTCAGACATAAAACCTGAAACCTGAATTATTTTTCCACTAATACAAATACTAGTTGCTGAATGACATACACTAGTAATTAATGGCATCTTTTTCAAGCTTTTGCCAAAGTGGGAAAAAACTGGAACTGGTCTGTGTCCAGGGATGAGAATATTGGATATCAAGATGAAAAACCAAGGTGCTTGAAAGACACTTTCTTATCTTGGGAAACATGTAGCCCAAGACTGAGGAGTGTGAAGTAGTTTCTTACCTCGATGATGAGCCCTTCTGTAGAGGCAATTGCATTCAAAGCAGTGATGACATTTCCAAGAATCCACTTTCCTCTCCTTGCCAATGAGTTTTTCTTCCTCATTAGTCTACTGCTCAAAGGGGATGGCTTCCAGAAGAGAATTAATATTTACTCAGCCTCTCCAACAGCCTCTCCAACAGCCAGCCTAGAGCTAGATACCTCTATAAATGGGAATACATTTAACCCTAGAAATATCAGTATTTTAGATTACAACTAAGAAATGCAATATACTTACTGTGTCTAAAGTCAGGCAATTTGTCCGTGGAAGAATCAAGATGCAAAATTTGCTCCTTTGGACCTGTAAGGATGGTTTGCTTGCTGGAGCCTTTATAGAAATAGGGGAAGAAACTAAGAAATCTACTGAAGAAAAATTTAAATTGATAATTTTCTGGCTCATTATTTATCATGGAGCCAATTTCTCACTTCCCTGAAAACATATCTTCACTGATCCTTTTCCTTCTGAGGTCAAGCCATGCAGCTCGATCAGGTAAATATCCAGAGTGATGGGACTTTGTCGAAGACAATCACTAGTTACTCATCATAATGTAGATGAAAGAAATCTGTCATTTAATTTAAGATACAAGACTTGTTCCCAGCAGATCAGTTTTACTATTGCTATCAGTCTTTCTTTTTGTACCAATGTGTCTATTTGCTTTTCAGCTGTTTCTGATCACAGTGACTGTTTTAGCATGAGCGTTCAGAGTTGATCATGAGAAAGACCACAGCAGACTGTGATGCTGAAGACTCAAGAATGTCCTGGCTCCATTTTTGGTTCCAGGAACTGAGGCCAAGGCTTCTGCACTGAGCTAATACATATTTTAATTTTAAGACAGAGTCTCACTATCTTATTAAGTTACACAGCCTGTGCTTGAACTTTTGATCTTCCTTCCTCAGCCTTCCAGAGGGCTGGGATTACAGTGTATACAACCACATTTGTCTAAAGATTGCTCCTTTTGAAAGAATCCCATACTCTATTGGTGCTCAGGCAATTTAGATGTAGAAAGAAATATTTGATTGACTCAAGAAACATAAACCATCTAAGTGTCAAGCCAAACTGTCGGATAAAACTATCTACCACCTTCTGTCTTCATCAGAACCCCAGCCCAGGAGGGTCTGACACTAGGTACTAAGCTTTCTGGTAGAAAGTTTCCCAGGGTCCTCCTGGAACACAGGATGCAAGATAATCACTGACTCTTTTTTGATTTAGTTCCAGTAGCAGCTACACAAGGAGCACTTAATATAATGTGGTCTCCTTTTTTCAAAAATAAACAAGGTTAGCTCAATAGTTTTAATACCACCTTGTAAGCAGTGTCCTGAACTTGGTACCTGGCACCAAAAAACCCCCAAACAAGCAAAAAACCAAGTGAAGCTTTAGTTGAGTAAAACTGAGATCATCCTACCATGTCCAATTATTATTTCTAGAAGAGACCCTTAGGATAGTTCTTACCCAGATCCTGCATTGATCTTAAAATCTGTACTTAAAATATGTTTTGCCAGAGGAGATTTTTTTAAAGAATTTCGTGAGATGCTCCTGCTCCACTCCTCTGAGATTATAAATAGTTGAGTCAGCTGGATGCTCTGATGAGCTTTTATGTAGTAGTTTCAGTGTGTCTGAGGAAGCTCAGCTGTTGAGAACATAAAACATCTTGAATTCACATGCTGGTGTCATGCTCAGGCCCATGTTTTTCATTAATGTGTGAGCTTCAATTACTTTCATGCCCAGGCCCGCCTGCTGTGACCTAAACATGCTGTCATATATAGCTTGGCTCATCGAAGTGGAGATTTCTAAATCACGAGTTCTATGGGTTTACAAAAACAAAACCCCTCTTCTCCTATTCCCTGCATCCATGACACTCGGGTAACAGAGTAATATCCAATAGAAGTCTAAGTAAATAATCTGTGGATGAAGCAATTTAATTCACTTTTGTTTTCTTCTAAAATGTTTAATATTCATTTTTATTTGTGAAGTCATTAGTCACTTTTCCATTCATTAAACTTGGGTAGATTTTTTATTTGTACTTTATGAACATCTTATTTAAACACAAAACAATAGAAAAGATAATAGACATATTTTGAAATAGTTTATTATCGTTTGTAAACTTAAATGTTAATCAGGAGGGCAAGGGCCCACTGTTTCACTAAGAAGTGTAAAGAGGAGATAGGAAGCCAAATATTCTTTGAGAAGTTTACCTTTTTTTCCCATAATAAGAGCAAAATATACAGAATTTGGAAAATATAGAAATGAGGGATGGTTGTTCTGCTTTATGCCAATTGAGATGCTGATACTGAAAGATTGAAAATCTGTCACTGTAAGAGCTGCCAGAGTCAGTGGGTACACACACCTTACCTTCTGCAGTGTTCACAATTTCTGCTTCTCCATAAGAGGGACAGAGCCTGCACTTTATGATCTTACAAAGGGTACATTAAATTTTCTTTAACCTAAAATATGTAAATTTAATTCTGAGAGTATAAAATAGTTTCCTATTGTAAGAAAAAATTCATGTGGCTGAATCTTTTCAAAGCATGGCAGTTCCTGGGCCATGACATTGGTCAAAGCATGCGTGTGGCTGTAAACTACTGCTTCTTTTTTGGACTTTGTTGTTGGGAGTGCTGAGGATCAAAAACAGCATCTTTGTACTAATCTATGTCTCCATGGCCTTTTTTATTTTTTATGCCGGGACAACATCTTACTAACTCACCAGGTTGCCCAGGCTGGGATTGATTGAAATCTACTACTGGCTTCTGGCTGCTGGCAAGCCTGGTTAAATTACTGTTCCTTGCCCCACAAGTGGGCAGGCCATATAGGAAGATCCACCTTTCGCTGTCTCTCTATCCTGTCTCTGTCTCTATGTGTCTGGTTCTGTCTGTGCTGGTCTCTCTGTCTCTCTTTAAATCTCCGTTTCTGTCTGTTTCTCTCTGTATTCAGTTTGATGAAGCATAGTAAAATTTCTTCTATTTTATAGCATCAATGTTTTCCCATCAGAAAATATATGCTAGAAAAATATTTGGGACTGGTAAATAAATAGGAGGATGAGGAAGCATTTGGGGGCAAATCTTATGAAAGACTGAGAAATACATGAAAACCAACATGTGGAATTTTAGTTTAACTTTTCCCAGAGTACAGTTCCGCCATGTGTTCAACAAATATTTATTGAATGTCTGCTGTATATCTGGCACTGGAGAGCTGGAGATGAATCAGATAAAATCCTCTGCTCTTGGGAGGTTCACAGTCTTAGGGAGGTCAGAGTAGTTATGTCAACAATTCCTGACATATGGGTTGGGGATTTAGTAATGAGAATCAAATGGTGTCATGTACTGGTGCAAATTCTTAATGTCGAGTATGAGCATAATGTATATATAAAATGTACCAATAAAATCAGTTAAATTCCTCACAGAAGAGTGAAAAGGTCTCTATTTCTGTAGGAATACACGGTATAAGGAATCATTGAGACAGATGACAAAGAGGTTTAGGGAGGGCTCATAGGAGAGATAACTTTGGGATTCAATTTGAAGCTTTGAGAAGTTTCTGAAATGATAAAGCGAACAGCTTTGAGGGACAAGAGAGCAAAGACTGAAAAAGGAAGGCACGTGGAAAGTCATGGGAAGCTTGGAAACTAAAGATTAATTCTCCATCTTGGGCTGAGTTAATTTATGTGCAAAGAGGCAGGATGTGGGGGTTGGCAGGCGCGGTCAAAGTAGGTGAGGGAGTAGTTGTTGCTCACTTTGTAGAGCTGCGTTATATGCATGAAGAGAAAACTGAATTGTTTTAAGCAGAAGGAGCTGAGGAGTTGAACCCGGGTGGCTGGTTATGTTTGAATTTCATAGAAACAATGAATCTACTGCAAGGTGTGTAACCTCTTTCTTCTTTAAGGAGACATTTTCTTTTGAGACTTGATTCATGACCGGATCAATTACGTAGGCAAGACTGAGGCTGGGTTTAGAATTTCTTTTCTAAAGTCACAAAGAAAAACTTGCAAAATCCTTAGAATGAGGCAGGAAAATGCATACGCGTGTAAAAGCTTTTCGATCTGTTCTCACACTCGCTTAGATATTCAGTTTTGCGCTTTGCTTACTTAGTTCAGAGCAGAAACTCAGTCTTCCCTGTGGCGCTGATGACGAAGGTAACTTGTGGTTAACTTGCTAGGGGAGGCATTCAGTTCAGATCACCTGGGAGGAAAAAAACCCCCAAAAAACAATTCCTGCATTTTGTTCCAAAATGTAGAGATATCGTTCCGTGATGCTGTCATGCCAAATGACTACGGCCTCTCCAGATTCTTAGATAAAAGACCAAGTGGGAAGAATTCCGGCTGTTAACCTTTGCAATGGAAAGAGTGCCCTCCAGTCTAGCGAGCCGAATGCTGCTGTGATTGGAGTGGCCGGAATCTGAGAATACACCTTTTCTCTCTGCTCTTCCCCACAGATAACACAGCAGGCATCTATGCCCGGCGCGGTGGGTTCAGTCGGCAGAAGCAGGACCTATACCTGCTGCCCATAGTGATCAGCGATGGTGGCATTCCCCCCATGAGTAGCACTAACACGCTCACCATCAAAGTCTGCGGCTGCGATGTGAATGGGGTGCTGCTCTCCTGCAATGCCGAGGCATACATCCTGAACGCAGGCCTGAGCACAGGGGCGCTCATTGCCATCCTTGCATGCATCGTCATCCTCCTGGGTAAGAGATCCCTCGGGGCCTGTGCATCCTACAGTCATGTACTTGTCAGTTGTGCTCTGGTTATCTGGCTCATGCACAGCACCATGGACATGGTTTAGAACAAGTGAGAGTGTGAATGTCCTGTTCCTCTGAGTTCCGTAACACTTAGGATGCAGCCTGCAGTTTAACACGCCTCCAAGGGGAGTGAGGGAAAGGCTGTGACAAACGTTTTCCGGGTATCACAGGAGTATGTAATGGGAGGTGCCATGTGAGGGCTAGAATGGCAGCCAAGAAGTTTTGCAGGCGAGGAATTTAGGCAGAGACCTGGTGTATGGGGAAGGTTTTGTCTCATAAGAGAGAGGAGAAGGGGCAGTGAGATGTAGAAAGAAGAATCACAGCCCTAAAGTTAGGGTGGACAGGACTCAAGGAACTGGATGAAAGCAGGCCTGACCTTCCCTGGCATTAGCGGCTGCTCTATCCCCGCGCATGTCCATTTCTGCGGACCGTGAAAGACTTTCCTACACGTGCCAGCTGAGGTAGGATCCCCTGTTTTTCCCTTCAGTCCCACCCATGATCCACTCTAGGCAACAACAGTCTTAGTACTAAACAAACTCTCCCTCCTCTGGATCTCAGGAAGATTCAATCATTTGTCCCAGCGTCTCAGATCAGGGACTGGCAAAGGTCACTCTTTCAAACTAAAAGTGTCTGACACCCACCATGTTCTTACCAAGATGTTTAAATCTCCATTGAATGAGTGAGTAATTAATCAGGAAGGAGCCACTGAAATTAGTGTAAAACTTAATGTTAGGGTTGGGAAGTAATTCAGTGGCACTTGCTGTCCACCTGGCAAACCCAAGGTCCTGAGTTCTATCCTTGATACTGCAGTAAGACAAAATGAATTATTGTGTTTTAAAAACAAGAACCTAAAATGCGTTTTTAAAAAATAAAAGTAAAAGTTAATGATAGATACCTAGGGACCAGGCCTGATATTAATCCCTGATTCAAATTAAACCCATACAATGTATGTACAATGTATGTACAATATAATGTACAATTATGACTCTTGAGCATCTACTGCTGATTCTTGTAAATCTTTTTGCTTCTACTTTCATCTTAAACTAATATGTGCTAGATATAACCAGCCAGATTTCTGTGCTGGATGAGCCTTCTGTCTATCATGGAAGCTGTGCATGAACAGAAACACAGAGGTGCTTGGTACATGCTATTACAGAGGCTTGAACAGAGGACAGTGATGGCCTAGAGAAGAAAGTGCCTGCTGCTACCTGAGCAAATGCAGAGACTTCTTGGAAAACATAATGTATTTCAGAGGGTGACATGTTTCTTAGCTGGATAGATATGCACCGCAAAGTGGGTGAATTGTGAAGAGCATTGAAAAATACATGGCGGGGTTGATGTGTAACCCTCATGATAGGTGTTACGAAGATGATGTGAACAGGTGGGTACATACAAGGACAGGTGCTTAAAATCTGTCTGGTGTCAAGGTAGGCGGACAGGAAACATTTCCATAATGCAAGATAAAGGAGTCCCCCAAGCAAAGAAAGTGGAAAGGCATAATGGATGCTGTGGATGAAGGCTCTGCTATGCACAGAACACAGAGCTCTGGGGTCCCATGACAACCAGGCCAAGGGCTGTCCCTGCCTCTGCATCTCAGAGTGTGTAAACCCTGGGCAATCTCAGTGCCCTTTCCAGATGCAGCATATCCATCCATTTTGTTGAGGTGGGAGGGAGTTTTCTTGGTCAGGTTCAAGTGGGAACAGAGGGAACTGAGATAGATCAAGCAGTGTCTGGCCTCTCCTTATAAAGTACTGAGCTCATTTTCCCTAGATATCCAAGCCTAAGAATACCTCAGCTAGAAAAGATGCAGGATTGTGTCTTCATCTGGGTGTTCTCTTTCTAAATTTTCAAATAAACAGAAGATTATTCTAATTATTCTCTCTACTCACCCATGTGCTAAGGCTTCTTATTGTTATAGAGTGAGTCTCAAGCTGCTCCCCAGATCTCTGGGGAGGACAGAGTTTTCAGTCCTATACGAAGTCAGTTCCTCACTTCTCTGAAGGTCCTCAGTCTTAAATGTGAGAAAAGCACACAGCTTTCCCTTTAAGAAACAGCAGACCAGTGCTTTTCAAATCTTTCTATTTCTTGGGAAGATAATTTCCAAAAAGCATTGGGATTCACTTGGGAAATTTTCAAAACAGTTCCAACCTGCCATGTCACTGCATAGGATGTTTACATGGCAGCATTTTGCACAAGTAGAGATGGTGGAGGTCACTTTTGCAAGTCTCTCTGGATTCCAGGTAGCCCTTATTTCCCATGATGCCCCTGGGTCTGAAGCATTTGCACACTTAATAGTTTACAGGAAGCTTAGTTGTTCTGGGCTTCGCCTATTCTTATTTTGTTTTTCTTTCCCTGTAGTCATTGTAGTTTTGTTTGTGACCCTGAGAAGGCAAAAGAAAGAACCACTCATTGTTTTTGAGGAAGAAGATGTCCGCGAGAACATCATCACCTATGATGATGAAGGAGGTGGCGAGGAAGACACAGAAGCCTTTGATATCGCCACCCTGCAGAATCCAGATGGTATCAATGGATTTATCCCCCGCAAAGACATCAAACCTGAGTACCAGTACATGCCTAGACCTGGACTCCGGCCAGCACCGAACAGCGTGGATGTGGACGACTTCATCAACACGAGGATACAGGAGGCAGATAACGACCCCACTGCCCCTCCCTATGACTCCATCCAAATCTATGGCTACGAAGGCAGGGGTTCCGTGGCTGGGTCCCTGAGCTCCTTAGAGTCTGCCACCACAGATTCAGACTTGGACTATGACTATCTACAGAACTGGGGACCTCGTTTTAAGAAATTAGCAGACTTGTATGGTTCCAAAGACACTTTTGATGATGATTCTTAACAATAAAGATACAAATTTGGCCTTAAAGAACTGTGTCTGGCATTCTCAAGAATCTAGAAGATGTGTAAACAGGTATTTTTTTAAATCAATGAAAGGCTCATTTAGAACAAGCAAAGTTTTACAGGGAGGATACATTTAATAAAACTGCAAGGACATCAAAGTGGTAAATACTGTGAAGTACTTTTTCCCACAGAAAAAGGAAAATATTGAAGTTGTTTATCAACTTCACTAGAGAAAAACCACTTGGCATACAAAATATTTAAGGGAAGGAGAATTCTAATGGTGAACTCGCAATGGAGGAAAATTGATTTTGTGTTACGAACATCTAAGTCTTTCTTCTTCTTCTTCTTTTTTTTTTTTTAAATTTGTCAAAGAAGCTTCCACGAAATTAGAAAGGATGACAGTTCTGAGCTGTAATTTCGCCTTAAACTATGGACACTCTATCTGTAGTGCATTTTTAAACTTGAAATATATAATATTCAGCCAGCTTAAACCCATACAATGTATGTACAATACAATGTACAATTATGTCTCTTGAGCATCTACTGCTGATTCTTGTAAATCTTTTTGCTTCTACTTTCATCTTAAACTAATATGTGCCAGATATAACTGTCTTGTTTCAGTGAGAAGCGCCCTATTTCTATGTCATTTTTAATGTATCTATTTGTACAATTTTAAAGTTCTTATTTTAGTATACATACAAATATCAGTATTCTGACATGTAAGAAAATGTTATGGCATCACACTTATATTTTATGAACATTGTACTGTTGCTTTAATATGAGCTTCAATATAAGAAGCAATCTTTGAAATAAAAAAAAGATTCTTTTTTAATTCTGGGTTTGATTCTTACCATTGAAAAAATGAAGCATTTATAATAATCCATTTATATTTCTCATTTAATTGTGATCCTTACAAGTCCTATTTATGTTACAGTCTGTCTGCTGCTTTAATTGCTTATTTGAAATCAAATATATTTGACAGGTTTTTTTTTTTTTTCAGACAAGATTCTGTGACATCGTGTAAGATACATTTTGTAAATCCTTCATGTCAGCCTCCTGTCTTCATACATCCTTTTGAAGAAGAAGGATGCTAGACATGTAGATTGGTCTATGATTCTGCAACATGTGTTACGTGATATGTATTTATCTTGAATAGCAGTAGTCTCACGGCTGTGAGAGATGAATCGGCGAGGGAATGGAAACTATCCGAACTCTTAATGTTCGAGGCATAGATTTCATGCCCCACCTGCAACATTTGGGAGTTGGAAGGAAGAGTGACAACTCAGAAACTGAACGTTCCCTGGATGCCAATATTACTGACTTGCTTTGTTTGCATTGCTCTTACCAGGCGGTTGCAGGACTCTGACAGTTGAAACTGCCTATTCTCCCTCCTGTAATTTTAACTTACTTTAAAGTGGTGTGGCATTTCAAGTTTTGATAAGAGAAGGAAAAGTTCACTGTAAAGCCTTTGTTTTGGAATATCTTTTTAGCTATAAACTCTGAATGAGAGCAGGGATGACTTTGGGTTCTGAAGGTTACTTCCATTTGAATTCTGAGGGTTGTTGCTGAGATCACCTGTGCTTCTGTCTGGATGCCTGTGGACTGGGACTATGTGAAGGAAACTTCACTTGTACTCGTACAGTTGGGCCAAAGGTCAAAACCATAGCAATACTTGGGGAAAGACCACATGAAACCATGCTATAAGCACTTTCCCTTTAAACACAGGGCACATGCTTTTTCTTTGATTGCAGACAATTTTTAGATTATCTTCTTTAATTTTTACTGTATTGTGAAAGTTTGTTTCAAGCATTTCTTGATATCCTGTTATATACTATTTTTATGATTCAGTCACAATACATACAAAGAGAAATGTTTTCTATGAAGTGGTTACTTCCATTTTATTTTGTATTTAAATCAAATTGGCCGAATACTTCAATTGAAACAGTTCTGTGGACACTGTCACTTTAGAAACTTTCATTTCAGTGAAGGATTGCACATTTTCAATACTTCCATAATTGCAAGCTGTGTTCATTTTTTATATAGGTTTTGTAACCCAAAGAATATTTTGCTAGATTTGCAAGGATCTCCAAATGAATTTGAAATGAAGAGATAACTCAAAAGGAATATGAATAGCACTTAAAGAAGTCTACAGCTGTAAGT
Source organism: Petromus typicus (assembly GCA_004026965.1). NCBI lineage: Eukaryota > Metazoa > Chordata > Mammalia > Rodentia > Petromuridae > Petromus > Petromus typicus. The sequence continues at coordinate 192,809 of PVIR01000046.1, read as the reverse complement.
AACCCTATCACCACGAACAATCTATTTTTCTAGGAATGTAATTGGAGTAGAGTGCCAACTACATTTTCACATTTTTATGTCAAAGTTTTTTCAATAGTTAAAGATACTTGTTTTTCTTTTTCCTTTTTTATCTTTCTTTTTTTACTTTAAGGGTCTATTGTTTGTAGAATCATCTTAGAAGCTTGGAAATAAAATGTCTTTCCCAACTAGTGGAGTCCTTTTTCATTTGAAACGTTGCCTTAAAAGTAATCTAAGTTGAAGTGACTTTTCCTTTTTTTAAGTGTAAAATAAGCACTATTTTATTATATCAGTACAATCTTTCAAAAGCAATGTTGCTTTCTTCCTCTTGTCCGTAGATAACAGACACTAATGATTCATTCATGCAATCATTGGTTCATTCTTCCATCACAGTCTCATGTCACTCACCTCGTGCTAGTTACCGGAGGATGTAGACTGAATCTTGATACCTTGGTTGATACTGTTCATCTTCCTCAACCTTTCATCTGTCTTACGTTTGCATGGATCTACAGTCAGGTTTGAAGAACTGAAACAATGCAAAAGGAACATGAAAGATATGCAGACAAGGTGGTTTTCTTGTAATCTCTTATCTACCTATGTGCTACTACCCTAAATAATGTGCAATTGAGGGAAAATAATAAAGAATGGTAAGACACTGAGTAAGGAAGGAGGTTAGGACTATTGAATAAAATCTCTTCATCTAGGTTACATTCCTGGGACTCAAGAGATGATAGGGAAGATGAGAGAACACAGATATATGAAATGACATATCCACTGTCCCACACAGTATGGATATACATGTCTGGAGGGACCCAGTAAGTAGCAATTGCTGGTACAGACCCAGCAAGTAACTGTACCATATCTTTCCCACTTGGAGAGAACTACAGGACAGTGCAGTAGAAATCGGGCAATTGGAATCTGAGTAGGAAAGTGGCAAAATCCAGATGGAAGGCAGTATGGAAAACAAATCAGAAACACAACGGATCAGGATCCTCCAGGAATATCAGTGTGGGTGTCAAAAAGGGATATAATGCAGGCCAGAAATAATTCAAGAAATCAAGCACAGGAATGAGGAAAAGGTTCTCTATTTCCATCCCATAATTACCTGGCCAGGACATCACTGTCTGCGACCTGGAAGATGCTTTTGTCTTTGGGCTGCCCTCCTGCCACCCCTTCTCCATATAGAAGGTAGAGGAATATTTTAAAGCAAGTCCTGAGTTCACATGACTCCATACTTTAAACATTTCTCTGCCTTCGGTTTGAAAATGGATCTAAGGCATTTGCTGGTTTCCATCACTTTTTATCTTATTTTGCTCCTTGATACGTGTGTGTGTGTGTGTGTGTGTGTGTGTGTGTGTGTGTGTGTGTGCATGCATCTGATTCCCTCATTAAGTATAAGGGCCCAGAGAGTCCAGATCACATCTGCTGGTCAATCATAACATCCCTTCTGATATTGGGCCTGAAATATAATAGGTGTGCAGTGACTGAAAGAATATGACTGAGGACTTGATGACTTGACAGAATGCAACTGTGATTCCAAGTGTCCTTGTTTGGGAAACTAGGGATGTCATCGCAAAGAAGAAAAGAATGCTGAATGAAATGTGGGTGGACATGTGGATTATGGATTTATGTGAGACCCCCGGGGGGGGAGCTGTGGAGTATGTAGTGGAAGTCAGGGGCACAGTTAGCTCAGCAGAGAGGCAGAGGATGGGCAGGAGAATGGGCTCGGTGGTGAGAGGGAAACCCTGGGAGGGACTGTTTTTTCTATTTGTATTTTTACTGACATTTCCCAGTTTTCAAAGGGTATTTCATGGTGAAGTCCTTCTGGCATTGAAGAGTAATGCTGATCTTAGTTTTATTAATAAGAATAATTAATAAACATACACCTCACCCTTATATGTCAAATGCCTTGCAAAATAAGATTGGATTCCATCATTCATTTGCTAATTCTTTTCTTTCATAATGAGCCCCTCCTTACTCATACTGTGTAGGAGTCATAAACAACCCAAGGGACACCCACTCTTGTCCAATGAGAAGACAGAGTATTTACCATGCTCCCCACATATACTGGAAGACTTTGTAGATCACAGAAGTTAGGACAGCACTCCCAAGTACACATGGGAAATGATGTGAAACATGGATAGGGAAGACTCTCATTTCCTTCATGTTGGTCAGAGTGCTTATTATGCAGGCACAGTCTAAAGAAGCCAACACTGATGACTGTTGGTCATAACCAGAATTACTAAAGCATTCAGGCTGAGAACTTGGAATGAATGTGAGTATCCCAGCTCTGCAGGTTCAGCAGTCATTCACTGTATAATCTGGTGATAGGATTTAACCAACCCTCATGAACTTGCGTGCCTTTCCAGGCCACAGTGCTACTGTGAACTCCTCTGCCAGGGTTTGCACCTTTCTACGGTATGCATTCTATAAACCAAATAGAAAAGAAAGCTAGTGGGTGTTGTGAAGCTGCTTGTACTGCATTTTATAAATAATGTTGATAGTTCCTCTTCTTTATGAAATTAAAAATATGTGCAAAAAGAAAGATCAAAGTCTGGAGTTGCTATCAGATTTCCAGGCATTGGCTGTAACAAGTGTATTTCCAGGTCACTGTCCTCTTAAAGGAACTCAGTGTTTTCTGATAACTTCACTGTGATTCTGGTGTTGTTCACCACTTTAAGAAATTGATGTCTGGCACCTGGTTACCGCTCACAGCTTGCACAGCTCAAGGACAGCCTGTATTGGACACAGTATTCACAACACTGCTCTCTATAAAGCCAGGCTCCAGCATTTATTAGCTGTGTGACTTAATGCAGGCATCTTGACCATTCTGAACTTCTCTATCTTCAGTGGAAATCACTATTCCTACTTCACCAGCAGTGATGAAGAGCAAATGAACACATTTCTAGAGCTAATAACAATTCCTGGATTTACCAGAAGGTAACACTTACATTTCTCTTATTTTTATTGTTACCATTATTACTTTGTATTTTGGCAATACTAGAAATTGAACCCAAGGCTTTCACACTGAGTTACATCTCAAAACCTGATGTAAAAATATATTTAGACAGGATCTTACTAAGACTCTAAATTGCACAGGCTGAAATTAAACTTATGGTCCCCTGCCTCAGCCTCCCAGAGTGCTGGGATTACAGGTGTGCACCACCACATCCACCTACCAATAACATTCTTGATGTCTATATTATTTTCCAAATCTTGGTTTTCACAGCAAAGAAATAGAAGAATATCATCCCTCATTCCTCTTATTTTCTGAATTAGATCCTTCAGAAAATACTCTCTCTCATCTCTGTCCCTCTAGAGCCAAAATAGAATACGGATTTATTTATTTATTTATTTATTTTTGAGATAAGGTCTTGCTTTTTGTAGCTCAGCCTGGCCCTGAACTCACTAGGTAGCCCAGGCAAGCCTCAAACTCCCAGCAAACCTCCTGCCTCTGCCTCCTTGTGGTAAACAGGGGAAGAGAACATAACTAGAGCTTTTGTATTAAGTTTTAGTTTTTTGTGAGTTTATGGCACACGGCGTAATAATTAATAAGCAGAAATGAGACTTAGAGAAAACTGAGCTTGGGTTTGATCTATGTTACTCTTGGCAGCAAGGACTCTGGAACCCAGCCTACCACACCTTTTATTATTTATATTTTAAAATACTGGGAAGGGCAAGGGCACACAAACAATAGTATTAGAGAAGTTATGTAGATGAGGATTTTGTGGGGCAAGGCAGATGTTAGCAACAGTTTTTGAGAAGGGAGAGATCCGGGAGCAGTTTTCTTTTGAAACATCACAGCATGTGAGACCATTGAGTTTTTGTTATTATCAGAGATGAAGACAAAAGTCAAGTTTAAAGTTTGTTTGTAGGCAGGAAGGTCTGGTCAATTTTGACCTTGTAATTTTTAAACAGGGTAGTTTTCAACACCTCCTGATTGCTGAGATTACAGGCATGAGCCACTATACCCAGCTTTGTTGTATGTGGTCCTGATTGCTGGTGGACATGAGTCACCACACCCAGTATTGTGCTTACCAGGGATCGAACTCAGGACCTTGCACTTGCAAGGCAGGAACCAGAACCACTGAGCTAAATCCCCAGCCCAGAATATGGATGTTTTAATGCTCTACAGTTTGATTTAGTGAAAGAACATTATTAATGGGGTTTTATCTCCAAAAATTAAAAAAAAAGAAGAATAATTATCTGATCAGTGTATTCATCTGGGTTTGGCTATGCTCTTATGTGGCGTAATATTGACAAAGCATAGGTAAAATAATGATAAAATATTTGTTAAGAAAACTTTGAGTAGCTACAGACTGTGCAATTACATTGAAGCCATTACTAAACGACATTTGAAATTTGCAAACTTGTCAAGAATTGCACAAATTTTTAACATTTCCAATATAAAAATTTTGTGTTTGATATATATTTTGCTTATTTGTTCAAACAAAGGTGCTTTCTTTTTAAGAAAAGTAACTCTTCTCTGAAAATGTTTAGATTTGAAAGCTTACAATTACAATACTATTTTTATAACAATTCCTGTGAGTCTAATTGAACTACAATTATGGCATCAGTTAGCACTCAGAAAACTGGAAATATTTTATGCTGTGATAATGTTCTCTTTTCTTCTTTTCACCTCTAAACACTACTTCAAATATGAAGAAACTGGTTGTTCTTGGTAATATGAATTCTACAGTATGCTGTCTTAAAAATTAGCAGCTGGCCACTTTTTTAATGCTGACCAAACAAACATCTTAGGGTCTCTGGGAATACAAATGACATTTCAATTGTGTCTGTACCTCTATTATTGATTGATGAGCAGACAGGCTGCTCCCAGGATTATCTATTATGATTCATTGGTGCTGTAAACATTAATATGCATCTGTGGGGTGATATCTTTGTCTCTTTGGGGAAAATACCTAGAATGGAGATTTCTGGGCATGATGGTATTTCTAATCTCATTTCCTTGGGAAATCTTCCATACCCGTCTCCACATGGTTAAACTACTTTACCTCCCCACCATCAATGTAAGAGGACTCTCACTCTCCTCCGTGTGTCTTTTGCTTTTACTTTAGATTTCCAATACAGAACAGATTTCCAATACAGATGCTGAGTAAATGTAACAGGCAGGAATTGAGGGATGGATAGATGAATCAAGAAGGGAAGTAAGGTTTTCATTTCAAATTCTAGATATTACTAGCAATATACATGAGAGGATTTTTCCAGGTTCTTTCATTTCCCAATCCGTCATGGCTAGTCACAGTTTTAATATTGTTTTCAGTTTTTAATTTGACTTTGTAAGACGGTCCAGGTGGATTTGTTCCCAACACAATGTCAGCACCATGGGCCTCAGTGCACTGAGAGGATCCTTGAAATTGCCTCACATCATCTGTGTGTCCTTGAGCACTGGGAGAGTCTCCATGTATCTTTTTCTCTGCAGAATTCCACAGGAGACTGACCTAGAATACAAAAATCAAAATAAATGTATAACTTGCTGCACAAATGAATAATTTCATTGATTTGCTATTGTTTGGGTTTTTTTTTTCCTACTATAAACCAGATATTTCTAGCATTAGCAAAAGATTCAGAAGAAAGCTTCACATCCAAGAGTGATGTTGAGGCACCCTTTGGCTTCTCTTCTGAAGGGCTTAACCATACAGTCCCAGGGGTGTCGGCCTGGCTCGGGAGAGAAAGAACACATCTTTACTGTGCAAGGATTGTGACCACAGGACTCTGCCGGCCCCACTGCACAAAGTCACTGGGTTCTCGATGCCAGCATAGACAGAGGATCCAGAGGAGTGCAGGAATCCAAATCATATCATCCACTTTCCTAAGTCAGAAATGTACATTCTTACTGTTTGATAGTGAAGGGAATTATTTTAAGCAATATTGAATAAAATTAAATTTTTCAAAGACAAAAGCTATTAAGCAGACACTACAAAGGTAAACTGCATACAGTGGTCTTCAATTGGTTGTGGTTCTATGTCCGAACATTCAGTCCTAGCAGCCTCCCGCGCACCGCAGTGCTCTCCTGCCCTTCTCCACGGAGCGCATATTGTCTCCCAGTTCTTCCTCCTTTTACTGCTTTCCTTGCTTATGAACAGTATGTTTTTATTCTTTTCTAGAATGCAAGCCCATGGGAGCAAAAATATATTCTTTCCATAACATATCATAGAACATGCCATAGAGCCTGGTCTGTTGTAGGTGTTCAATATAAAACTGAATTCATTCAGAGGATTGGTTAAAACAAACAAACAAACAACAGTGGAGAAGCGTTCCTTTTTCTCCACAGTCTCACCAGCATTTGTTGCTGGCTAATTTTGAGATAGCAGCCATTCTTTGTGCAGTGAGATGAAATCTCAGTGTTGTTCTCATCTGCATCTCTTTAATGACCAATGATGTTGAGAATTCATTCATATATTTCTTGTAGACTCATACAACCCCTGTGGAAATCAGTGTGGAGATTCCTAAAAAAACAAAAAAAAAAAAAAAAAAAAAAAAAAAAAAACAAAAAAAAAAAAACCAAACAAACAAAAACTAGACATCCCATTTGACCTGGCCATTCCTTTTCTATGTATATACACAAAATAATTACAAGATTCATATTACAGCAACATATGTGCACCCATGTTTATGGCAGCTCAGTTTGTGATTGCTAAATCTTGGAAACACTCAAAATGTCCGTTAACTGGAGACTGGATAGAATGGAGTATTACTTTGCCATTAAAAATGATAAGAGTGAGTTATTTATACTCAAATGGATGTATCTTCAGGACTTCCTCATAAGTGAAATAAATGGGGTCACAGATGTGTAAATATCTTGTCTTTTCTCTGGTAAGAGAAAATGAAGATGTAAATGAGTTCTAGAGTCTACAGTAGCCATAAATGTTGTAAAATAGAAAATATTTAAAGGGAAATAGGGTGCAGGAGTAAATAAGAAGGGGAAACATAATGTCATGGTAATTAAAAAAAAGGAAACAAAGCTTATGTATATAGCGGGTGGGGGTTTTAGAGTGGATGGGGAATGGGAAAAATGAGAATTAAGTCATGTCATATACTGGTACAAATTCTCGATGTTGAATGTGATGATGATGTGTATATAGAATGTACCAATAAAGACTTCAATTTTTTTAAAAACAACAACAACAACAAAAAGCCTGTTGCTTCTCTTGATGAAGCAAGTCTCAATTTGAGGTTTTATATCTAACCATTATAACAATTCCCTCCTTTAAAAGGGGGATAAAGTAAAATTCTGGTGAAATAGAATTCCACCACATAAATAGAATTCAGCACCAAATATGTCTGGGAAGAATACAATGTGGTAGTTTTCTTTCCACTCATTAAGCTGTGTGGTCACTTTTCACACCATGTTAACATTTTCTTGTTCCATTACTACATCTCTTCCTTTTTAAAACACAGAACATAGGTATATCAGATACTAGAAAGCTGAGACTGAGCAGCAGTTATTGACTTCTTATGAGGGTTTCTCTCTAGGATGTGTTAAAGACAAAATAGTGGATGGAGGAGAAATAGACTTTGGTAATATGGAAGTTTTGTTCTTACTATTGAAGGAAAAGAAAGCTTCACTTTCCCTATGGAATGTCTCACAATGACACAGAGGATTTTGCCAGCGTGTTAGTTATTTTCTTTCATTGCACAGTTCTACCCACTTAACCTTATTCAGACTATTTAGGGGAGGTAACACTCCTGCCCTCCTTAATTCTAGTGCCCTCATGCCTGGCTGCACCACGAAGGAGTCACGCATCTAGATTTAGGCACCTGCAAAATATCCTAGGACCATATGAGGATGTGTGTGCGTGTGTGTGTGTGTGTGTGTGTGTGTGTGTGTGTGTGTGTGTGTGAATCTAGACACAAATCCTAACAGCCCAGTAATGATTTTGTAAATAATTCAATAAATTTTTGTTTTAACCATGATGAATTCTTCAACCCAAACCAAGTGATGGAAAGGAATTAACATAGTACCAGTGACTGTGTCAAATGCGAAACACCTGCTCTTACCTTTAGGAGTACGTTGTATGCTCATGACTCCCACTGCATGCCATCAAGTGGAGAGTGTGTTGATAATCTACTCTGCTGTAAAAATTGGACTAATTTAATATTAACAGTTATTTTCCTTTAAATTATTCAGCATTATAAGTACACCTATAAATACAATACATTCAATATGTCACTAAATGTGTAGGTGCAGGGTTTTTTTTCCTTTTTTTTTTGTGGAGAAAGAATTGAATTTCTGAGGACTCGAGTATCCCATAACAATTTTTTTCTTTTACGAGAAACAAGTAGGACCAGAGCACTTTTATGAGTATTAAAAGTCCACTGTGACCGCGTGTCCTGTTCCTTCCTAAGACAGTCCCAGCTCTGTTTATGGTTTTATACTGATTTACAGTGGTGTCACCTTCATTCTCTAACATGAACCATTACAGATTACACAAATTGTCATGTTCATACTACCAATAATTTCAACTCGCAGTGGTGACAGTGGAGTAGGTTTTCAGTGCTGCCCAGGGAGTCTGTTCCCTATGTAAGAAAAGGAGACTTACCTATTTTAGGGAGGAAAGGCAAAGGAAACTTTAATCTCATGAGTCCCAGAGAAGGTATCCAATACATTAAAACATTTTTTCCCTCTTTGTCATTTTAAATTCTAGCAGTGATTTTCTCTGATCTATATCTATATCTATCTATATACTGAAGATAAGTAATGAATGCTGTGTTTATATTGTTCATACTGCAATATGTTCCACATATATTCTGTATTGCATTCAACCTCAGTGCATGTTTGGTAAATAAAGAGTTTTTAACCCTTACATTGTTTCTCAATATTATGGGATGTATCATTATTTATTTGATCACTGAATTATTACATATTTGTGAAGTAAATATCTCATTTAAGATAAACTGCATTTTCACAAGGGCTCAGGGAAAATAACACTGACAAAGCAAATCAAGACTCTCCATTCATATAAATTATGTTTTATAAGGATGTCCAGATGGAAAATTAAGTGTTGATACAAATATATAACTAAAATCTGTAATTACAAAGGACCTAGAAAAAAGCAGTTATGATTGTAATGGAAAATAGACTGTTTCCCCATAGTGTTGTTCATAATGTTAAAATTAATATATCTGTTCATAAAGCAATGTGCATAGCTCTGATTATTTCCTTTGGATGGATTCCAAGAAGTGAGATTCTGAGAAGGAGAATTTGGCATCAAAGCATATAAGCACCATTTTTTTGGATTTTGAACACATATTTTCAATTCTTTCCAGAAAAATTGTCCATTTATACTTTCATCAGCACTGCATATGACTGTATATGTCAAAACATTATGTTTGCTGTTTCAATCTTTTTATAGTCTAATTTTGTAGATACTGGATTTGTACTGAAATCTAATATTTATTTTATTAATATTCTTTAATAATCTTCTATTAGATACTGTCTTGTAATGTACTCTGACCCTTCTGAGGTGTGTTAGGTGGCTTTTATTTTAGATTTATGAGAGTTTCTTCTTTGTCAGTATTAAGAACCTGATGTTTAATATTTGCTGAAAATATTTTCCCATTTGATAACTGGTGTTAAATTTGTGGGTCATTTTAATACATACTAAAAAATCTATGCCATTGAATCCCTTATAATAGTTGATTTCTTTCTTCCTTCCCTCTGTGTTTCTTTGCTTTTCTTTTTCTTTCCACTACCAGGAAATTGCACTCAAGGCCTTTCTCTTACAAGACAGACATGGTGTCACTGAACTAAATTCCTGGCCCCCTTATAATAGTTTCTCACTTGATTTTTACCAATGGTTTTATATGAAACCTTTCAAATTAATATTTGTATGCAATATTATATAAGAATTGAATCTTTTCATATGGAATCCAATTGATACAACTTTATTTATTGAAAATACTATCCTAAGTAGTTATTCTCCTTACATTTATCTTTAGGAAAAATTTTATTCCAACTAGATTATTTACATTGAATGGCTATGGTACCTTTGCTAAAAAGTAATTAATCATAAAAACAAAAATCTATTTGTGTTTTTTTTTTTAATTTCGTCTTTGTTAATGAGATGATTTTTTTTTTAAATATACACAATTTTGAAGTCAGACACTACAAGTGTTTCATTGTTTAATTTTTAAATTTCATCCAAACTTTCACTCGAGATAAACTCCACTTGGTCAGGATACATAGTAGCCTATTTTATGTGTTGCTATATTTGATTAGCTAAAACTCATTGAAGATTTTTGCATTGATACAAATGAAGTGCATTGGATTCTCTTTAGGAATTTGTAGACGTCTTGTGTGAATATACTAGGATGATTTCATTCTCTTACAATGGCTTGAGATGTGGTCCTTTCTGTTGCTTTCTGAGAGATCTCAGGTGGAATTTGTGGTTGGGTCACTTTAAAGGCCTATTAACATTCACCAGTGAAACCCCCTGGGCCTGGGGTTTCTTTTGTGAGAAGGCTTTTGCTACAATTTAAGTATTTACTCAATATTAATATCTTCAGGTTATGTATATTATTGACAAGATTTAAAGTCCCATATAGCTAAAGAATTTTGTTTACTTCATGTTAATAGATTAATGGCAGGGACTGTTCTATAGGATTTGTGTCCTTTCTTTTATTCTTAATATTAGTATTTTGTGGCATTTTGCTTGCAGTTTTATTTTTGTTTTCTTCAGCAGCCTCTCTAGAAATTTAATTTGTTGTATTACACTTTTTAATGAGCAAGATTGTTTTCATTGACTATTATTTTCAGTGTCCTTAATATCTCATAGTTTTATTACTTATTCCTTTCCACTTACATAGCACTGTTTTGATATTCCTTTCAGGATTTTAAAGATAGAATCTTAAGTTATTCATCATAGAGTTTCTTTTGTCTTTTCAGAAATATTTAATCCTAAAAATTTCCTTTCAAGGTCTGTTTATTTGCATCCATGATTTTGATATGCTACAGTGCCATTTTCTTTTAGCTCAAAATATTTTATCAATTTATAATTTATTATTTGTCCCAATTCAAATGCAGAGGATTTTCTGACTGTTACATAGTTCTGTTCAGTTCGGTTCCGTTCTGTTGTACTCTGTAGTAATGGAAATCTAACTCTAGGGCTCACTCATAATAAACAAGTATTCTCTACCACTGAGTTACACATTTGTGATTTTGAGTTTTAATTTAATTTCTATGTGAGCAAACAGAATGCTTTGTCTTCACTGTTTTTGTGACTTTATTAGGAACTGTCATTTGATGTATCTTGTTAAATATTGCTTGAGTTTTTAGGAGGATCCTTTTGTTACTGCTTTTACACATTCTCTGGGTGTCATTTTGATCAAACTGGTCTAGGATGTTGTTTGAATCTTGTTATCTTTATAGTTTTCCACTTAATAGTTTATCGACAACTGAGAGGACTGTTGACATTTCTACCTATTATTCTGTATTTATCTATTTCTTCTTTCAATTTGTGTTTCACATATTCTGAAATTCTAATATATATATTATATATTCAGCAGGTAGAACATTAGCTCATATGATGGGTCTATTTTAAATTATTTTAAGATATTCCATAACATTTTTCATAATGGTCATGCCAATTTGCATTCCTACCAACAGTACATAAGGTTTATTCTTTCCATCATCCTGAACAACACTTGATTTTCCTTTTTTATACTATTCTTTCTAATCATGATAAAATGACCTCTCAATATGCTGAACATTTTTTCATATGGCTTTTGGTCAGTTACATGTAGATTTTTTTAAAAGTGTATTAAGTTTCATTGCTTATTTTAAAATTGAAGTGATTAGCTGGGCATGATGGAGCATGCTTCTAATTCTTGTATTTTTGTAGGATGAGGCAGAATGTAGCAGAATGTAGGACTTCTCAGGGTGTAGCACAGGGTACAGAGAAGATTTTTTTCCTTTGTCTTCACTGCGGGGCTGTCATATGATTATCTGTTTTTGTTAAAATTAACAAAATGGTGCCCTTGAAATCTGTGAGGCTGAGGCAGAAGAATTTCAAGTTCCAGCCCAATAAAAGCAACACAGTGATTTAGAGAGAAATTGTCTCAAAATTTTAAAATTTCATAAAATATCTACAGATCTAGCTCATTGCAAAAGTTTTGAATTCAATCCCCAGTATATATATATGTATATGTCTGCATATAATTTATACCTCCAGAAAGTAAATGGGAAATAAAACAGTATTAAGTCACAAAACTTTTTGGCCTTAACAAATGAGACCATCACTATCTCATGCCATTATCACAGTGGTCTTCCTGGTGCAGCTGTGACATTCCAGCACATGTAGACATAGCCAGTTGGCACACCTATGTGCACTTCACATAGCCACCTGCCAATTCCAGGCAGCTATTAAAGCCACCAAGATGTAGTCCTCACCTCCCATTAATCCCACTAAGAATGAGCCAATGACTTCAATGGGTCCCCGATTGAACTATAAACTACATTCCATCTGCTTCATAGTCTAAGCAACAGATAGACCAACACTTCCTGGAGATAAATTTGCTTCAAATACCCAAACTGGAGAAATGGGCAGCTGAAGATATTGGTGCCAGTGCTATGGCTCTTAGGGAAGTCACCTGCAGTTTGAGTGTGAGAGGAAACATTTTCTTGATGTATCTGATTGATATTCTTAAGTCCATGCAGGACTTAGAGCAGTTACAGAAAACAATGCTGATATAGTTTATAAAATGTATTTCATTCATTTGTGCAATTCCTCTCCGGGCTGGTAGACTGTTCCCGTGTGTTCCAGTGGAAATGGGTTCTTAATGCAGGCAGACAAAACTGCTTTTTAATAGGTTCCAGGTACTCTCATAGTGTAGTTTCTACTACATTTATTTATTTCTAAAAATAAGCAAACACATTCATGTAGTTGGGTCACTGCCTTTGCTTTGTGGTCAAGGAGGTGAAATTTGTGAGAGTTCTCGGTATTGAATAGTTATGAGGGAGGGTTACAGCTGAAGTCTAGAAAGTCTGTGAGATAAAACAAATTATTAAGTGTTTGCCCCCAGGTGAAATGATTATCTGTGACTATTCTGATTCTTCTCTTCAGCCATTCAACAAAGAAAACCTGTGTGCCCATCTCACCTCTTTGGGACCAATATTGCAAACTAGATGTTAGCCAATGTAGTAGTTAAAGATACTGATCCCTCAGCAATGGATTGTTTTTGGTCATGCTTGATTGGTTATTTGTTCTATGATTGAACAGATATATCAAAACTAAGAGGAGAATGGAAAGAAATGAAGTTCGTAGAATAGGACAAGAGAGAAATTTTTTAGGGCCTGTAAAGAAAGAAGTCATTGAATAGTTAGCTTCTAATAAATCTAACAGGTAGAATATTGTAAGTTGGGTTGATATGATCAACATTCAAAATATGTCAGAAAGAACTTGAGTTACATTTTAATTAATTTGGGTTATTCCATTTGGTGACTTTTATTTTTGTGCTCTAAGTTTTACCTGCAGTCTCAGCCTGGGTCACCCTTATGATGCCATTCTCCTATTTATCTCTCATACACAGTTGTTCACCAAAATGTCTATTCTACTTTTCAGATGTCTTTTAATTCTTGTCTATAACAACTGTCAATCACCTTGGGTGAGGAGCCTTTTCAAACACCTTCCTTAACTCTCTGTGCACCTTCAGTCCACCTCATTAATCCCTTTCTCACAATCCTGCATGAAAACTATTTCTGGAATTCAAATTTAATCTCGGTCGCCCTTATGATAACCTTGAAAATTTTACACAGCTCATGGGATGAGATGTAAACTCTTCTCAGGGTGTTTTATGGCTGTCATGATTTTGCTTCATTTTGGTATAACTTCTACAATCAGCACCAAGAAAAACTGATCCTTTATTCACCCTAAATACAAACCATGCTTTACTTTCGTATCTTTTTAAAAATTCAAATCTTTAATGGTATATTATGTATAATCATTGTAGTCACTTTCAGCATTCAGAATTTGTATCAATATATCACCCAGTTTGATTCTCATTTTTTCCCATTCCCCTATCAGCTCCACAACCCTCACCGCCCTATATACATAGGCTTTTCTTTTATTACTATTTATTTATTTATTTATTTAGGATTTTTGAGACAGGGTCTCACTTTGTGGTTCAGGTTGGCCCTGAGCTCAGCCTCCAACTCACATCACAGCAATCCTCCTGCTTCCGCCTCCCGAGTGCTGGGATTACAGGCGGGAGCCACCACGCCCGGCACTGTGGTATGTGGTACTGATTGCTGCTGGGCGTGAGTCTTCACACCCAGTATTGTATGTGGCTACTGGGGAATCGAACCCAGGCCCTTGCACTTGCAAGACAGGCACCAGAACCACTGAGCTAAATCCCCGGCCCAATTTATTAATTTAAAAAAAATTCAAATCTTTATTGGTATATTATGAACAAACAGCATTGTTGCATTCAACATTGAGAGTTTGTACAAGAATATGACATGACTTGATTCTCATTTTTCCTCTTCCCTCCCACCCTGCATCCCCCACTCCTTATATACATAAGCTTTATTTCCTTTTTTCTTTATTACTGTCATATTCTTCCCCCCCTTTTTTATTACTTTTGTATCTCAGTGTCTTTGAATACGTAGATCTTTTGGCCTTGAATGTTCTCCTTGACTCCAGAATAAGATTTGGGTCCTAAAAAAATATTTTTACATAGCTGTGCTTGATCTCATCTGTACTTCTGTCTCCTCAGAACCCCATCTCTTCCTCACACCAGTAAATGATACAGGGGCCTTATAGTACAACTAGCACAATTTGTAGCCAGCTTTTTAAAAGAAACTTTGTGAATACACACTGTTTCCATGTTGTATGATTTTCCATTTGATGTGGATAATATATTGGATGGTTTGTATAACAGTCAGTATTACCTAGTTTTAGAACATGTATCTTCTTAAAAGAAGTACTGGGCTTATTAGAACTCATAGTGCCTTGTGTCTCAACCTATCTTAGCCCCTGGAAACCATTAATTTTATTTTTGTTTTTTATGGATTTCCCCACTCTATTCATTTCATAAAAATTGACCCAACACGTACTTGTATATAGCAATTGATTATGTCACATATTTTTTTGCTAAAATCAAGACACTTCAGATGACATTGTATAAATATTAGTTTCTTACATTTTGTATGTATTTTATTGCAAACTAGATGTTAGATAATGTAGTATTTTAAAATACTAGTTCTTCAGAGGTTTATTGTGATTGGTCATTGGCTTAATTGGTCATTTATTCTGTGACGTAGTTGAAATAACTGTGACGTCTGTTTCCCTGTTAGTGTGCAGCCAGTGAGGTCCTCCTCAGAAGTTCTACACTTTGTGTTTATGTTTAACATGGCAGCTAAGGGTTGGGCAAATATAGGCTACTTATAGACAGAGGATGAGGTGCTTAAGCTCTTTTCCAGTCCTATATTATATTTTACCATTAGACTTATGCATGGCTTTAATAGTTGGTATTTTGCCCCAATCCAGCAAGAAAAGAGTAGATTTGTACTCCTGGATGTACCTTGAGGACATATTCACATGTGAAATAAATAGGACACAGATGTGTAAATACTATATCATTTCTCAAGTGTGAGAAACTGAAGGTGTACATCAGTTACAAAGTGTATGATAGATATTGTGAAATAGGAAGAAAACATTCAAAGGTCAAAGGGAAAGGGGAGGAAGGGAAAAGTAAAGAAAGGAAATAAAAATGATGAAAACAAAAATATGGAAATAAAAAGCTCATATATATAGAAGGTGGGGTTTTAGGGAGGGCTGGAAAATGGAAAAAAGTGAGGATCAAGATGTGCCAAGTACAGTTACAAATTCTCAATGCTGAATGTGATCATGATGTACGTATAAAACGTACTAATAAATCAATTTTAAAAAGAGTAGATGGAACGTCTCTTCTGATTTCTGAGAGGGCGCAGCCTTGGATGTACACATCCTTTCGAACTGACTCAATCGAGTGCTATTTTTTCACAGCCTCATTTTCACAAAGTTGTCTCTCCCTTGAAGAGTTGCCTCATCAAAGATTGAATGGAAGCCACCTGTGGCAGTGTATGGCTTGAGAAATGCTTGGCTCAATCCCTTTCTCCAGTAGATCCTGGGTGAATTTAACCCAGTCTATGTGAACAGCTTTCTTTTTTTTTTTTTTTATCTTTATTGGTACATTAAATATACACATCATGATTGCATTCCATAATGGGGATTTGTACCAGTATAAGACACAACTTAATTCTCATTTTTTCCCATAGCCCTACCCACCCTACCACCCCCCATATACATAAAATTTGTTTCCTTACTTTTTTGTTACAATGTGAACAGCTTTCTGAACCTTAGGGTTCACTGTGATTCCAGCAGGTCCCTTCTCATCTGCCCACTTCTTTGGTTATATCAGAATCCCATCAACTCTTGTCACTTTCTGCACATAGAGCCATGAGCCTCCTCCCCAGGTCTTCATTGTTTCCCTCAACATGCGAGGCATAGCATATGCCACATTCAGTTCAGATAAGACCAATTTCCTGAGATGGCGTTGGATCTCTGCCCACAAGGCCGCCTTACATCCTGGGCTATCCCCCTTTCATCCTCTGTATCAATGGCTTCCCTATTACTGGCACAAAATATTCAACACCTGCAACTTAACAAATTTGCCTGGGCTCACGGTCAAAGTCTACACCTGAGTGGCTGGCTCCAAGGCGGAAATGGTAGTAGGGCATGGCAGAGGATTATTACTCACCTTATAGCAGCCAAAAAGCAGAGAGAGAAGGAAAGAACCATGGATGAGAACACACCCTGTGAAGTCATGCACCCCGTGAATTGCTGTCAAGCAGGCCCTATTTCCTAACAGCACTGAACCTTTCAGTGAATTAATCCACTGGTGAATACACTGCCCTGGTGATCTAATCAGCTTCCAAATACAGTAAGCTTTCAAGGGGACATTTTAGAATGAAATCATAGCATTGCAAAGGCTTCTGTGAATCTCATCATGAAAAATAAATTTAGTCTATCACTAAGAGTTCCCAGTCTTAACAGTTCCAGCACTGCTGAAAAGCCCAAGTCCAAATCTTGCTGAGACACAAGGCAAACTCTTAGCTAGGTGTTTTTTTTGTTGTTGTTTTTTTTTTTTTTTTTTGAGACAGGGTCTCGCTTTATGGTTCAGGCTGGCCCTGAGCTCAGCCTCAAACTCACATCACAGCAATCCTCCTGCCTCTGCCTCCCGAGTGCTGGGACTACAGGCGTGAGCCACCACGCCCGGCACTGTGGTATGTGGTACTGGTTGCTGCTAGGCATGAATCTCCACACCCAGTACGGTATGTGGTTACCGGGGAATCGAACCCGGGTCCTTGCGCTTGCAAGACAGGCCCCGGAACCACTGAGCTAACTCCCCGGCCCTTAGCTAGGTGTTCTTATAAAAAAATTTTAAAGGTTAAATACCACCAACGTACAATTACAGAAAGTAATAGTTTTAATTCAGAAGAGAGAAATAGGGAGATAGAAAGGAATTGGATCAAAGCAAGACAAACCCAGGAGTGCAAATAGGACATCTGGTTGCTCCATATCTGGCACTAATGAAAGGCTGTGGTGAGATGTGAGCTCCAAAGGGCTTAGAGAGCACGGGCCCTTTGTTCTGGCTGGACACAGCCAGCTGGGCCTCTCTCTCTCTTGTATTGGCTCCGTTCACTGCCTGTGAGTTTCTTGGCAGATCTTCCAAGTTCTTGCTATCTTCAAATTACTGGGACATCTTCTGCACTTTTGACTTCACTCTCACAGCTTTGCATACTGCCTTCGTGGACACAGACGGTCTGGCTTCCCAGGCCTTCTCGTGGATTCTGAGTGGGAGCCATGATGCCTTTACACCTCTTGTATTCTGTATGTTTGTAAAGCTAGCACCACACAGATGATGCTAAAGTCTGCCACAGGCTGGAGAGGCAGCTGGGCCTGCTTGGACTATGACTGCCATAAACTCTGAGGCCTTGGGTGTCTGTGAATAGTGAAATTAATCCTGGGGAAACAACTTCTGAGGCAGCCTTCTGGACAAGCATGCTGGGGGCCCTCTTTTCATATGATAAGTTTAGTTTTGCATCTTTGAGCATGTGATGGGTGAGAGCTTGTTAATTCTTGTTTTTTTTTGTTTTGTTTTGTTTTGTTTTTTAAGTTTATTGAGATAGGGTCTTGCTTTGTAGTACAAACTGGCCCTGAACTCACTATGTAGCCTAGGCTATTGTCAAATTTGTGGTAATCCTCCTGCCTCTGCCTCCCGAGTGCTGGGATTACAGGTGTGAGCCCCTCACCCAGCACTGTGATATATGGAACTGGGGATTGAACTCAGGACCTTGTACCTGCCAGAAACCACTGAGCTAAGTCACCAGCCTGAGAGTTTGTTGCTTCTTGAGAGTCCTTAAAGGCATATTTCTTTTTCTTTTTTTTGAGACAGGGTCTCGCTTTGTAGTTCAGACTGGCCCTGAGCTCAGCCTCAAACTCATATCACTGCAATCCTCCTGCTTCTGCCTCCCGAGTGCTGGGATTACAAGTGTGAGCCACCACGCCCGGCACTGTGGTATGTGCTACTGATTGCTGCTGGGCGTGAGTCTCCACGCCCAGTATTGTATGTGGTTATCAGGGGATCGAACCCGGGTCCTTGCACTAGCAAGACAGGTGCTGGAACCACTAAGCTACATCCCCAGCCCGAAAGGCATATTTCTTATTGCCCTAATGAAAAGTACTAGGCTTCTTTTCATTGCTAGTCTTTTGGGCCATCAAGTTCTCCTCAGGCTTCATTTTAAAGAGGCCATACATGTGATCATCAGGAAAATATATCAAATTTAAATCAACCAGTGATACCCCCACCACAGACGGAACTTGGGCTACTTTGAAATGTCTTCCACCAGATTAACTTCACTTAAGTTAAGCTTTCTGGAGAGTCTGAAGACAGGTAAAATACAAATAAATTTTCCACCAGAGTATAAGACAGATGTTCAATAGTCCAACTGCCAATGATATCTTTGTTTCCATCTGAAACTTCCTGAAACTGACCTTTATAGTTTGCTTTCCTACTGAAACAGCTAAAATGATGACTACTAACTGACACAATTTTGTTATGAAATTGAGGAGTGAAACTGTAGAAAGTTAAATAAAAAAGACTTCAAGTAGCTCGGAGGGAACCCTAGAAGTAGATGCCAAGTAGATCGTTGGTGTAGGACTTCCTCCTGGATAAGTAGAGAACTAGAATTTTGTCCATTGTTTTTTTTTTTTTTTTTAAGGTTTTTTTGAGACAGGGTCTCGCTTTGTGGTTTAGGCTGGCCCTGAGCTCAGCCTCAAACTCACCTCACAGAAATCCTCCTGCCTCTGCCTCCAGAGTGCTGGGATTACAGGCATGAACTACCACGCCCGGCACTGTAGTATGTGGTACTGGTTGCTGCTGGGGTGAGTCTCCACGCCCAGTGCTAACCGAGGATTGAACCCGGGTCCTTGCGCTTGCAAGACAGGCACCGGAACCACGGAGCTATATCCCCAGCCCAGTTTTGTCCATTGTTTAGTGGCACCTATCCCAAGAGATTATGTGAGTTCAAAATAACCAATTTGAATTTTAGGTTTCTAAACCAGTTACTGGGTGTGCAGAGCTTAATATAAACCCATTTTTACTGAGATATTCTGGCACATTCCTGTAATGTGAGTGTTCGGGAAGCTGAGGCACGGGGATTACCAAGAGTTACAGTCTAGCCTAGGCTATGGAGGACCTGTATATCTTTCTTTTGTTGACAGGAATAAAATTTTTGTAGCATGGACCCACAGAATGAGGGAATATTAAAAATACAGGCAAGTTGCTCCTCTAAAGTGAATCCTTAGCCTCCGACCATGAAGTGAGGTGTGTAAGGCCTCAATCTTCTTGAATATGTTACCACAAAACAGTTTATGGCTCATAGGCCACTGACTCATTTTTTTCTCATAAAAATTACTAAATTTCTTTGAACAAATATTTCTTTTATTCCATTATGTTCCTTTGACATTTTCCAAACACTTAAAATGATCGTTTTGTTTGTCATTTTCTCAAGTTAAATTGTTCTTTGGCTGGGAAAAGTATACAATGGAGTCCTGGTAGAGTAGGATAAAAGAAAAACAGCTCGGTCAAAAGGAGACGGGAAAAAAAAAAGGAGACAGGAAAGAAGTAATCATAATGTTAAGAAGAAAATTGCAGCTTCCAGAAACAAAGTTCCTGAAGGTACAGTGTTTTTCTTTTCTTTCTTCCTGAAAACTCACTCGAAACACATTCCTCAGCACATACGTACGGTCCTACGCTTTTCACCTGTAATTTCAATTGAACTTTTCCATCCACAAACTTCCAACCTTATGGAAGCAGTACTAATAAAGAGACAGCAAACCTCTAACTTTCAAGTGTATGTAAGTGGTTTGCACTCTCACCTCGCTCATCAAATGGGTAACTCGACCATCAGTAGGAATGCCTGGCCTAAATGTCTCCATAATTCCCCGACCCTGTAAATCCCCACAGCCCCAGTCACAATGCATCTCACTGTAAGAGTATTGTACTCACTTCTGTAGACTTCTCTACCTCTGCCTCACTAATGCACTGAACAGTTCATCCCTGTGACTTAGCTTCGTAAATCTACCACTAACCACATGGCAAGGGTGAGTTGAGGTGTAAACCACCTCCTAGTGGATTTCCTTGGACCTGGTCCAGTGATGCTTATCCCACATTTCGAAGCCCTGAAATTACTCTCTTCATGCAGTATGTGTGTGGTACAGTGGGTCAAGGAATGAACTGATGCTTTTTTCCCCTTAGGTGGCTGTTTGTGTATCTCCCTTTTATCGATGTGAACTTCTGGTTCTTGTTTATCTTTCTGAAATTTTGCTCTGAAGTCTTCCCTCCCCAGACAGGTTTCACTTGTCTTTCTAAGATCTTTAAGTGCATAAGTACATTTGGAAGCGTTTGTCAAGTTCTTTAAATCTTTGTCTTTCTTATTCCATGCATAATAAGAGATTTCTCACATTTGGCATAACAGCAGAGCATTGCTAGACACAAACACCATTCTGTCCTTCCTCAGCATTACTTCACATGCTACGCTTTGGGTTTAGGTGGTGACGAAACCTGTACATTTTCCTTGTGAAACTATTCAGTCTCTGTGGGAAAGCACCCATGTGTTTGTTTCTTTTGTTTTCCCCATGCAGTTGTCACAGAAGTGTTCATATGGCAGGTATTCAGTGTGTATCTGTTTTTGATTAATTGTACAAAATGAAATTGTAGATGTTGGAGTTACTTCATGAGAGAGAAAGATGACAGAATGAGGTAAGTAAGAGACCAACAGCTTATGATGTGTATTTTGGCTGCAGCTCAGTCTGTGTGTGTGTGTGTGGGGGGGTTATAGACAATTTCATCACATCTGCACAAGATGATCAGAGTGGCATGAGGCATGCAGGTAGTAATGGACTTGGGGTGTCAATGTTCATAAAATAGGATGAGGAGGCCATCTGAGTTGGGAAGGATTCATAGATATTGTTACATAGGTTTTGCAGAAGTTTATGGAAATATTGCCCCAAGATTTCATGGGCAAATAGGACAGTTACTATACAAGGCTCAGATGATCTTCAAAAAAACAAGATATTGTGACTTCTGACCCACCAAGTCATGTGGGTTGCCAAAAGAGAGAGGCATCGGGGCCAGGAGGGGCAGCGGAGCTAAGAATAGTTTTTATTAGACAAACTGGAAATTTCTTTTTAGCACATGTGTTAGGAGCACACAGATAAGTTACAGAAATGTGCATGTTTATTGTATTTTAAAGTAGCCAGACCCTGTGCTCTGTGGGTGGGCTGTGTGGAAATGATGTTGAAGAGGAGGCAGGGAGTCAGAGTCAGTGTTTGATGATAAGTGTGTGGGCTGAGAAGCTTTAAACAGGAGGAATTCATGAGGTCTCACATTCGGTAATGACAGAAAGCAAATGGAGACATCTGAGCTGTCTGGGACTGGATCAAATACCACTGGCCATGAAAGAAAAGAAACTTGATTAAAATGTACTTTTTAAAATGTACTGCAAATAACGAATAAAAAACCCTTTATTTAGGACTACCTAGAATGTTCTGTAAATTAGAAAACAGGGTGGAAACATTCTGCACAAGCCCACTGTGAATATTTCCTCCCAACCTTGCTTTCTTTCATCTGGCCTATTTTATATGCAAGCTCTACATGACTGTGATCATATTCTATGCACAAGTTTGCACCTTGCATCTTTCCCCTAATAATATATCATATGCATTTTTTATGTTACCAATTTTCCACAAGCACCATTTTAATGGCTGCATAACAGTCCATCATATGGATGTTATCATTTAATAATTTCTTTTATTATCTCTTTATTTTTATCATATCGACAAAATGGGAAACTATGGTGTGATAAACATCTTTCTGCAAATATATTTGTGCATATTTATTTTCCCCAATGTCTTAGGTTATTTCATTTGGATAAATTTCTGGGAGTGGAATTGCTGGATCGTAATAACCCTGTATGAACATTTTTAAGACTCCCAATCCATTAATGCTAAATTGCTTTGCAAGGCTTTTGCATCAATTTACATTCCCATGCAGAGAATGAGTGTTCTTAGGAAGATAAATACTAAGACATGAAAGAGAGGATGCCAGAGTCTCTAGGTAAGAATTAATGTAATGAGCTGCAGTGTATCGTCTTAGACATGAAAAAGAAATAAAATTTAATCAGGGATGTACAGTTGAGGAACATCCCTGGCAGATACTTGAATGATAAGGAGGTGTTCATTCTCAAGTTACCACCCTTCAAACTTTGAAGACTCGGCCTTCGTTCATTCTTCCATTTGAAATGAGAAATTGGAATTGCTTTCAGATTTGCCTCTAGGACCTTTCTTCTGACTTCTCTCATTAAAGTTATTTTTGCTCATAGAAATTGCTCAGGCCTGAGCTCACCAGATACTCAGTATTTGTTGAATTGGATATGCTCATGCAAAGGTCAGAGGTACAAGAAAGGGAAAGGAACCAAGAGAAAGATGAATTGGGATCATGATGGGAGAGAACAGGAACTTAGGGATTCAGTTTATCGTGCACGTTTTGCTTTCTCTTTGGTCATGATGCAAAAATATTAGCTTGAAACATGTCTTGTAGTGAATAACAAGGAAAGATTGTAGACAACTACCCAGCCACAGCTCTGGCAGCCTAAGCTCAACCATGTGGATGTGTAGCACTGAGTCACTCTTACTTTGGGAAATGTACGATGTCTGCATACTGTGAAAGGTCATGACCCTAGGACACTCCTATAGGTGTTGCTGAGGACAGGGGAGAGCTGGGAAGAAGTCATCTTTGGTAGTAAAGAGCCAGGTAAGAGACCTGACTCATTCCTGTGAAGCCAAGTCTCTGGCTCACAGGCTGTATTTCCTTTGGTATGATGGAATCTTTAGTGCAGTCTTGGCATGTATTGCTATCATCCTTTATGTCTTTCTCTAAGTCTTGAGGAAAGATCCTGTCCCAGCGCTGGAAGAAAGGGAAGCCTGAATAGAGCAGACAGGTGACATGCATTAAGTCACCACCCAGTCACATCTGAAGGCCATTGGGAATTTGACTCTGACAGAGGAGAGTGGGCAAAGGCCAACAAAGTGCGGAGGTAGAGAAAAGGGCATGGACTGGCTCCTGAGATACCACCTTGGAGACCTTTCACAAAACACCTGGTGTTATTAGTCATGCCCCACTTCAATCCATGCGAGATGGAAGGAATTGCTGCCACTGTAATTCATGTCACTTGGCCCAGCCAAAGGGGCAAATGAGTTACTCTGTTCAGATTTTTCTTCTCCAAATGCTGCAGGATTTTCACATATGTAGACTTAATGTTTTCTCCCAGATACTTTATGGATTCACTACATATTCATGCATTTTTCATGTAAAGAGAATTCATAAATAATTTATACCAGACATAGGTATTAAATCCTGGGTCAGAAAAAGCAAAACACAGCCGTCTACTAAGAAAAGTTCAAAGAACACAAAAATCAAGAAGCTGCAAAAGGGATGAGTTGATCCCTCCTTCATCCCTTCTCAGAAAAAAAAAAATAATAATAAAACATAAAACCTGTAAAATCAATGAGTCAAGATGCTGAGTTGAAGAGGTATGAGAGATCTGATTGCATTTATGAAACAAAGTGAAAGTATTGTCTTAAAAGCTTTATAAATAGCTTTTGGTTGTTGATGATGTGACTATGGGTGATTTTATTTAATGCTGAATTGATGTATTCACTGCTAATTAAATACATTTGAAATTAAAGCCAGTCATCTTGGAGCAGAAACATAAAGGCATATTTGGAGAACAAAGGCTTTTTGAAACAGCAGAGAGCCCAACATCTTGTAATCAAGTATGGAAAGGGGCTATGATCCACGGGGAAGCAAAACCCATTTCATGAGGATGAAACTTGAAGAAAAAACAAGACTGATGCTACAGCATCCATGTGAAACCTGGTAAACAGCTTCTAACTATGGCTTAAGCCACTGAGAAAAGCTTAAGTACATAACATAAAAGTAGACTTTGGAAATAAAAGCATTATCACGATGCAATAAAATACCATTCGATACACAAAAAGTTTAAAACGTATTTGAGAAGCTGCTGCCACTAGTGACATAACTCAGACAAACTTATGACCTAGAAGGATTGTTTTTCTTTCAGGAGAGCTTCTACTCCTGCATGTGTGAAAATTTTAATCTCTGTTATGTTCCAAATAAAAGGCTCTTTCTTGATCAAGATTGCTTTATATTTCTTTGTCACTTGGCACCTAATTACATAAGTTTTTTGTTTTTTAGAATCACTCTGTTCCTCCCCTTGAGGTGTCTTCTGTGGTGTTTTTACTTTCAGTGAGTGTTTAGTAAACCCAGGTCAAATGAAGTCAGGAAAAAGATTTGTCATTTAAAAGTGTTTTTTCTCCCCCCCTCATAAATTTCAGCTTCAATAATGCATGGGTTATGAAAGTTTCATATACAAATTTATCCTAAGGAAGAACTACCTTTGTCTCCTTCAAGTCCAGCATTTGATAGCCCTGTGAATCAAACTAAAAATAAATAGCCCCACTGGTGAGTGTCGATTGACATCACCCATCTATTCTGGGCAAAGTTCTGCGCTCAGCGTGGGGATGGCTGGATCAATAGAACACTAAAGCCTCAAAACCATCTTGGAGATGTTTGAATGCCCAAATGGAAATGTTGACCTTTTCTTGCTGAAAACTCAGTCCTCCATTTAATGAAGTTGCAGCTGCAAAGAAAAGCGCACGGTCAGCTGGTGTCAGAAAATAATTTTGTACTGATTGGATGTTGGTAGTTCCTGCCATCCCTTAACCTGGCCTATCACTTCAGGCCCTCCTTAGAGTGTGTCACTTTGAGGAAAGAGAAACAGGAGAGGAAAGAGAAATAAGAGTTTGGTAAGACTTGTGAAGGACTGAGTCACCCATCCATTCTCTGGGGGACTCAGTTTGGATCCAACAAAACAGTGAACAGCTGTAACCTGACAAGCTGCAGAAGAGAAAATTTTTTTTAATGCAGAAATTTTAAAGTTTTTGGCTTCATGCTATTTTCTGGGAAATGGAAAGCTGATATGTTCATGGAACACACTGATAAAAGAAGGAGACGTTGGAGCCATTTCTCTGGTTTGAGGGTGTTGTCCAGGGATTTTTTTAGGAAAAGCCATGACAGCTAAGAGAAAAACCAAATGTCCTTGTTTCTTATTTTCCCCATCTGAAGGGCACAGTCCCTTGAAAAAGAGACACTCAGTTGGATTCCTAACTGTGAGGAAGCCAGTCTCACCATATCACTTGTCATTTGTCACTTCACTTTCTTGGAGCTATGTCTGAGCACAAAGGAAATGAAATCTAATTTAATAGGGAGAAAGCTGAGTTTTTTTGTGTCCACTTTTCATGGGTGAGACCAGAGGCATGTCACAGTGCACTAAGCCACTTTGGGGGACTCTTCTTTCTTGGAAGGATTCAGACATATGCATACAGAAAGATCTCTCTGGTACATTATCAAGACAGTAGAGGTAACAATGGTCAAGAACATGACCTGAGTGTCATCAAGGCCCACAGCAAGAGCTTGGGTCTGAAATTCAATTCCCAGCCTGCAAACAGGATCTGGAAGGATCCCTCCCTCCTCCAGGGTACACAGGGATCAAATGTGGCACCCAATGTGCAGAACCTGGTATAGCTCTCATGGGTAGTAACTCAGATAAAGTTAGTTCTCTTCTCAAAAATGAGGAGAGAGAGAATTAGTTCTCTTCTCAAATGAGCTCTAACAGAAGCTTCTTGGTGCCTCGAGTTCCGATTTTAAAAGTTAAATAGACATATATCATGCTTTAAGATGTCTTTCTGAAGTGTCCGAGGAAAGAGAGGTTTTAATAAGCCTGTGTGCTTACAATGCCAAAATGCTGACATTTAAAAGCAATAATATTTGAACTGAGTAAGCAAGCAAACCGGCACCCTGATGTGACCGCCCTGCATAATCAGCTTGGCCCTTCACTTGTCCACGGGGCAGGAGGTGCCCAGAAGCTCCGCCTGGCACCGCGCGCTTTGTTTGCAGGTGAAGTCCAAATCCAATACGTGTCATTGACTTGTTATTGCTCTGTATGCTTCCTCTGACTGACAGGAAGTAGAACGCAGAATCCTGAGATTGTCTTCATAACTTACAGATGTAGACGTCTGATTGGTTAGTTATTTGACTCTACGTAGGGCCTTTCGGAATTAAATTCTCATCTGAGAGCAACAAGGTTTCAAAGAAAGAAAGTTTCAAAGAAGCTCTTTGCTTTGACCCCTCAGATGTTGCGATAGTATAAAATTTCAGTGTGTCCTAAATAAGACCCATATATGCTGAATATATTTTTTGAACACAAATTAATTATACTTTTCATTTAATTATTAAAAAGCATCACAAGGAAATATATAACAGGTTAAAGTTTTTATAAACTATATTTTGTCATAAGTATCAAGCAGTGTTAAGAATTAAGCGATGCTTGCTCTCACGGATATAAAAAAAAGATGTAATGTAGCACAGAAATTAACGCAGCATGGTAGTGCATAAAACGAGACAGGTGGATCAATGAGACGGAAGGGAAAACCTATATGTGTGCAAACTCATATGACTTCAAACTATCATTGAGTAATTGGAGGGAAGGGACCATTGTACAAATGATCTTTGTAAAATTAGCTAATCTTTGAGGGAATGAAAATTTCAATAATTCTCTGTTATCTTTCCCTCATGGATAAAGAGCTTGTGTATATATGTAATAACCTGAGTGCAGAAAATTAAAATAGAAGTAACACTTTATGAAGTTTTTGGCAGAGAAAATATTTTTAGATTTTTAAGTGATAAGTTCTTAAAAATCTGCCAGTTTTTCTCCATAAAAGAGGAAAAAACTTTTTCAGTAAAATATAACAAAACTCAGCATTAAAAGATAGAAAAAATGTTTGAAATCATTGTGAATGGGACAACACCTGGAAGTACATAATTATACTTACTTATCATAAACATTGTCTAAGATTAGAATAGGTATGCATGCTACTAAAGAAATATTTTCAAATAAGGAAGATTAAATAACAATCAGAAGTGAGGAATTTCATAAAATATTTCAACCACTATAGTTATTGAAGACAGAAAAGTAGGATAATTTGTGAATTAAATTTGTAGTAAATGAGCAAATTGTTATGTATTGGGACAATAAAATTAGTGGGAGCTGTCTGAAAAATAAAGTATGAAACATCAAGAGGTATTCGAACCCCCAAATATGCAAGTCCTTTGAAACATGAATCAAAAAACTCCTATAAAGGAATATATTGAATGAATTAAAATTAGAAAAACCTTCAAATGTTCTTTGGAGAATTGTCGGAAACTTTAAAAGAAAATAAGAAAGAAATTGGGAGCAAATGTGCAAGGTATTTAGCTCCAGGCTCTGAGTGTATGTGAGGGAAGCTAGCATCCAGAAGCATTTCTCTCTTTTCTTTCTTTCTTTCTTACTTTCTTTCTTTCTTTCTTTCTTTCTTTCTTATCTTTCTTTCTTTCTTTCTTTCTTCCTCCTCCTCCTTCTTCTTCTACTCTCTGTGTGTCTTTCTTTAGTTCTTTTTTAAGTTAAGGTTTTGCTGTGTAACCCAGGCTGACCTCAAAATCACCTCTCATGGGTAGTAACTCATGTTTTATCTGATCCTCCTGAGTGCTGGGGATTACAGCACCACCATGCCTGTCTAGGAGAAACATTTTTTACATTTACACTCAGATATTCACTCCAATTTTGGAAGGGAACCCCAATTTTAATGATAAAACCTAAAGGTTTTCAGTCCTATTTAGTACCAACCAGGAAGGTTTTTTAAAAAATACTACTGCCTGAATTTATATTAAATTAAATCATAATTTCTTGGGAGGGAAGTTCTTGGGTTTTATATTTTTTTTTTTTTTTTTTTTAGGTTTTTTGATACAGGGTCTCGCTTTTGTGGTTCAGGCTGGCCCTGAGCTCAGCCTCAAACTCACATCACAGCAATCCTCCTGCCTCTGCCTCTCCAGTGCTGGGATTACAGGTGTGAGCTACCACGCCCGGCACTGTGGTATGTGGTACTGATTGCTGCTGGGGTGAGTCTCCATGCCCCAGTATTGTTATGTGATTACCGAGGATCAAACCCGGGTCCTTGCGCTTGCAAGACAGGCGCTGGAACCACTGAGCTGTATCCCCAGCCCGGATTTTATAATTTTTAAAAAGACCTCAAGTTATTCTAACCCTAGATGCAGTCAGCAAGGATATCTTTGTGTTGAAAAAGCACTTAAATGTAAATGGTCTTCTTCCCATAGCTATAAACACAGGGTCTCTTTCTCTCTGTTCCTGTCCCTTTCTCTCCTTTCCTCTCCTTCTCCTAAGCAAAGCAGATACAAATCTAGACCAGCTTGGGCCTCCATAAACTGAAAAGGATAAGCATTTATTTATACATTTGTGTTTTTATACTCTTAAAATTAATATTTATTTGATTATTAGTTTAAGATTAGAAAAATTTCTTATTCTAAAATTAATTTATGATCAGATTGATGCTTTCAAAGAATAAGAATATAAATCTTAAAATCACTTAAAGTAGCATAGCAGTAAGAGACATGTATAAAGTTATTGGAGTTTTTTTCTCATATCTCCTTTTATGTATGATTTATAGGCATGTTTTATTTTTATTTGACCTATCTTGATAAAAAATTCCAATACAATGTTTGCATTTTTTATTGGTTTCTAGATATGTTTTTATTTTTAATTTTTTAGTTGTATGAGAAGAAATGACAAAATTGAATGGCTTATATATGGTGACATGTACATGAGAACAACATGGCTTAGGCATTCCTGTCCCCACACAGGCTGTAAGGTTCAACTAAAACAATGCACATAAATTTCTTAGCATAATCTCTGGCATTTTTAGCAGATAATTAAATATCTGTTTTGCATTTAACTCTTTAATTAATGAAAATGTAGGAAAATTAAATTTATTTTTAAGGATACATAAAAATCTTTAAAAATCATACCTGTGAGGGGCTCCCCAGCAATGTTTCAATGCACATTACATAAGGTCTAAATCAGGTTGAACATGTGCACTCAAATTCATCTCATTTCTTTTTGATAAAAATTCTCAAAATCATTTCTTCTCCCTTACTATGTGATTGTGATACATAGTCACCCCCTGAGCAGTAGCGCCATCGGCAGGTCTTGTTGCTCTCCTGCTAACTATCCATTGTCCAACTTTCCTTCACCCCTCCCTCTAGGCACCCAACCTCTGATAACAACCCTTGTACCTGTTCTTTCTTTCTCTTATGTTAATAACAAAGCCTTTTATTTCCATTATATAAATAACACATACATACTTCAAATTATGGAAAATATTAGAGTATTATTAGCCATTATGACTTTACACTATGCAGAATGAAGTATGATATCTGAAGTATGAATGTTGTGTATGGTTTTATATGTATATATATATATACATTTATAAATATATATATAAATATATATATTTACTCCATATATATATATATGGAGTAAATTAAAATCATATGATTATTGTGGATTAGGATTCCCCCCCAGTGCCTTACGTGAACTAGGATTTTCTTTATCAGAAGTAGAGTCTGACAAAGTAGATTCTTTATCAGAATCTGGAATGTGTGATCCTTGGGTTAAGGGTTTGTGACTACTAAGGAAACAATTTGTTTTTTTTGGTTGTACCAGGGATTGAACTCTGTCCAGCCCTTGTGCTTCTAAAGTAGGCGTGGTACCACTGGACCTAATCCCCAGCATATGGAGGGGCTTGTGATTACTAAACTACAATACCTGTGAGAGATTAGTTCAGCCCCACCCAAATACCAGTAGTGAATGAGGCAGAAGGAACAGAAAGATGCTTTTAACTTTCTTTCTAGTTCCCTTTGCTGCCTGTGCACACCAAGTTTCTCCTCTGCAATGTTTGTTTGCCATCCCAACCTCAGAGCCAGCTGATATAGATTCAAAC
Organism: Petromus typicus; assembly: GCA_004026965.1. NCBI lineage: Eukaryota > Metazoa > Chordata > Mammalia > Rodentia > Petromuridae > Petromus > Petromus typicus. Next base: position 162,252 of record PVIR01000046.1, on the reverse strand, counting down.
TGCTATGAAATGTAAGTAAAATAAACCCTTCCTTTTTAACTTTTGGTGTCTGGTATTTTGTACAGCAAAGAGAGAAAAGTAACCCACAAACTTGATACTAGAAAAGAGGGGCCATTACTGTGATATGTGGCTAAAGAGCCTTTGAAACTTGCTCATTTGAAGGGGAAGAGTTAGTAAAGATTCCAAGATGTTGGCTACAGAGTTAGAGCTGGATCACTTTAGACTGTTCTGTGTTGTGGTCAGAGCTCAGAAGACTAGAAGACAGGTAAAGACCAGGCTAGGTAAGTTCCTTCTAGGAAGAAGGACTGCACTGGCTGGTGAGCTCCAGACAAGGTGTGTTATGACTTGGCAGAAAGTTTGTCTGTATTTTGTCTGTGTCCAGAAACTTTGCTTGAGACTGAGATTAGGGACAGTGGACTAATCAGCAGAAGAAATTTCAAAGCAATTGAATATTGAGGCAGTGGCATGGCTGCTGTTGGGAGCTTTTAGCTAAATCTATTTTGAAAATCAAGATGAAAATTCAGCAGAATGATTTAATACGTTCTGAGATTAGCCAGAAAGGAAGCTCCAATAAAAATGTGGACTGCAAGGATGGAGCACAAGGACCAGGAGACTAGAAGAGATGGCTTGAGATCATCATAGTAAGCAGCTGGACTCCACTTTTTGCTTTCTAAGAGCAGTAAAGGTGAAAATTTTCACTTGGTGAAGAAAACCCTGGAATGCCATGATCCAAAATGGTGGGAGCATCACCATGTTCCAGAATGGTAGTGGTCTGGAGAAGCTATTTCAAAATTGTGGAAGACTAGGAAATTGTTCCAAAATGGCAGCAGCCTTGAGAATTTGTTCCTTGGGGCTGGGTTCAGAGTGGAGTGCCCAGGTATCCAGGTACTTGACCCCTAGAGCCAAGAGAGAGGGAAGACTAGCTACTACTGCTCCAGCTGGCAGCAGACCTTGACATCATCCATGTGCCACTGGTTTTAGGTGCATGCAGAAAGCAACAGTTGTAAGGTAAGGAAAGTTTCCACCCTGATTTCAGAAGAAGGCCTGGGACACCATACAGTGTTTCCCTGAATGGGTAATGTGTGAAGCTCTGTGTGAAGCCAGAGGTGCAATGGAATTTCCAGAGGTTTAGAGAAGCCAAAATCATGAACTGGGTGAGAAATGTTGCAAGTAGGGAGCAAAGGAAGAGAGAGAGAGAGAGAGAGAGTGCTACAACCACCAAAAAGTATGATGTAGGGGCAGAACCATCAAAGCCATTTGGACTTGACAATTTACCACAGATTTCCCGGATGCTGGAAGTGGAACTGTGGGATTTGATGTTTGCCTGACTGGATTTTGTACTTACTTTAGTCCCATTCCTTTATATCCTCCTGTTTGTAACTTTTGGAATGGAAATGTTTGTCTTGTGCCATTGAATGCTGAAAGTGCTTGGCTTTTTCTTCATTTGTACAGGGGCTTTCAGCTAAGAGTTTGCCTTAATCTCTGAGGAGACTTTTGACTTGGACTTTTTGGCAGTGCTTGAACTATGAATCTTGGACAATGCTAGAGAGATAAACTAAATGTTTTTTTTTTTACATAAAAGAATATGCATTAAACTTTGGAAGGCCAGGAATGGAATGTTAGAATCATGTTTAGATGTCTCCCTCAAAGCCTCCTATGGATGAGCTGGGACTTTATCAGAGTGTGTTATCCTAGTGTTAAGAGCTTGTGATTACTAAACCAGTGTACCTGTGAATGATTAGTTTGGCCTCGCCCAAATCCCAGGAGTGTGAAATAGGTAAAAGGAGCAGAAAGATACTATTAAAGTCTCTTGTTACCTTTGCGCCATGTTGTTTCTCCTCTGCAATGTGTGTTTGCAGTCCCAAACTTGGAGCCAGCCAACTATGGATTGAAACTTCCTTGAACTATATGCTGAATAATACCCTTCTGTTTTAACTTTTGGTGTTGAGTATTTTGTCTCAGTAATGGGAACCAGTAACTAACAACAATAATTTTTGTTCAGTGATGAATATTAGTATTTTTTCTGTGTACTAAATATAGATTGAATTCTACCAGTATTGATAAAGATGACATGTAAGCCCTTCTGGAAATTTAGAGTTTTTTCTTAAAGGGTCTTAGTATTTGAAAGGATCATGAGATGATTTTGTAAACTGAATCTGTGCATGTTTATCCATTGTCTTAGTATGAATCCCTGGGGATGATGAGCATGGTACATATTTCTAAAATTTGCCAACATTATGTTCACATGATTAAAAGATATAATTTTCTTCCTGTATGACAGAGTCTATTTACTGATACTATGACTGGGTTGTGTGTCCCTCATTCTTGACTTCATTCCTATTTGCCATGTTGAGGGTCCAATTGCATTTTGCATTAACATCAGAGAATACCAGAGATGTTAAGGACAGTTTCATGAGTTTGCTGGACAGTAGGCTTTTTCTTCTCCATTTACACCATCTGTGCTTCTCTCAACCATGTTATGCTGATCCTCAAAAATTTAATTTTTAACTTCTGCCTAGTCTTCATGTGCATCATAACACTAAGCACCAAGAACTTTCAGCTGTACCTCTGTGGGAAATGGTTACTGGCTTAGAACACTGCAAAGCAGCAAAAAGTCCCTCAACAGCCGAACATCTGACCCTTGGCTATGGGCAGGAATCCTTGAGAAGAGAAACCTGTCTCATATGCTTGTGCTTCCTGTCTGTCAGCTATGTGGGTGTTGGCTCAGCTCCCATAGAGCTCCCCTATTATTTGGACTCCTCCTTCCTAACCAGGTCCTACTTCTAAGAGGGAGAAACTATAGTGGGTGGACCAGGCTGCCTCTTGGTACAGAAGGACAAGGTGAGTTAGGTGACAATGAGGCCTGACTATAGGATTCTCAAGGCAGAAGAGGATGGGGCATCGTGCAGAAGATTTGAATCACACAGGGTAGGATATAATGCTAATGGAAAGAAGGCAAGGCTGCCACTTACCATGCTCCTCTTCTTCCTAAGGTGCCATATGGGATTTAAGTGCACCACTATTTTACCTTTGCAGCTGGTTGGCAAGAGGGGTGCATTACTGTACCACACATGGATGGTGATACACGTTTGATCTCAATTTTTTTCTTCTGCACATGATTCTGCAAATTTCTGGACTTGACTATCCTATTTCCCCAAGTCCTGGAAGACTAGGGGCCTCACTGGGAATTCACTGGTGCCTTTGGCTTTCAGCTTAAGTGTGGGAAGACATGTGCCTCTTGCTGACTGCATCACTTGGGGTTGGGAGCTGGGGATCTTCTTAAACCGAAAGCAGCAAGATCACACAGTGTCTTGAGAGCTGTGGTTTATGTGGCTTTTGTGGTTTGTTTAACTTACCAGAAGTGGGCCTTCCCTGTCTACTCTAGGACCTAATGATAGAATAAAACATTCAAAACTTTTTTCTGTTAAGACGTATGTGACCTTGTGTGTTCTTGAGATTTTTTTTCCCCTAACTCTCCACCTTAGGCAGGGAGCTAAGAACAACTAAAATGGAGCTGGGTTGGCCCACTGGCGAAGCTAAACTAGAACTGATTTCCCTCCTCTATCCATGACTCTAAGGTAGGTTCATCCAGAGTGATTATCATTTAATAAAAATTAGAAAATTGCATATTCCAAAACAAGATCAAGACACATTCAATTATTTGCTTTAAGCACTGTGCTAATATAATTTGCTTTTTAAAGAACAATACTACTTAAACTTGATGTTTGCTTTTCCATATCTCATTTGGCCTATATAGTGTGTATAGGATTTTGTGAGGAGTATTCCTCTGCCATAAAAATGATTCCAATATATTAAAGGATTCTTATGGACTTGCTTGTATTTTTTAATAAATTGAATACATCTTGGGATATCTGTTATTCACATTGTAACTCCACTACTTCAATAAGTTTCATTGAATTTTATTCATTAAATGAATAAAAAGTCCCAGTCTTCTGACAATAAAGTAAAGGTTCAAAACTACTGCCTCTCACAAACACATAATTGCAGACTGACAACAGGTCAGAGAAGCTGACACATAAGAGTGATATTTAAGAAATTCTGTGATCAGAAACTTTATTTTTGTGAATGTCCATGAATGACAGAGACTTTATAAAGTTAGATGGTACACTACAGCAGTAGAGGGATGACAGAGTGTCATCAGTTCCCCCCAAAAGAATTCCCTTCACTTTGAGCAATATCCCATTTTTCTTGCCTATTCTGGGAAGCAGTTCTCAGAATCCTTTTTTATGAATGTCTCTTCTATTCATGGCATTTAACTTTCATGGTCATTATGACCTAAAGGAGAAGCTCGAAGTCACATGATGGCCGAGTTAATGAATAGGAAGGTGAGGACTTTGATGTTTTTGTTTGACAGAATTTACTGTTAAACATTTGAATCCTTCTATAGGTTATTGTTGATCTGTATCAATGTGCACCTATACATAGATATATGTAGAACATATACTTACACATGTATATATATGTGGTTTTTATAAAATTCCATTTTCAGGGCTATTAAGGGATGCTGTGTGTACACTCTTCCCCCTCATGCCCATCGTTCCCCTATTGACTTCTGAGGATCATTGGTTTTGGAGAGATTAACTATGAGGATGCAAGGCTGACATGGGGGAGACCAGCCAGAAGCCTCCTGTGATAATCTGAAGTGAAAGTGACCAGCCAGTGAGGTCCTGGGACTAGAAGGGCTGTGACTGGAGAGTCACCAAGAATGTGGTGGCATTTAGGACACATGCTTGCCCCTCCTCCTCAGAAAGTCACCTCTGTCTGAGGTAGTCAGTACTAGCACTGAACCTGGTGGCGTAAGATATGCACTTTACCTGAGTGTCCAGAGAACTTTCCCTATCAAGGTTACAAACTGTAGAGAATATTGTTTTGAGCCATTTGAAACAGAGCTGCGACTAATAAAGAAGCTCCACCTCTGAAAACAGAAGCTATACATTCCAGGACAAATCTCAGATGCCTTCTGCCTCAGTTATGTATAAGGTTCTTCTACTCTCTCTGCTCTCCTTCTTTCCATTGTTTCCTATCTGTTTTCTAGTTCTCCAAAAAGTCATGTTCCTCTTTTCTTGGCCTCCTCAGGTCACTAATCTATCCCCAGAGGAAATTTTGGCCCATGTTTCTGGACGAATTTCCGAATGACCTGACCTTGACCGCGTTTCTCTCCAGAAGGCAGGCCTCTTATTCCTTGGGCAGCTCTGGTCGGGCTCTTATCTCTCCCATCATGCACAGGTGTCAAAATATCCCAGGGAATCATTAATCAAGGGCCTGGGCCTGACATCAGCTCTTTAGAAGTTCTTGGGTGCCTTGAGTGCTTCTGGAGGTCTAAGCAGACCACACCGGGCGGCTTTTATCCACAAACACTTCCCAGCACAGTGAGCTGATTGAGAGCAAATGGAAAATTAAACATTTATGGCTGGAAAGTCAGAAAAGCCTAGGAAGAAAGGAGTTTAAGTGCATGTGTTTGCCAGGGGAGCATTATTCTCATCCACAGGGTGGTTCCTCTGATGCCTGTTCATCGCATCACTAGGGTCCTTTAAAGAGAATCACCTGCACAGAGCATCCGTCATGGGGTTGACAAGTTGTTTTTAAGTCATTGAATTTCTTTCCCACCCAAACAACTGGGAAAATCCTGTGCTTACTTTCTTCAAAGAATAGCCTCTCCAGTTTATTTCTTTCTCCCACTGTAATTCCTCAGTGAAAGCATTCTCCCAGAAATTGTTCAGAACTTGCTGTGGGTGGAACAAGGAGGAAGATCCTCACATTGTTTTCACTCACGTGGTGATTAAGAGGAGTCACATTTTGAACCGGGCTGGAAATGAGAGTGGCTACATTCATCTCAAGACAATCAAGAACTTTCTAATAAGTTTGGTTTGTAGCAAATCAAATTCAAAGCCTGGGAAGGTAAAGGACTATACTGTTAGCTGGATGTTTTAAAAGCAAGTCTGAAAAAAACAGTGTTGGTAATTAAGGTATGTCACGGACACTTCCAGACTTTCCAAGGTGAGTGTAATCACTAAGTCCTGCAAACATGTAATAATAAACATTTAAATTTTTAAAAGATAAAATAATAAACTGGCTTTGAGAAGCTGCCTGACAACTGAGATACCTCCATTGTTCTAAGTGGAGAGGTAAATGGTGCACATTTTACAATGACTGGTTTCTTGTGTAGTATGTAAAGACTTTTCTGATAGACTAGTAGTATTCTTAGCATATTGACTGGAGAAAGAGGGCACACTTGGAGTTCTCAGCGATGCCACCCGTGGCACAGTTTCTATTTCTCTCTTTCTCTCTCTTCAAAATGGGATGAGTCAGGGTACAGGGGAGTTCCTGGAGAGCTGTACTGGATTTAGAGCTGCAAGAGGGAACACAGTACTACTAATAGAAACTTCCCCAGTTGATAAACATAAATTTTAGTTCTCATTTGACTTCCATAGCTCTGCCTCTGTCACCTCCTTCATAAAATGAAATAATTATATAAGAGTTTTAACATAAATCAATACCACTGGACACCAATAAATATCTTGTATCAATTGACTATTGATACTTGGCAGGTAAATACTGATTAATCTAAATTTTTCAGCTTTTTTGTTAATGAATAATGATTACATTTCATTATGGTATAAATGCACTTACAAAGCATGTCTTAATTTATTTTTGTAATTCTTTTTCCTTTCTTTTCCCTCCCTTCTCCCTGCATATCTTGAGCCCTTTCCCATTCCAACAGAATCTTTCTCTCTACTTTCTACTATTATCTTTTCTTTTGCTTTTTAATTGTATCTTGGGTTTCTTATATGAGAGAAACCCACTTAAGCTTGTGTGTCAAATTTATTTCACTTAATATATGGTTTCAAGGTGTATCCATTTTCCTGTAAATGAATCAAGTTTGTCTTTCTTTACGGTAGAGTGGTATTACACTGTGCGTATATACTACATTTTCTTTTTCTTAATAAATTCAGTTTATTGCTACATTTTAGATATATATTATGATCACATTCTTCACTGGGCATTTGTACCTGTTCATGATGTATCCTGATTATTACTTTTTTCCATTTCCCTGCCTTCTCTAGAACTCTCCGACTCCTTATATACATCAGCTTTGTTTCTGTTATTTTCATTTTACCAACATAGTTTTTCTTTCTCTTCTTTACTTTCCCCTGAACCCCCCCGACTTTTCCTTTGAGAATTTTCTTCCTATTTCACAAGACCTTTCATACATTCCGGACCTCATTTACACCTTCAGTTTCTCATACTAGAGAAATAATATGATATTCACACCCATTCATCTGTTAATGAATATATAGAGCCTTTCCAAGACTTAGCTATTGTGCGTTGCATTACTACAAAGATGAGTGTGCATGTATCATTGTGACATGATGGATTTTTAAAAATTCAAATCTTTACTGGTACATTGTGAATACACATCATCATTGCATTCAACATTGAAAGTTTGTACCAGAATATGTCATGACTTGATTCTCATTTTTTCCCCTTCCCCCTAACCGCCCTGCAACACTCTCAATAATGAGGGGGAAAAGGATTTTTTAAAACTCTTTTAAGAATATATAGGGCTGGGATGTAGCTCATGGACACTACATGCCTGTCTGACAAATGCATTGTCCTGAGTTCAATCCCCAGTGCTGGATTAAGTGAAACTTCTAGTTGCAGTTGTTTTGAGAAATCCTCATATTCATTTTTCTTGTGGTTGTACTAATTTCCACACCTACTAGCAGCGTGTAAGTGTTCTTTTTCCTTCCACAGACTCACCAGCTTTGGAATTTTTTTTTTTTTTTTTTTTTTGAGACAGGGTCTCACTTTGTGGTTCAGGCTGGCCCTGAGCTCAGCATCAAACTCACATCACAGCAATCCTCCTGCCTCTGCCTCCAGAATGCTGGGATTACAGGCTTGAACCACCATGCCCAGCACCATGGTATGTGGTACTGGTGGTGCTGGGGTGAGTCTCTATGCCCAGTATTGTTATGTGGTTACCGGGGATAGAACCTGGGTTCTTGCGCTTGCAAGACAGGCACTGGAACCACTGAGCTATATCCCGGCCGCTTGCTTTCTTGGTAAAAGCCATTTTCTATGGGATAAAAGGGAATCTCAGTGTTGCTTTAATTTCCACATTCCTGAAGGCTGGTGATGGTGAATTATTTTTCCCACATTCCCTGGCTATTTTTTCTTTGTCTGAGAAATGTCTATTAACTTGAGTTGCTCATTTTTGAACTGAGTCATTTATTTTGTAGGAGTTTCATTTCTTTTTGTGTTCTTGACATTGTCTAAGTATTAGTCCTGTGGGGAGGAGTTGAGAAATTCTCTAACAGGGGTGTTGCCTCCTCACTCTTGGTTGCTTCCCTTGCTGGGCAGAAATTTTTAAGTTTGATCTGATCTCTTCTTTTGATTCTTTGTACTATTTGTTGCACTGTTAGGGTTCATGTCAGAAAGTCCTTGGCTACCCTTGTCTTTGAGGTTTTTTTCCTTACAATTACTGAAATGGGTCTTTGTACACCTTGAGATCATGAAAAGTTCTTGTGGCAGTCAGGGCACAATGTCAACTTCATTAGTGTTGGGATCTGCTTGGGAGACTGATAGAGCCAGTTCTGGGTATGGTGGGTGAATCATGGAGAAAAGGGCTTGGGATCTACACATGGCCTCTCATGTCTTCCTTTCTGGCAGTGTTCTCCAGCCATGTTTCCCAGCCACTGAGAAATATGCAGCTTTGTGTTTCATGTCTTTCTTCCATGGCATGTCTCCTTCATACCTACCACAGACTGCATTGCATGATGAGTGAGAAAAATTAAACTTCTCCTCCTTAAAGGTGGGATTTAAGTATCCCTCAGCAATGGAAAAAATGACAAATATAGGTCTTATGTATGTGCACAAACTCTTAGCATATCTCATGTGGGACATACTCAAATTAATATAGGAATAAATAAATCTATTAATAAATTATTTTTAAGACAAAATACTGCTATGTAGTTTATGCCAATCATGAAGTCACTAGTAGCCTAATTTGGCTATGGGGGTAATTTTCCTGCCTCAAACTCTCAAGTTATGGTTTTGCAGGCATGTGCTACTGTGCCTACCTTGATAAATAATTCTAATTTTTATCTTGGTAGCACCTCAACAATTATAAGCTTTGGTGTCAGACAGAGAAAGTATCAGGGCAGAAGCACAAAATTACAAAGCCCAACATTCTACAGCAGCCGAGGTGATATTCTTGATCATTTTTAGAATCTTCTATTAAAGAAGCAATGCTAGATAAATAGGATGCTTCTCTGCCAACTTACATACATGATTAAAAAAAGCCAGAATGATTTATAAAATTTTCATAACAGCGCTAACCAGTCATCTTAAAATGCAGCCCAATGTGAAAACATTTCTTGATGATAATGGGTGTAAGGTGGGCAAACTGCATTTCTGTAATTCAGATCTCTCCAGGATAAAGTAGTAATACATACTATTCTCGGAAACTGCATCAGCAGCGTACTACGGGGTCCCCTGGAGACCTAGCCCTACTCACACAACATGCATTACCAAGGGTCTACTCCACTCTGTTGTCAGATGAGCTAGTGTTTAGCCATTTCAGCCTCAGTGAGCATGATTATTTAGTATGTGATCTCATATACTATGAGCTACTTACGTGGGGCTTTCCTCTACCACAAGCCATCAAGCCATATTCCTTAGGGATTTCTTATTGTATTTTAATGTATTAGCAAAAGCAGAAGTTATCACATTGCAAACAAATTTTCCTCCTTAAGCTGTCTTCTGTGATAACATATAGACTTCCCCTCACTATGGATCAAGCTTCTCATGGAAACACATGACTGCATTGTAGTTGCATTTTTCTTTGTTGAAGAGGTCTGAGACAAGTAATGCATTTGTACTAGCTTATTTTTAAATCTAGGAACTGAAAGACAGATACATAGGTAACAGGGATAAAAAGGAGTTTTGTTTCTTCTCTTCTTTTGCTGAGATTTCACATCAAAGAAATCACAATTATCTTTTCTCTCTGAGAATCACAAATACCACAGTACTACAACTGTGTTGCAGTTGGCATAGGACTAACAGAGACATCTGGGGAGCTCTGTAGTCCTGCTTGGTTCTTATTCAATCTTAACTCTATCTCCACATATAGTAATGCCTGTATAAATGTTCAATAAATATTCAGTGCTATTGTCACAGTGGTCAGGTCACTGTGGAGTGGTTATGATCCTTGGTCATCCTGCACTGCACTTGATATATATCTGCACCTTATGGTTTCACCTACTTAGGCCATTTTTTCATTGTAGTTCAGGACCTGAGATCTTTGCACTCATGTTTCATATTGTACTGCACAGAATGTTCTGTTATTTGCTCCTTGCCAACCTCTCCAGTCTCAGCTATGACTTCACTTCTATTGGCTAGTGCACCACTGTCTGTAGGCAAGATGATACTGGACCATATATTGAATTTCTCTAAGCCTCTCAACTGCACCCTTGAAGGTTGTTCAAAGACTAGGTGATTTCACACACATGGATTTTCGTGATCTGCCTTTGATGAAAGTAGACAGATTGGACAAGAAGAGACCTTGAGAGTAGGAACTGTAAGAGAAATAATGATAACCCAGATGAAGAGATGGCAACAGTGAACTTGCCTTCTATATATTGTCAGCTTAGTCTACGGCAGATGTAGGACTGAGCTTTTAGCTGAGAGGCACCTGTTATGTTTGAAAGAACTTGGAGCTGTAGATATCCTCATTTTGAAAATGTGGAAACTGCCATGTTTCAGATAGATTTAAAATTTTTCTTTTGATTGGTACATCCAGGATTTGACCAAAGTTTATGTGAAACATAAGTATCAATGTGTTTTTGAAGCATAAAAAGAATATAAACGTAACAATTAACATTGTGTTAGAAATATATTCTCAGTTTGTCTACAATGCTTCCAGATTATACAGGAAACCCAAAATCATTTTAAAATTTGATGTGAATAAAAATATGATTTAAAAAGATGGCTTAAAACTAGGCAGAATCTTCCATGCACAAAATGGAGTACCACACAGCCATTGAAAACTGACAACAAAAAGCCAATACTGACATTGGAAAATGTACATCGCCCATTCTTGAGTGACACAGGCAGGTTGGAGGACAGAATAGATAGTGAGATTTCACTTTTATGAATGAATATATATTACTTCCATAACCAGAAATGAAAGTCATGATTCTGAATCTTAAAAATCAAAATAAACCCTTTTCCACATATTTTGAATAGCAAATTAAAACGTACTACCATATGAATCATCAAAGCAGTATGTCTACCCCTAACTCGTGCTCTCTATGAAAGTACTGGTCACATCTTCATTTTACTTTGTCCCTAGAACATAACACCAGGACTGGCCCAGAATACATGTGCAAAGGAAGGTGTTTGCATTCATACTGGATGTGTGCTCCTAGGTGAAACATGTAAAGTGCATTAGAAATTTTATCATTTGGATTAATCTGTCTTCAAATTCCCCCGTTGTAAAGAGTCAGAGAAAGATTTTTTGTTCTAGTCTGTAGTCTGTGGAACCTGCTCATCTGATTTTTTAGGTACTTTTTAAAATGAATGAAGGAAAGAAATCACCCAGTTCCTGTCTCTACACCTATCACTGCAGAGAATAAGCATTGCTGCTCATCTGCTGATGCCTATGACACCACTGCATTTTGCATCTCTCAGAGGAGAAAAAAGACCATGCTGTGGTCTCTTTGTTTTTCAGCTTGGATGAAGACAATGCCTGGATCCCCCAGCTATCAACTGTCAGCCCCTCTAGCTGTCACCTCAGGTGTACTATGGCCACCCAGTTTCAAACCCATCCATTTTGACCCAGCTTTCCCTCACTTGCACAGTGGGGAAGGATGTACTTTATTATAACAGTCTGTGGGCAGTTTTATTCTCTGATTAGTAAAGAAAGAAGAAAACCTGAATATACATCATATCAAAAACACTGGAAGGATTTTTTAGCCAATGAAACTGAAGGTAGTAGGAGAAAAAAGGGCAAAGAAGGAATCAGCACGGAAGTACAGAAAGTGTTCATATCTTATTACTAATTAGTGAGACCACACATGCAGACACACACACACACACACACACACACACACACACACACACACACCATTAAATGAGCAGAAGAATGGGGAAGTTTTGGAAATGTCATGGAAGTTAAGCCATGAGAAATAATTTAATGCAGAGCCTGCAAACTTGAAGCAGGCACCAGAGGAAGTATCTATCTGATGCTCTTAGGAACAGATACAGTCAACCAAAAGATCTGAATAAACAAGAAGAGATAAAGACAGGCAAATTATTTCTGGCAAGTACACTAGCAAATCTGTCCTTCTTCCCAAGTGCATAGTCTGGTATGTCAGGCTCCCTGAAGCAGAGACTTAAGGATTGGTTTTCATCTTCCATATCACACTCTTCATCTTCTTTGAGATAGCAAAGGCAAAAAATAGACTTGGGTTGGAAAATCCAAAGAGAATGCTTCTAGAATACTTTACACTCCTCTTTATCTGCTCAATTCACCATCTTTAAGACTTAACAGCATGTTTGCCCCCGAGTTCTAAGTTCTGTAGGACTGGTGCCTACTGTAGGACTCTGGGTTTATCTTGAATTCCTTTGGGTTCAGCTTTTTTAGGCTGGAAGATGTCAGTTCAGGGATATCCAGGGGGAATGCAAATGGGCAGTCATTAGGATTTTTATCCATTGAAAGGAATATGTTTAAATAATCCTCCATAAGTTTACAAATGAGAGACTCTCTACTTTGCACTTTCATTCCTGAACATTTCCTTCACTTTCATTGCCTACTACCTCCTTCATTACAGTCACATTCTCCAACAGCCCTGAAATGCTGCAGTTGTTTCTCCCCCACCCTGGTGTTTGTCTCTTTTAGCCTCAACATCAACTTTTCACTTCAGTGTTCTAAAAAAACACTTATGATTGACAAAGCTTTATGAAATAGTGGCAATTGGAAGAAAATTAACACCAAGAGCAAAGGATGGTAAAGTGGTATTCAGAGGGGAATTTATCATTGTGAGTGAACAGTGTAATTGGCCAGTTAATTATGTTATAAACAGCTTGTGCTTTCTGTCCCCACCCTCCTTATTGCTGTCTTTCTTTTTCTGACTAATTCCCACAAAAATTAAAGTTGTGCAATTTCTTGTCATTGGCTTTGAAAGGTTTTCTATGTGAGGCATTCTTGCTTGGATCATTTTGCAATTAATTTTATGAGTATTGAAGATCCTCTGTGATGATGAAGTTTGAATGATAAGATCTTCAACTCTTACTGATTCTCCACTGCTTAAGAGAGTCAATTGCTGTCTTAACCAGTATCTTTTTCTCTTTGTGTAATAAGGCACTACTTCAGCTACACAGGAACCTAAGTATACTGACATTTTTCCACTCCAATATTTATTTATTTTAACTGAATATAATTTACATATAATTTACATATTTTAATGTGTAATTGAATGACAGATGTATTTCCACTGTAATCATGATCTAAATTGAGAGAAATTAGATTCTTGAACAATGGACTTTGAAGTATTATGTTTATAGGTGTTCTTGTCCAAATAAACATGTTCGTATAACTCATGTTAAAGAGTTCACTATTCCAAATCCAAACTCAACTCAGGCCAGAAACCCTTGTATTGTGCGTGTGTGTGTGTGCGTGTGTGTGTGTGTGTGTGTTTTATTGCTAGTATGTATTTGTGATATATAATACTTGAAAACTACATACACACATTATATCCTGCTCATTTTTACTTTCCTTCCACAGCCCTCCCCTTCTCCCTCTTTCTCACATTGCCTTCCAACTCCACATAGTCTACCTTATTGTTATCTAACAACTTTCTTTCATTTTTCTCTTAAATCATTTCTAGTTTGTATTATTCATAAAAAAGACATCATGGGATATTTATCTTGCTGTATAGATTTATTTCACTGTTCACTGTGGTCTCATCCATTTTCCAACAATGATTCAGATTTCCTTCTTAATAGTTGAGTATTTCTCCACTGTGTATATGCATTTATTTGATGATTGGTACATAGGGTACATCCATAATTTAGATATTGTGAGTTGTGCCACTGTACACATGGATATCCAGGAATCACTGTGATTTAATGACTTTAATTCTTTCAAGAAGATATCTAGAAGAGGAATAGGTAGGCAAATAGAATGTCTATTTTTAGTTTTGAGTGATATAGGACCTCCACATAATGATATAGAGGGAATAGAGGGAATAGTACTTGTCTTATATTCATATATATATATATATATATATATATATATATATATTTAGATGAAACACTCTATAGATATTTGTTAAGTCAATATGTTGAATGATGTGATTTAACTTTGATATTGTTTTGTCCATTGTTGTTTGATGGACCTGCCTATTTGTAATATTACCCACTATAAATCTGTATTTGTGTCAATCTCTTCTTTTATCTTCAGTAGTTTCGTTTTATGTAATTGGGTGGACCAACATCTGGTACATTTATATTTATAATGATTATTTCTTCATGCTGAATTTTTTCCTTTACCACTATGTAGTGAACTTTTGTCTTTTCTGATCAGTTTTGGCTTGAGCTCACATTGTCTGAAATAGGAAAGCTATCTATGCTTCATTTTGGGCTCCTGGTGCAAGCAATATTGTTTTCCATTCTTTTATTTTCAGCCATGTGTTTCTTTGTATGTGAAGTGAATGTTTTGCAGACAACATTCTGTTGAGTTTTGCTTTTTCATCTAATTTCCCAGTCTGTATTTTTTGATTGGTGAGTTAAAACCACTGAGTATTATTAATGAAAGGTATTTACTCGATTCTGCCATTGATTTATTTTTCCAGTGCTGATTTCTTTATTTTTCCCCTTTATTTATTTTTAACTCTCCAAGATAAATACTTTTTTTTTTCTTTTGAGCTCATTGGTGATGTTGGCCTTGCCTTAAGCACTTTTTAAAATGCTGATTTGGTGGTGGCATATTTTTCTCCATTCCGTGGAGAGCCTTTATTGTTTTTCCCATTGATTTTTAGGAATAATTTTGTAGGATATAATAATCTGCCTTGAAAATTGTTTTCCTTGAGGGCTGGGGCAGCATCACTCCAAGCTCTTCTGCCCTTTACATTCTTATAGCTACTCATTTCTGCTCTGTCTGTGCCTCACCAGGTGAGCGTGCTGATCAATATCCTTCGCTCTGACTTCCTGCCTCTTACAAATTCTCCGTCCACATCTCTTGGACATGTCTGTCCAGCCACAGATTCAGAGGTGCTTGAGATAAGGGAAGGAGGCTCCTCTGCTTGTGACTCAGTGGGCTTTGGGTGCCAGTGGGAGAGAGCTCATGTGAATCGTGAGCCCGGGAACATTTTGAGGCCAGATAGATGTACCCCACAAGGGTGCCTAGTGTTCTAGTATTTGAAGGGCAGATGGCGAGCAAGATACCACACATGCATAGGATTTGGCATGACCTGTGGGGCGGGGATGGGGTGTGCACTCTGATAATGCTGCAGTGTCTCTTCTCTATTCCTAGATCACATGAGTCACAGCTGCTCCAACTCAGTCCTGTGGGTAATGACTGTGTGGTTCTGGGACTCTTTCCAGGACTGTGCTTGTCCCTCTTTGTCCCTACAGCTTGAAGGTCCTCAGTTACTCCCCTCCTTCTGGGGGATTCTCTGGCCGGCAGCCTCCTTCATATCCTAGTCTGAGCAGCCTCTCTCCAGCAAATGTCTTCAACACCTGACTCTCCCCGTGGATCCCTGGATGGGCACTGCTGGCCTAGGCACCACTCCTGTACTTAACTTCCCTCAGACTTTTGATCCTTTTACAAGATTGAAGTAGGACCAGAATCAGGAGGCAGCCCTGCTTGTTTCTCTAAACACTGCTGATCCTGGCATTCGTCTGGTGGCCTCTCCTGAAGTGCCTTCCTGTGTTTGGGTTTTAAGCTCCTTCCCCTCATTTCTGTGTTCTTGAATGTTCTGGTCAGCCTGAGTCTCTCTTGAGCACTGCTGCCTCCAGCCTGCCAGGAGGGCTCTCAGAAGACCTTATTTTTGAAACTGCAGCTGCACAAATGAATGAAGGAAATTCAATGGCATATGATAACTTTGTTCAAACTGCCACAGTTTTTGAGACTGCAATTCAAGTCACATGAGCTGGGCCCCTTTTAGTCCTTCTCTCATTGCCCCTTGAGTCTGAAACCACATCTCTGTCCTGAAATAGCACATGGCGGCAGAAGGAGTTGGCACATCATTTGTGCAACTTAGTTATCATTTATTTATCTATTTTTATTGCATGCACAGTAACTTGGCTGCTAGATGCCTTGCATGTTAGTTAAAGTGGCTTTTAGATATTGTATTTCCCAACTAAAATGCAACTCACTGAACTAGTCAATTATAGGTTATGATGATATTTCAAAGGTGACTTAAAATTGCAGAAACATAAAATTAAGAAACCATAATTTGACTGAAAAAGTCCACCTCTTTTTTATAGTGTCAACTAGGAAAATGTGTATAATCTCCAAAAGATATAGTAATTATGCTTATTCTTTTTTCCTCATGCCTGATTAATATATTAAAATATGTTAAGAGGGCAATTTGGAAATACTCCTCAGAAGTCCCCCTCCCTCATTAAACCAGGAGCGAAGAATTACACTCTACTTGTCGACTTGCCGGTGGTTTATTCTGTCCTTGAGACAAATGGAATTTTGGATCAATTAACGTTCCCTTCCTGGGAAGGCAGTATGTGTATTATGATGCTTTGCCCTTTCTCCTTTGCTAATATACCTCTGGATGTACCCAGATGTGGCCCTGCTCCTTATGCTGGTGCATTCTTGTCCCAACCAAAGTTCGTTGTGGGAGAACTGTCAATAGGCACAAGCTGTAGGTGTCTTTATAAAAGCCATAAGATTAGTATTGACAGTGGGACCAAAGGTCAGCCAAAGGCCTCTCTTTTCTCATTATTGTTTCTTTTCATATGTAGCTCATCATTTCAGGTCTCAATGAGTCCTTTGTGTGTGAATTTCTGCTTTAAATGTTGTAATACATCTAACCAATGTTCATCTCAAGAAATGTGCTTGGGAGGCTGTTCCAATTTTGCTGCTGTAAATTTATTATTTAAAGAAAATGCTGTGACATACAATATTTTAGTATCTTAAAAATGCAGAAGGGTGGGTAGGGCTATGGGAAAAAATGAGAATTAAGTTGTGTCTTATACTGGTACAAATCCCCATTATGGAGTGCAATCATGATGTGTATATTTAATGTACCAATAAAGATTAAAAAAATGCAGAAGGGCTAACACAGAGGGCAGAGATAGGAAAGGAGACCGAGCAGGGATCTTTATCAGTTGTTATAAGAACTGGACTTTCCGGTGTGAGCAGAGAGACCAAAAGTAGAAGACTGAGAAGTGCCAGGGAGCAGAGCAGAAGGCTGCTGTCTGTGTCACACTGCTCCCAGGACGACGTCTGCAGGAGAGGCCAAGGTGTGGTTGTTGTCTATGTCCTTTTTCCACAACCTCACATTATTTAAAATGAATATAATCAGAGTTCCAAGGCAGAGTTCTAGCATATCTAATCTCCGAGGGAAAATCTGTAGCCCAAAGCAGCATATTGGTGAGTTTGGAAAGTCCAGGTCCCCGTTTCCCTGGTTATAAACTTGGGGGGGGGGTTCTTCTGGTCTCTGTGCATCAGTGGCCTCATTTAGATGAACAAAGAATTCACCTCATAACGTTTGGACCAATCAAAGGTGTAATGACACATCACACTTGGCTGTCACAGAACAGGGGATCAATGTGAGTTAGCGCCTTCTTCATCTTGTCCTCTAACGCTTCTCGGGTATTCTTTGCCTTCCTGCCTTCTGAGATTGTACAGCCCCCGGTCGTATAGCCCCCATGGATGCTGTTCAAATGCCTGTGAGGAGGAGGCTGTTGTCTTTCATCTGAATTGTTCCTGTCCAGACATGCAAGGCATGTGCTTTCGGGTCTTTATTCAGGACCTGTCCGCAGCTGCAGCTTCCTCCTGGCCTCCTGTTCCGACAGAGGAATCCTCCTACAGTCATCAGTAATTTAATACCCAGAATGGCATTATGTACTCCCAAAACTTCCTTAACCACTATGCTTTTTGTTCGTTAATTTAACAAATGCTCAGAGGCCTGTTCCTTATTCTCAGCTCAGGCTTCGTCACAGTCTCTCGCTCTCCCACATAGCTCAGTCACTCTCATTTCCCCACATTCTCTTTACTCAAGTCAATGTACTCCTCCCTCAGACTTCATTTCTGCTTTCTGTCCAACATACCTAACGGCCTGTGGACCATAATTACAGCAAGACTGACATTTCTTAAAGATATAAAACTAAGTGTGACTACCTTTTCCTGAACATCAATGTAGCAGGTGATAAAATCCTCCAGATCTGTCCTGAACAGCCAGGTGTGGTAGGTTGTTTGACTTCTGTGACTAGCATGGTTCTGGTATGTATTCTTATAAGATGAATTTAGCATGTGTAATTTCAGTGTGGTGGTTTTTCTCTTCAGACATGCAAAGGCCATTTTGTTTGTCTGTTTGTTTGTTTGTTTGAGACAGTGTCTTGCTTTGTGGTTCAGGCTGGCCCTGAGCTCAGCTTCAAACTCACAATCATAGCAATCCTCCTGCCTTTGCCTCCTGAGTGCTGGGATTACTGGCATGAGCCAGGACACCCGGCACTGTGGTATGTGGTACTGATTACTGATGGATGTGAGTCTCCACGCCCAGTATGGTATATGGTTACCGGGGAATGAACCTGGGCCCTTGCACTCGCAAGACAGGCACTGGAACCACTGAGCTAAATCCCTGGCCCAGGCCATTTGTTTCTTGAAGTTGGCTGTGCTCAGTCAGAGATGAGTAGTGCTCCACTCATCACAGAGAGAAGGCAGAGCTGAGCATGGTCCTTGACTTGCAGTGAACCAACTCTGTGACCAAGAGCAATTTGACAAGCTTCCACAAAACTGAGCATTTAATTTTACTTTCCATGATAAGAGAGTGATGTGCTCACCTGTATATGCTCCCAATTAAAAGAACCTATATGCAGATTATTATTATGGTAATATCAGTCGCATCTCTAATATTGTTATGGGCAAAGAGAGTCCAGTATTTTGTATCATGACAATGGAGTGACCTGATGATGCACCGTTTCACCTTAGAAAAAGCACTAGAGGACAGTCTAGTTGAAGGGTAGTGTTCATGAGAAGACTGGAATGATTTGCAAGGGAATTTTTGTGCCCATATGACTTTTCTTCTTATACCTTCTCTCTTAAGGATTTCCCAGGGCCTAAGAAAACACATAGTGCAAAATTTCACTACCATCAAGGGTGTGTCCCAGCTGTATAAGCAATTTTTCTTACCTGGTCTTTGTGTACTAGTTAATTGAGATAAAACCAGGTTCTGGAAAGACAGAGACTTCTCCATACCCAAAAAACATTATCTGGGCATGTTTCCCACATACATTTGGGTGTGCAAATACCTCACAACCAATTTAAATCAACTAAGAACTACCTGACTTGTGAATTCTACATAATACAGAGTAGGAATTCTTCACAGAGCAGTTTTAATACTTAAACTAAGACTGTACATTAGTTAAAGCCCCCATTTGATAGATTAAGAGAAGACTTTGTACAAATGAATCCGCTTGATTGTAGCTCACCCAGCTTTTATAGGAAAATCTAATTTGTACCTGTTTTAATCCAAATCCTCTACTATACTCTTCTTTCTCAAGGAAAACTTAGAAAATGTTGGAAAAGCACTCCTTCAGCTGCCTGTCTATTTATCAATGAATGCACAGTAAAGGATAGTTTAGGTATGGATTTGGGGGAAACCAAGGATTCAAAATTATTTCCAATTTTTCATGAAATGCAAAAGAGTTACATTCCCAGTGCTATTGTTAAAGTTAATGGACTGGATCATGAGTGAGTTAGCTAGATGAATAACAAAATAAAAATAAAAGAGGCCTCTGTCTAATACGTATTATGGTCCTTTTCTTTTCAGCAAAAATATTCTCCTGCTTGAAAGTGTAAATACATTTCTCCGATGTTTTAAAAGCTGGTATGCAGAAGCTCCTGGGGCTCTCCGGGGTTTGAGCACCTTTCTGACACACATTATGGTCTGCATTTCATAGATGATGAAATAGGGGATGAGAGAATGAATCTCCTGAATTTCAGACTAGAGGACAGTAGCTGGTCCAGTTTGAGGTTAGGGTAAAAATTTCTGGGGCTCAGCGTAGGACATTTACTCTTTAAAAAATTTTTAATGTATTAAACATTAAAACAATAGCAAGTCCTTACAAATGTGCAGCCATATTGACAGTTGCTCAGAGTAATTTTGCCTCATTACTCTGTATTAATATACAGTGTACACAGCATCAAGATGATTCCATCCACCTTTGCATCCCTCCCCACTGACTTTCTTCTGAACTGCTTAGTGAATAGTAAAACTATGGGCTTTGGAACTCATCTGATTCCTGCTCCCATCTTAATTTCCTGCATATGTATCAGCCCTGACTAAGCCCTGTCCCTCCTTCAGGCTCCAGCTGTCCCATGGGGACAGTGTAAATGGTGTCATTTGACTCATTAGGCTGCAGATTTAAGAGCCTTTTTATGAAACTATATTTCCTAGGTGTGAAAAACACATAGTGCTTTCAACAAATGCTACTTGTGTTTTTTTTTTTTTTTCTTCTGGGTCTGACATAAAGGCTAATCCACCCTACACTTCTCAGATTAGGATGACCAGACCTGGGGTGCCAGCAGCTGGTGTGGTTTTATGTTTAATACAGAGGCACATGGAAGATTTACCACCCAGATGGGACATACAAGCTCTGGTCATTTCCATTAAATGGTGGCTGACCATATAATAAAATTACAACCATCATCTGTCTTGATGACCTTGGAATTACTGGTCCTTGCAATTTCCTTAAGTGAATGTTCTATCAGTAGAAAATACAGCTGCCAATTCCAGGGATCAATACGGGGTATTTGAGTGGTCACTACAGGCACTTGTTCTGTTACCCCTCAGAGAGCTGCCTGAGTCGGGGCAAGCCATTATTCTGTCCAGCACAAACAGGCCTAAGGGTTTTCAGTTGAAAAATGCAGTATTCTTTCTTTCCCTTTATTGAGTTATTGATACATTTTAGGAATAAATCACAATCATATTCCTCATTGAGAATTTGTACCTACACATGATATATATTGATTCTTATTTTTCCCATTCCCCTGCTCTTCCTTTAACCCCTCAACCCCCCATACACATAACCTTTATTTCTACCTTATTTTTTTAATGATCATTTTTTTCTTTCTCTTCTTTGCTTTTTTCCTAGTTCTCATTCCTATTTCATAATACCTATCTTACATTTTGGACCTTATTTATACCTTAAGTTTCTCACAATAGAGAAATATTACAGTATTTTATACATGTATGTCCTATGCATTTCACTAAGACTATGGCCTAAAGATGTATGCAGTTAGCTATAAATGTCTCAAGTTTATCGTTCCTTGTTGGAATGGATGCTATATCCAGAAAAGTTTGAATCAGTCATTTTTATAGTCACTATGTTTTAAAAATTTCTTTATGTATTCCCAAATGCATCAGGCTAGGTGTTGATTTTAATGCCCATAATAGGTACTGTAGGGTGTATATACACAAAAAGATGAAGGATGATCTAAACTATGTTGAATGTTTAAATAAAAAATAATTATCATAGGAAAAAACCTCCCCTTCACTTTGGACACACCTAAACCATTCTTCTAGCCATTTTCTTCTGCAGTTCTGAAGTCCCATTTCACAAGAGGTAGTTTCATCTTCTGTCATGACCATGGTCTATGTCACACATTGCTCCTGATGTGGCAATTTTTGTCAAATAAAAGTGTTATGATGTGTCCTCACATACCTGATTCACAAGATTTAGCAACAAGCAGCCTTGGCCTCTTCTTCAACATTGAAATGTCCTCAGAAAGTAAGTATTTTGAATTGATTCAGGATCTTGAGTGGGTCTACAAAGGCACAGGTAGAGAAACCAAAGCAGTCTTTCAGAACTGCTTGCAAAAGTGACGAGATAATGGAGTAAGTGTGTTTGAAGCAATGGGGAGTATTTTGAAAAGGATTAATGGCAATATGGCTTTTACAATACAAAACGTTAAACTTAATTTCATTTTTATAATGTCTCATACATACACTGTGGATATTATATGCTTACATGTTTGTACAACTAAATGACTAAGTGTCTTATATGTCAGAAGAAAGCACAACTAATGTGCTATGAGAATTTTGAATACAAAAGAAACCACCTATTGTGTAGGTCAGAGGTGATTTCACAGATCCTAGACTTTGAGTGGAACCTGGACAGAGATACACAAAGAAGTGAAAGGTATTGCAAAGGCGAGGTAGAAGCATTAATCATGACTGAAGGAGTAGGCAGATTGTACCCACCACAATTAGATATGAGGTTGTTTCTTACATATGATTGTTTTCCTGTCATGTTTAACCAACTCAGTGGGTGATCCTTAAGTATTTGTTTATTGGCAGTTATTGTGGGGGGTTTAACAAGGCTTGGGGACAACCTTCTATACTAAGGTTATAATCTGATTCCTCAGAAATATGGAACAAAAACACTTTCCTTAGAAGGTTCTACATAGATAACGAAGAAGAACAGGGATGGAGACATAGATATCAGTAACATATACCCTTTCCCTCTTCTGCTAAAGTGCATACTTTCCATTGTTTACTAATATCAGGCTAATGGTTGGCCTTACCCATAGTTGATATTTGAAAAACAAGTACTACTCTACCCTGCTGATTCTGGGAGAAGAAACTGAAGAAAACATCAACTTCCCTCTTATGTAAGAAGCCTACTTCTGAGCTATAAGTCTGACCTACAGAGATTATTTGCTTTGAACAAGTTTCTTGTTTTCCTCAATAAATCCTTTGCATTTGTAAAGGTCTCAGGTCTGAAAGATGCTAAGATTCCATGGGACTGACCCACCCATGTGCATGCTGTCCACTCCAAAGACAATTTTTCAAATGATGTTGCAGGTACCTAGGCCAGAGTGGAGCATGGTGCCACTCATGGACATCACTTTTGTCCTATAGTCTCACAAAACCACTAGCTGCCCCAGGCCAGACATTGAAGCTGATGATGTGACTGTTGGAAGAAGGCCAGGACATCAAAAGAAGACATGAGAAAGTCAAGTTGAGTGTTTGAAAGATCGGAGCAGACTTGCAGTAACAGTGAGTGAAAATTTGACTCCTATAAAGTAAAAATAGAGGAAATATTTATTGCTCACCCAATTAAAGACTGAGCTTGTGAGCAAATGCCTAATCACCTGTCTCTTTCCTTCCACATCTTGTGTTTTCCGAACTCTTGTCTTCTGTCTTCTGACAGTTTGGCCTTCTCTGTGGAACTGTCCCATAGAGACGCAGGCATAGTTATCCAGCTCCAGGGTTCCACTTGCCTCACTGTCTAAACCTGCAAGGGAAGTGTGAATTTAGTCACCGCACACCCAGAGAAGGTGTTTGGTCCAGGCTGGGGATGGACATCATGGTGTGACTGACCATTGTGGCCAGGGGATGGGATATCCTGAGTGTCCAGGGCCATTGGCCCACACTCAGTGGAAAGAGGATGGAGACTGGCACCCTGTGCACATTTACACTGGGTGGAGGAATGGCAGAATCCAAATTGAATGTCAGGAGTTGAGGGCTTTTACCAAAACGGAGATGAGGAAGAGACTGACATGTTAGAAAGAGAGAAAAGGATGCTTCTAGACAGTTCACCATGCTGAGTGTTGAAATTCACAACCACTTTTTCAATGTCATCTTTCATGGTGAGAGCTGAGGGACAAAAATTGATTGAATAAATAAAGCTCTGTACATACTGATCAGTTTCCACCATGCATTAGAATGGTTTGATTTTATACTAAAGCAAAACTAAGAATTTTTGGAATGTTGCCTCTCATCCTTAACATCAACCATTTTTATTTTAAAAAGTCAAATTTGATAAATATGAGTTTTTGTTTATTATATAAGTAGAAAAGATGATGATGACTATATTGTCAGATTTTAAAAAGAAATGTGCTCTCAGGCAAAAAAAAAAAAAAAAAAAAAAAGCCAAGACTCAGAGGACTGTGTCTTCCTTCACTCTTTAGCAGCCAGGGAAAATGGTAAGATATGAGGCCTGTCAAGGTCAGGGTCAAGGTCACTGACTTAAGATCTTCGAGGTGAAATGCAAATTATAACACTGAGCATCAACTCAGAGAAACCTTGTCCTGTTGCTTTATTGTACTTGCATTCAATCTTTTACCAATAGAAACTATTATAATTTCTTCATTTATAAGAGAATACTGAAACATCAAGATTGTCTCCTGCAAGGTCAAACAACGTCAAAGTGAAAGCCTGTTTTTACTATAGCACCACAAGGAAACCAAGAAAAGCCTGGAGCAGCAATGCAAATACCAAAATACTTCCTTCCAGTGCAATATTATTGGACTAGGAAAACAAAGTGCTTTAGAAATACAAAATGAGGGGGGTGATTCTAGTCTGGAAGACTGTGTAGTATTAGCCAGAAAGCAGAGGGGGTGGTGGGGAGCAGAAAAGTCATACATTGAAAATGAACTTGCAAAAAACCAGGGGCTTATGGAATAAATGTTATCATTGTGAACACTTGAACCAAAAATTGGTCCTCTGGAATGTGCACGTTAAGGAGTAAATAAATGATAAATGAATAAATGAATGGATATTCACTCATTCAGCATTTTTCTCTTATAAACTTTCATTACTAATTCACATGATGTATTATGTCTGCTTGAGTCTTTGAGGAATGGAATAAATCAATATGTTCCTCATCTCACTTCCTCTATCCAAGCTTTCCACAAAAATGAATGTGCAAGGGGGTGTCTCTTCCCCTATAGTCTTCCTACCCATCTCCATTACCATATATTCCTTCTTAAAAGGTTTGTAAATTTCTGCTTCTGTACCAAAATCCCAATGTTGGACAAAGGAAAAACTTCCTACAATTATAATTTTTTTAAAAAAAATATAGGACAGGCAAAATGGAGATTTGTAGTGGCTGCTTAATTTGGAGGGCATTATTTTTAGCCTTGCAAAGGACCAGTGGCATGAAAACAATTAGGATCTTTTGTCGAGTTAATTAAATTTTACTAAGTGTAGTAATCTCAGTGGGCTTAGTACACCAGAGGTAAAACTAATTAAAACGCAAATTCTTCCTAGTCTAATAGGAGTTCTAACTTGGGTAGCCGAAGAAGGTTGTGCATACTGAGAGATATTCAAAACTAATTTATAACAAGATGAGGGCAAACCCTTCAATGGCTGAACTCTGTGGAAGGCTCACTTGAGAACACCAATAAGTATATTAAATTGGAAGCAGCCACTTAAGAAAAAGGAAGCAAACAGGAAGGCTTGCCAGATGGAGGAGAAAAATGGATCTGGCTTACATAAGTGAGGATGAGGAAGCTGGTGGGAAGGAGGTATCTAAGTTTTTATCTGAAAAAAGCTATTTTCTCTCCTGGCTCATTCTCTTCATTAAATTCTCTGAGGGTGATTACTTTTCCCATAGTATTCCTCCCCCTTTTTTTCATAGAAATTTCATAGAAATTTTCATGGACCAAGAAAGTTTAGTTCAACAAGATCCAAACCAGTAGTTAATGCCAAATCTTCAGTAAGATTGAGAGCCCCATTTTTCAAGTGAGATGATTTTAGGATAATAAAAGTTTCTCATATTCTAGAAAACAATAATTTTGAGATGACAATCCAAAATAGGCCAAACTCATTTCTTTCTCTAGAACTTAAAGACACTAACTTCTACCACCAGTCAAAGTACATGAATTTCAGATTTGTGGTTAAGAAATGTGAAATGATTGTTGAATCACAGCGGGAAACCTTCACACAAGCTTGGTGCACTTCAACTGGCATGCTGCTGCTCGCCCCTCGATTGAACGTGGCACCTATCTGCTGACAGTCTCTTCCTTTCTCTGTCTCATTTCACACTTGCAGTCTGACTCTGGACCCTAATGTCCCACTGGCATTAGAAGGTGCTGCCAATATCCTTCTAATCTCCAAATCAAATGGCTTTTCTTTGTTACTCTTCCCTCTCACCAGATTGGATCACTGGTCACACTGACCACCCGATCCTTTCTAAGTTGTTCTGCCTCATTTCCTTCTGTGATGCTGTTATACACACAGCAAAACCTGCTAGAGACAAGCAATATCAAACTTCCTTTCTGAGAAGGGGGCTTGCTGCCTCAGTTTATGCAGTAAGTTCATTGATATTGCCTGAGGATAAAGGGTGGACACTATCATATGTTTGTATCTGCAAAACAAACAAATAAACATACACTTGGCTATTTCCTTGGCATATATTTTTAAAATAATGTACTTGTGCAGATGAAAACAACACTGACATTTTATCTCACTTCACAAAGAATGGCTGCTATCTCAGAATTAGCCAACAATATGTTGGTGAGGCTCTGAAGAAAAAGGAACATTTTTCCACTGTTGGCAGGAGGGTAGACTCATACAACCACTGTGGAGATCAGTATGGAGATTCCTCAAAAAACTAAGATCAGAGGTTCCATTTGACTTTGCTGTTCCTCTGCTAGGTATAAGTATATACACTAAAGAATTGAAAGATTCATATCAGAGTGACATATGTCCACCTATGTTTATAGCAGCTCAGTTTGTGATAGCTAAATCTTGGAAACATCTCCAATGTCCATCAGCTGGGGACTAGATAAGGAAGATGTTGTTCTTTTATAGAATTGAGTATTATTCTGCCATAAAAAATGATAAGATTGAGTCATTCATACTCAAATGCATGTACCCTTCAGGACATCCTCATAAGTGAAGTAAATACATCACAGATATGTAAATATCATATCTTTTCTCGGTATGAAAAAATGAGGATGTAAATGAGTTCTAGAATATAAAGTAGAAAATGTAAAATAGAAAATATTTAAAAAGAATAAAGTCTGGGTAAATAAAGAGAGGAAAATAATGTGATAGTAATAAAAAGGAAAAGCCTACATATATAGGGGATGGGGATTTGTAGGGTGGGTAGGGGAATGGGGAAAAAATGAGAATTAAATCATGTCATATCATATACTAGTACAAATTCTCAATGCTGAAAGTGGCTATGATGTATACAATGTACCAATAAAGATTAGAATTTAAAAAAATACAGTTCCTGTGTTGCATGCACATTGAAAAATATTTAAGTGGATAAAAAAGAAAGATAAAAAAAGAAAAGGGAACAATGAATACTATTAAACTAAAACAGATTCCTTTCTTCCCCCCTTTTTTTTCTATTTTCTCTTCTGTATCTTTATGTGACATAACTTTCTATGATCATCTCCATCACATTTAATAAGTCCCACAAGCCTGAAAATTTTTCTCATGCTATAAGCAATTCAGGATAGTAGGGAGAATGTGAACATCGAAGTCTGACACATCTGACTTTAAGTATCAGTTCCAGCTTTTATTAACTGTGTAAAATGAAGCAAGACTTTAAGAATCTTTTTTTTCAGTCTAGATCCTTTGTCTGTAAAATAGAAATGATACTAACTAACCAACTAGATAAAAGAAGGGATTTGGCTAATATTTAAACCTTGCTAATCTGTGAGGTTTTGGTTTTTACGTTCTTATTTTTAATAAATAAGTGCAGTCTTTCCTGGTTACACAGATTTTATCATGTAAATGTTTTATGACTTATTTAGCTTTATACTATTTTTTACACATATAACTTCTTCTTCATTCTTCTTTTCCTTGTACTAGTTCTAATATGCATATATTAATACCCTTATTGATCAAATTTTCCATTCACAAACACCTGTGGCTTTCCAGAAGGTTCACAATCCTTCTTTCTCTTGTCAACAGAGAAGGAAAGAATCTTAATTCTGAAGCCACTTGAAAAATTTCAGCTTTAGATCCACTGTAGCATGATATCCATTGGTAAATTACCCACAGCCTCACCAGGCATGCATTCAGGACTGAAGGGGAAGCCCAAGACTCACGTACCCTTACATGTCATTGGAGTTTACTTACAAGCTTATAGCTTTTGTGGAATTTGCACAGTCACAAAAATAGCACTTTCAGAAGATTCTATAAGGAAACTTCATTAACTGCTTCAAGTTCTTTAGTATTGCTTTTTATAATGCCCAGGTTAAATGGTGAATGCGAGAGAGACAGAGAAAGAGAGAGAGGTTCATCAGTATAAAATCACTGGTGCAGTGATATGGAGGTAAGTGGACATCACCTCATGTATGTGGTGTATTAAAAAAAAACATAGTTTCTTGTCCCTGGATGAATTAGAAGCTTCAGTCTATAAAGAAGAAACAAAAAAACAGTAAGAAAATACATCAATTACTGTGAAAATATAAGGAGATAATGTGTTCTGTGTCCTGCACTCATCAGTTATTTTGTTCCATCAACACATAACTTAGCTGTGGTATCCCACCTGCTATCCTATCATCTGAGACAACAAGACAAACACTGAGTTTGTTTGCTTTAAATGAGTCTATTTGTATTGAATAGGAAATCCCACCAAAGAGCCAATCAAATAGACACTCTAAAGTGACTTGTGCTATGGGAGGGAAGCAATGAAATACAAGTGAGAAGTGGTAAGAGTGCTGGAATGAAGAAGGTCTTCAGTACTGAGTGAAGATGCACCAAGATCAGGAAACCTGAGCAATCAGAAAAATTTGGTGATGGGCCACCTGAGATGGTAGTTTTGTGTAGCTGGGTTGTCAGAGTGTTTTAGAAATGAGATGGGAAATGAGGCCAAGAAAATGGTAAATGTCTTTATAATCTGGTTTTTATCATCTATGTACTAGAAGACTGCTGTAGCTTTTGATTAAAATGTGTTTTGTCAATCAGTGGCTTGAATGGCTCAGCTTTTCTCTGAGCCATGAGGACTGCCATTGAGGTAATAGTCTATGTATTTGGCACTAAAGAGAAGCATAATGCTGTTTCCATCAAAGTGTGTCTGCTGCCATGTGACATAGAAGAAATTAAATGCAAGAAAGCATAAGGAAATATTTCCTTTTGAGACTGTTACACAAATAGGAGTTTCCTATGGGGACTGACATCATAGCCTTTTAATAATTACAGGTTAACAAGCTAATTACTGTGATTTATCTATCTTCTTCATAGAGTTATAAATTGAATGAGTAAACTTGAAAAAAAATTAATTTAAGGCCATGAACAAATGAGACCATCCATTTCCAGAAGGTAACTAATAGAAAAGTCACAGCACAGTCCTCAAGCTTTGTGTGTCTACTCTCTTCTTCCCCAAAGCCAATCGTGGTAATTTGTGTTAGACTATGTAATTGCCATGGTCACATGGGAAAGCTCCATGCATAATCAAGGTTCTCAGGCACTCTGCACAGCCACGGTCTCCTGTGCCTGTACAAATCTGATGATGATCTTGGGCAGTCCTTGTCCTCTCAGACCTTAGTTTCCTTTTCTGTCTTTGATTGATTTGAGTTCAGTGACAACAGTCCAACCTCTGACTGAGGAGAATCATAAAAGGGCTCTGTGAGTATGACTGCTTTGAATCCTGTTGACCCACTGCCTGTTTTCATAACAAATGTTTTGAAATGAAATTTAGAGCTACAGTATTATGTCAGTTCACAAACACTTCTGTTTGCAAATGATTTGGTTTGTGAAGAGAAATGGTTGGTCAACTGTTGCTTTCATTCAAGACCTCCATGTCTATAGAAGAACAGAAACATAACCATCTTCTTCAGCATCATGGGGACAGCTATAAACAAAGGATCCCCTCTAATATCAAACTATCTGTATCATTTAAAAAATCAATGTAATTCTTCACTGGTGATACAGAAAAAAAATCTGAGAAAGTAGATTTTAATAAAATAATCATTATTTTCTATGAAATTATGACACTACACTATAAAGAAATACAAAAACATAATAAACCTACATCAATTTCCAAAATCCCCATGAAAGGACCTACTGAAAATACTGATTGAAACAGATGTACCTGGTGGATGTATGCATGTCAATACAGGCATTTCCTAATTGATATGATTTTCTATAAAGATAAACTTTTGAAAAAATTCAAAATATGACTATCTTTCTCAATTTGGCCCATAGTTTCATTCCTGAAAAACTCAGTGCCTTTTTAAAGGATGGAAAAAATTCCACTTGTCCATATGTAAAATAAGCTGCATTTAGACAGACTAAATTATGAAGAGTTTCAAGACTACTTGAATATCTGGTAGACTTTCAAAAGTCATATGGAGTACAAGCTTTATAACACCATTTTTGCTCTGCATCCTAAGCTGAATCCTTAGTATTGTTTTAGATCTATCATCCTTAAAACACACATATTCAAAATTCCCCATGAACATTTTGTCACACATATGACTGATGTGATGCTTTTTATATTGAAACTCATACAACTCATTATTTTTAAGGAAAACAGGAGTCCTAAATTCCACACTGTTAAATATTCTGATAGATTCTTGGCCCATGAGAAATTGATCTGTGTAAGGTTCACTATTTTGAACGAATTGTGTTCTCCCAACATTCAGATATTGCACTTCTCACTCCTAGTGGCTTTGAGTCAGGCACAGTTGAAGACAGTAGTTAAGCTAAAATGAGGTCATTAAGTTAGTCTCAAATCTAATATTAATGGTGTTCTTTAAAAGAGGAAGATATTCAAACAGTTTTATTGGGAGAAAAACACCAGACAAAGGTTAAGAAAGAAAGTGACCACCCACAAGCACAGTCTCAGTAGAAATCAACAATTCTGATGTCTTCATCTCTGACTCATTGAATTCTAGAATTGTTTGAAGATAAGTATCTGTTTAAGCTATCTGTAATATTTTGTTGTGGAAGCCATACTAATATGTCAAATTTTCTGCTGCAAATATAATTTCTAGTGCAACTATTGCTATTGCAAAGACTACTATTACTATTATCATAGCCACTAGTCTTCCCTCTACTACCACAGTTAGCAGCACTTCTTGAATTTCACTCTGGCTGTTTTTATGATACTAAATAACTCTCTATGACAAGTGGATGAGCAATGTGAGCTGCTTCAATGGCTTTTTAGCTACTAGGTCACAAATTGGGCTTCAGACTCCAGTGTAGATTTTCTTCAATGCCCATAGTCTCTAGTTCTATCTTGGTAGAACTACATTTCTAGGTGGATGATGCTTGAGGGACACTAAATGTTTGGTCCACAGGTCTGGACTATTGTGAATCATCACCAGGGATTACATTTGTGTGTCCTGCTATGGTGAGGCATTTAGTAAGAGAATGTGGCCAACTCTTCAGCTGACAGTCCTGAAAAGGAAAGCGGGAAGGAATCATTTACAGCACATAAAAACCATTCATCCATCATGATTAGAAACATTGCTTCAGGGTCAAGTTGCCTGAGGTTGAATCCCAGCTGTGTCACTTATGAGCCACATATGTCAACATTCTGAAATTCAGCTTCCTTTTCTGTAAGATGATAATCCCTATCCAATATGGATGTGTTGAAGGCGAGTGATTGAATTCACTTCGAATAGTGTGTTGTAAAGTGAAGGACAAACACAAAATGTCTTATAGCAGCAGGGCCTTTATATACGCCATCTCACCAGTCCTAACAACAATATTCGTCTCTCTGGCACTCATCGAAGTTCAGGGGGTGGGTTCTAATTTTTCTCAAGGGTTAAACAGATAGTAGATGAAAGAATTGTTGACTTTTTCATCTTTCAAAAATATTCCACTCTTCCAGCGCACGTGGGAAGAGCACCCAGGGACTGAGTTTAGCAGTGGGCGGCTCTGGAAATAGCGAATGCGCCACTGAATTTGCATGACCGCATCTGCATCGGGGTTAGAGCTTACTGGCCTCCAGGCCCACGCTGGAAGAGAGCTCAGGGACTGAGGTTAGCAGCGGGCGGCTTGGGAAACGGTGACTGTGCCACCGAATCTGCGCGGTGGTTGGAGCTTACTGGCCTCCAGACACACAAGAAGAGTGCCTAGGGACTGAGGTTAGCAGGTCAGAGTCTGACTTTCTTCATGACAACTGCAGAAGCACATCCAGTCACCCTGTATTGGTGAGTAGGTGGGCCTGTTGGAACATCCTACTATTGCAGCTGCACAAGGCCTGCAGCCTACTGGCCTTGAGGCCGACTGCACAAGTGAGCCCAGAGACTCTGTGTTGGTAAGCAGGCGGGCCCATTGGAACCTCAGGCAGTGCCATTGTAGCAGTTCAGGAGCCAGAGCCTTCCTGCCTCTAAAGCAGACAGGAGAAGGTGTTCTGCCTATATTGACTGAATGTCTCTTATAGTGTGCCAGAACTAGGGGTTTTTCTTTAGGTTCCAATACAGACTGCAAAGAACAACCCTGGAAACATTTTTATTTTAAGGTTTCTAACTATTAGGAGGAAAGTGACTTGCAACAAACAGTGCCAGAAAACAGGGTAGGTCAGAGATGAGGAAACACTCAAAGTCTCAGATACAAAGATCCTCGCCTCAAGGTAACACAGGGGGAAGGGAAATAGAGAAGTTGGAAGCCCAGTCTCCAGGGTCCTCAGAAATGGTAACCAAAGCAGATCTAGTAAAATGGAAATCATAACTGATCTCTGAGATGAAAGCAGAGATATTGGACACTGTCAACATGATGATTAATAAAGCTAAAGAGGAAATCATGGAATTGACAGAATCAAAGATAGCAAAAGCAATGGAACCTTTTAAACACCTACAAGCAGAAGTCCAGGAAATTAAGAAAGAAAATGAAAGTTTGCACAATAGAATGAATTTGGCAGAAGACCGAATTTTAGGCCTAGAAGACAGGATCTCAACCAATGAACTGGAAAGGCATAATCTATGGAAAAAAGCAAGTGAGAATGAAAAGTCAATCCAACAGCTCCTAGATGATTCAAAGAAGAATAACATAAGATTGATTGGAGTCACTGAGGAAGTAGGAGACAATGCTAAAGACATCAAAAAGCTATTCACACAGATAATGGCAGAAAACTTCACAGAAAAAGGTAAAGAATTGGACATACAAATATATGATGCATACAGAATGCCACATGCCTGTGACATGAAAAAACCTACACCTAGGCATATAATCATAAAAGTCCCAGATATCCAAAAATAGAATGAAATACTGAAAGAAGCCAGAGAAAAGAAAACAGTTACATTCCAAGGGAAGCCCGTCAGGATTACAGCGGACTTCTCAACTCAAACACTCAATGCAAGAAGAGCCTGGAATGAAGTCTTCTAAGCACTAAAGGAAAACAACTTCCAACCCAGACTGATGTATCCTGTAAAACTATCCTTCAAAACTGATGGGGAAATAAGATACTTTCATGACAAAGAACACCTGAAAAACTTCACAAATACGAAACCTGTGCTCCAAAACATTTTAAAGAATATCTTGGAGAAAAATAAGGAAAATTACAAATCCATGAGACCTAACCGTGTCATCCCATGGGATCAACCAAGAAACTGATGGGGAAAGGGCAAAAGTAGAATAACACAGCCAAGAACAGGAAAACATGGCAGAACTAAATTTACCTATATCAGTCATAACCATTAATGTCAATGGACTCAACGTGCCAATTAAGAGATATAGACTGTCAGAGTGGATCAAAAAGCAAGATCCTACAATCTGCTGCATACAAGAAGCACACCTAATTCAGAAAGAAACCCATGGATGGAAAGTAAAGGGATGAAAAACAATTCTCCATGCAACTGGAAACAGCAAGAAAACAGGAGTAGCGATTTTATTTGCAGACAAAATAGACTTCAAGCAAAAACTGATGAAAAGAGATAAAGATGGACACTATCTTTTAGTTCAGGGAAAAATCCAAGAGACAGAAATCACAATCTTAAATATCTGTGCTCTAAATTCTAATGCACCCAACTATATAAAACAAATATTAATGGACTTGAAAAACCAGATAAACTCCAATACAATAATAGTAGGGGACCTCAGTACCCCACTGTCACGAAGAAACAGATCGACTGGACAAAAAATCACTAAGGAAATCCTGGAGCTCAACCAGACTCTTCAGCAAATGGACTTAATAGATGCCTACAGAGTCAGAATATACATTCTTGTATACATATACATATACACAAAGTCAGAATATACATTCTTGTCAGCTGCTCATGGATCATTTTCCAAAATACAGCATGTACTCCCTCATAGAACAGGTTTAAGCAAATATAAAGGGACTGAAGTTATCCCTCGTATACTGTTGGTCCATAGTGCCCTGAAATTGGAGCTGAATAGCAAAGGAAAGCCAAGGATGTTCACAAACACATGGAAACTGAGCAACACTCTGCTGACTAACCAATGGGTCACAGAAGAAATTAGAGAAGAAACTGAACAGTTCTTACAACTAAACAATAACCCCAGTACAACATATAGTAACTTATGGGACACAATGAAAGCAGTTCTACAAGGAAAATTCCTAGCAGTAAAAGCCTACATTCAGAAAACAGAGCAAGCTCAAATAAACAATTGAATGCTGAACCTCAAGCGACTAGAAAGAGAGGAGCAAGACAAACCCAAAGCTCGCACTAGGCAAGAAATTATAAGAATCCGGGCAGAAATTAATGCAATAGAAACCAAGAGAATGGTTCAAAAAAATCAATGAATTGAAAAGTTGGTTTTTTGAGAGGATAAACAAAATTGATAGACCCTTAGCGAACCTCATTAAACAAAGGAAGGAAAAGCCCCATATCTATGCTATTAGGAATGAGAATAGAGAAATTACTACCGACCCAGAAGAAGTCCAGAGGATAATCAACACCTACTTTGAAAATTTATACTTTAATAAAATAGAAAATATAGAAGAAATGGATAGATTTCTAGACACATATGAACTCCCAAAGCTGAATAAAGAAGATATAGAAATGTTAAATGCCCCAATAACAAGCTGTGAAATTGAAAATGTAATTCAAAACTTGCCAACAAAGAAAAGCCCTGGACCTGACGGTTTTACTGCTGAATTCTATAAAACTTTTAAAGAAGAGTTAGTGCCTCTACTTCTGAAACTCTTCAATGAAACTGAAAGGGAAGCAGTACTCCCAAACTCATTCCTGGAAGCAACTATTACCCTGTTTCCAAAAGCAGAGAAAGACCCAACCAAAAAAGAGAACTACAGGCCAATATCTCTAATGAATATTGATGCAAAAATCCTCAATAAGGTCCTGGCAAACAGAATACAGAGAATTATCAAAAAGATTATACACCCTGACCAAGTTGGATTCATCCCAGGGATGCAAGGATGGTTCAACATACGTAAATCAATCAATGTTATACACTGTATTAACAGGCTTAAAGACAAAAATCATATGGTCATCTCAATTGATGCAGAAAAAGCGTTTGACAAAGTACAACACCCATTTATGTTCAAAACTCTACAGAAGATAGGAATAGATGGTCTGTATCTCAAACTAATAAAAGCTATCTATGAGAAACCTTCAGCCAGTATCATACTAAATGGTCAAAAATCGAAACCTTTCACACTAAGATCAGGAACAAGACAAGGGTGTCCTCTCTCACCACTTCTGTTCAATATAGTTCTGGAAATATTAGCCATAGCAATTAGGCAATAGAAAGAAATAAAAGGAATAAAGATTGGAAAAGACGACGTTAAATTGTCATTATTTGCTGATGACATGATACTCTATCTAGAGGATCCTAAAAACTCAATTAAAAAACTGCTGGACCTAATCGCTGATTTTAGCCATGTAGCTGGTAACAAGGTCAATGTTCAAAAATCAATAGCATTCGTATACACAAACAGTAGTCCCACTGAGATAGAAATTGGAGAGTCAGTCCCTTTCATAATAGCACCACAAAAAATAAAATACCTAAGAATCAATCTAATAAAGGAGGTGAAAGACCTCTACTCTGAAAACTATAGCACTCTGAAAAAGGAGATAGAAGATGATATCCAAAAATGGAAAGACATACCTTGCTCCTGGGTAGGAAGAACAGATATTGTCAAAATGGCTATATTCCCAAAACTACTCTGCACATTCAATGCTATCCCGATTCTAATCCCAACAGCATATTTCACAGATCTAGAGAAAAAGATTCAAACTTTCATCTGGAACCACAAAAGACCTAGAATAGCCAAAGCAATTCTCAGCAACAGGGATATGGTGTGGGGTATTGCTACTCTGAACCAGAAACTATACTATAAAGCCACTGTGATAAAAACTGCATGGTACTGACAAAGTAACAGACCCGAGGATCAATGCAGTAGACTAGAAGATTCAGAAACTACTCCAGATACACTGAGCCACCTCATCTTTGACAAAAGAGCCAAAATCCTCAATGGAGGAGAGATAGCCTCTTTAACAAATGGTGCTGGAAAAACTGGTTTTTTAACTTGCCAAAGACTAAAACTAGATCTAACTCTTTCACCACATAACAAGCTAAAATCAAAGTGGATAAGAGACTTAAATATTAAAACAGACACTCTAAACCTTCTGCAAAACAGGTTAGGTAAAACTCTCAAAGACACTGGCTTAGGGAAAGACTTCATGAACAAAACTTTTATAGCACAGGAATTGGCTGAGGAAATCAACAAATGGGACCTCATTCTTTTAAAAAGCTTCTGCACAGCAAAGGAAACCACCAACACTCTAAACAGGCAACCAACAATGTGGGAAAAAATCTTTACCAGTTGTTCCTCAGACAAAGGGCTACTATCTAGAATATATAAAGAGCTCAAAAAAATCAGCCCACCCATATTAAAAGACCCAATTCAAAAATGGGTATCTGAAATGAACAGATATTTTTCAGAGGACGAAGTAAGAGCAACTAAG
This sequence comes from Petromus typicus, assembly GCA_004026965.1. Lineage (NCBI taxonomy): Eukaryota > Metazoa > Chordata > Mammalia > Rodentia > Petromuridae > Petromus > Petromus typicus. Next base: position 125,399 of record PVIR01000046.1, on the reverse strand, counting down.
AAGCATATGAAGAAATGCTCAAAATCATTAGTCATTCGAGAGATGCAGATGAAAACAACATTGAAATTTCATCTCACTCCACATAGATTGGCTGCCATTTCAGAATCAGCCAATGGCAAATGTTGGCGAGGCTGCAGAGAAGAAAGAACCCTTCTCCACTGTTGGTGGGACTGTAGACTTGTACAACCCCTGTGGAGATCAGTTTGGAGATTCCTCAATAAGCTAGGATTGGCGGTCCCATTTGACCCAGCCATTGCCCTGCTAGGTATATACACACAAGAATTAAAAGACTCATATCACAGTGACATATGTGCACCCATGTTTATAGCAGCCCAATTTGTGATTGCTACATCTTGGAAACAACCCAAGTGTCCATCAACTGGAGACTGGATAAAAAAGCTGTGGTTCTTCTACAGAATGGAGTATTACTC
>PVIR01000046.1:105082-124868 GCA_004026965.1 Petromus typicus | reverse complement strand
TATAAAAAATGATAAGTTTGAATCATTTCTACTTAAATGGATATACCTTGAGGATATCCTCATAAGTGAAATAAATGGGGCACAGATAGGTACATATCACATCTTTTCTTTGGTATGAGAAAATAAAAATGTAAATGAGTCCTATAATTGTATGTTATATATTGTGAAATACAAAATGTTCAATGTAAAATAGGGTGAAGTGGGAAAAATGATGAGATTGTAACAAGAGTAAGGAAACAAATTTTATGTATATGAGGGGGTGGTAGGGCAGGTAGTGCTATGGGAAAAATGCGAATTAAGATGTGTCTTATACTGGTACAAATCGCCATTATGGAGTGCAATCATGATGTATTTATGTAATGTACCAATCAAGATTAAAAAATTAAAAAATATTCCACTCTATGTGTATATATATACATATATACATACACACACATATGTATACACATATACATATATATGTTACCACATAGAATCTCTATTCTTTTAACCAAGCATGGCAAAATGGAGCAATTTTTGCACTGGAATGGTGTCATGTTTGGCTATTTTCTCTTCTACTGGAAGGTATAGCAGAATTATGGGATAATTTATTCATTCAAGCCAGAAGTAGATTCTTAGAATATACCATTTGCTATTTCCCGTAAAATGAAAAAATGTAAAAGGAGATGCATAACTTGTCACTTGAATTTTTTTTTTTTTGCTTCAACACCAAATATCAGAAGATATTGAAATGTGTATATATGCAACAAGGAGAGTATTTCTGAAAGAAAACATATTTGTCATCTTCCAGTCAGATGTTGCAGCAGAATGTGGACAAAATAATGGTATTTAAATTATTATGCTTTTTATTTTTATTTGAAGGAATACTGCAGACAAACTTGGTGGTGTCTACAGAAAAGCACAGATTTTCAGTTTTATCAAGGGATTATCTCCTTTACCCACAACACCAAGAAGCATTGAAATGTATTCACCACCAGACTGAAACCAGCATCAATTTGACTTTGTGCTTTACTGCACTCTTAGTTTTGTGAATATTAATAGAAATTTCTTTGTTGGATGGCTGGCTGCTTAAATTCATCTGCTATTCTTTAGTTGAAATCATTCAGGCAATTAATGTCAAGCATGTGCCCCTGCAATAGGGGCCAACTGAAGGTCATAGACATGCAGGCTGTGTGTGTGTGTGTGTGTGTGTGTGTGTGTGTGTGTGTGTGTGTGTGTGTGTACACGTGTGTCTAAAGATTAAACTTCTGAATTCTGTACTGAAAAAGTGGTAAAACATAACTAAGGTAAGTAATTGTGAATGCATTTGCACTGCAAGGTGATAGAATGGTAAGCGATTTTTCATTTGTACTTGAAAACCTTCCCTTCCCAGAATTACCTCCTTTCTATGGAGTGTTGCTGGTGTCCCTGTGCTTTGATAGTAGTCGAGGGCTCTCACTTAGGCTCTTTCTTTGTATCTAAAGTGGGGGGTGAGGTGCTATCGGGAAGCTCATTAGATACCATTATTATGAAGGTCTGAGTAAGAACATCCAATATCCAATTCCTCTGCAGCTCTCGACTGACTTCTTCATTTCTCTGCGTCTCTGCTTCCTTGTTTATAAGTTGCAAGTAAGAGTAAAATACTTAGAGAAAGTGCAAATATCAAGTTATCAATTATTACTTTTAGAGGTGACTAGGCCAAACTGAATTGCTTCAGGGACAGAGAGAGAGGGAGAGGATCAAAGAATAGAAATTTCAAAATAGTGTCATATCATAAAGATTAAAGGCATCTGTTTTCTAAATCCAGAATCAAAATCAGTTTAACTGGAACTAAAGGTTCATCATGAGATAGAAAAATGTTGCAAGAAAAGATGGGTTAGACTGGGTTTGAAATCCAGCTCAAGGGCCAGGGATTTAGCTCAGTGGTTCGAGCATCTGCATTGTAAGCACAAGGTCCTGGGTTTGATCCCCATTAACCACATACAACGAAGAAGGGTATGCTGACTCACACCCATCAGCTATGGTACTACAGTGCTGGGTGTGGTGGCCCACACTTGTAACTCCAGCACTTGGAAGGCAGAGGCAGGAAGATTGTTAAGTTCCAGGCTGAGTTCAGGACCAGCCTGAACTACAAAGCAAGACCCTGTCTCAAAAAAAAAAAAAAAAAAAATCCATCTCAGTGGATTATACTTGGGAGCACTGTTAAATTTCACTGAATGTGCCTTAGCACCTGGGAATAACAGTTGCCCATGTTGTATGATTTCAATAAAAATTCATAAAGTAAATATATGCACTTAATAAATGGTAACAGTGAAGGATACAGATAAACCTATCCCACAATTTTCTCTGCATCCTTGGAGATGCAGCATATACTAATTGTATGTGAGGACCACCCAGAAAGTTCTTGGTCTTTATGTAGCTGCACTTGGTTGCAGTTTGCACAGCTGAATTTCTGTAATAACTTTTCTGTTGCTCAGTGCCTAGCACATCTTACTTGCTCTTCAAGACTTTAGTTTGCTCTTACAAGGAAAAAGAAGATAAAATAACACCTTCTTTTTGGCTCGATCTTGATGTAAATCTTGGGATTCTGAACACAGAATACAGGTTGAGCTCTCAAATAAAGATGAGCTGGTAGGGCATGAGACAAGACTAGGATGAAGTTTGTCCATGGATGAAAATCTGAAAGACCTAGGCTGTCCCCCAGTCACCAGTTACTGTACAGAGCAAATATCTTTTTGTGACTCATGAAAATACCAACCATAGGTTATGCAACCTGGAACTTTCCCAGAAAAACATTCCACAATTTGCATCCGAAATCTTAAAAATGATATTTGATGGGTAAATCAATGTATCAATTTTAAAAATACTTGGACTGACAAATGGCAGTCATCAAAGCGTTATGTTACAGACTCATACACAAACCCACCAAAATAAGATCAGTTCTGTTTCATGTGAAATAGCCTGCTTTTCAGCTATTAAAAATTGCATTATAAGAACATTTTATGACACAGAGCCAGAGTTATGATGTAATGGTAAGAAACAAAATACAGATCGTGGTGAGGAGTGAAATCCTAATGAAATGATGTGTGAAGAAGAGAGGGCAGAACTGCCTCTGAAATGAACAGGGATTCTCTGTTGTGGAACATTGATGTGTTGCTATTTGCATTTAATTTATTACCTGATACACACTCATATGAGCAGGAAGAATATTTTTAATGTTATTTTGAAATTCCTTTGCTCTGGTTCATATGGATTCTTTTGCAGGTGTTGGACTGGCTTGGCCCATGTATCACTGTCTGCATCGCACAGCTTTTGGATGGTGGGGCAGATTTCTGACAGCCTCTGTTTAAAGGAGAAGAGTTTTAATTTGGGTCACATTTGGGTTCATGTTTGGATGACTCTGAGGCTGGAATGTCATGGTCAACAGAGGAAAAGCTGCTCACCTCAGGGCACATGGGAAGCAGAGAGCAGAAGAGCCTGGGGTGAAGAAGAGGTCAGGGTCACACTCCCATGACCCATCCAGACATATCTAGATCTGTTCCTTAGTAATCTCTATGGCTTTTTTTCATATCATTCAAGTTATCAGTTAGTATGAACCATCACAGTTTTTAATCTGAGCCTCAGCACCTATCCCTGCTGGTGAGTGGTCATGGACACTCATTCTGTCCTGGAAAGGAGAGAGTCTGGTACACCATCTAGATGTGGTTCAGCTGCACAAGAACCTTGTGTTTGTACAAGTTACTGGGTAAAGGCCACTTTCTATAAGTGTCTGTGCTATAGAGAGCAGCAGGTGCATTCAGGGTCTCAGTTCATGTGATCCTGAGGTTTGGAACCAGAGCCAGCACTAACAGGAGGTGAGCAGGGTCCTCAGGGTGCTAAACTGATGGCTATTGTTGGGGTTTGTCTTGCCTCCTTAATAGTTACACCATTGGTACCTCCTTTGTACCACCTTAGACCTGACTGTTGAAGAAGGGCTTCTCTAAACCATGGACCTGGCAAGAGGCTGAGTTCAGACTTAGTCCCAGTCTAACAAAAGAATTCTGAGCCTGTGTTTTCTTCTGCAGGATTTAAAAGTTCAGTGCATTGTAAGTGACACAAGATATTTGTTTGCGCTTGTGTACACACCATGGTGCCATAAACATATATATCTTAAAGTCACAATAGTGTATCTCTCATCAAATAGCAGGAATTAAGGTCCAGTATGAAACTCTCCTCCATTTCAAAGGTGAGCACTGTTAGGTATATATACAAAATCCAAACAGAACTTGGCACATAAGGCAGTGAATTATGAGACACAAATGTTTGTCCCAGCAGCTCCTGGATCTTGTCCTTGTCAATGGCAATGATGGCTAATTTAATTAGACATCACAACTTCTCTAGCTGAGTTAAGTCCTAGGTCACAGACAGTCCTACTGAGTAGCCAGTTAGCAGTTCACCTCCGGGCCAAACTATTGTTAGCTAGAATAAAGAAGGCTTCCAATCAGTTTCACTTATGGATCAAAATATAACAATGTAAGCAGAATCTCTCAGTGCCTGGGGAAAGAGCGCCACCATCTCCATCTGCTTGGAAAGATGTTCTGACGCCTGCCAAAACACAGCCCAGCCTTTCTGTTAACTCTAATTCATAGTTCTTGAGAACAGTTTACAGTAACAAAGGCTTTTTGCTACCCTCAAAAAACAGATGAGTTCTTTTTTTCCACAAGCCCCCAAGTAGAGAAATATACAAAGTACCTGTTGAGAAATACCATCATCAAAAGGAACAGAGACAAATAAACAATCTCAAAAACAAACCAAAATAACAAAAACCAGACACCAACCCTGTGTGTCTCTTCCATTGCTCATGTATTTAGTTGAACATTTATGAAGCATCACATGTCAAAGGTGTAGTCTGACTTTGTTGACTGTAACTTCAATGCACACTGAGTCCATTGTGATTCATCATTCTCCATTAACTGATGAAGAAACAGAAACTTAGGGAGTTTGTGTCTCTCCTGTGATAATGTAGTTGGTAATTTTGAAACTAAGGTTCAAAAATTGCCTCTGGTGAGTTTATTTTTGCTTCCTTCCAAATTTAAAAGAGAATTGAGTTTAATTGAATTACAGCCTGGTGCACACAAGTGATTAACCCATGCTGCCAAATGAATGGCCAGTGATGATATTTATACCCAGCCTCCATAAATTCAATATACGTTGTGCTGAGGGAGATGCTTCAATAGGAAGATGACAGTTAACAAGGTCATTTTCTGATATGGAAAATACATAAATGTGTGCATGCCTCTTGCATTTAATTTTCCCACTGCTACTGAAATGGATATTTACCAGTCGTCAGAGAGCTGTTGTGCTTTGTTATCTGAAAGTGTCAGAGCATCTTGGCTACCTACAGTGCAGAATGAAGAGGGCTGATTAATCTCGTGGAAAGAGTTCACATCTCCCTAGTAATGGGAAACATGAAGGCAGCAGAGAAATCGCCCCCGCCACACACACACACACACACACACACACACACACACACACACACACACTCACTTGCTCTCTGAACTCTGATCACCTGACCTTCAGTTTCCAAGCCTGGCAGGTGAAAGGATTAGAACTGTAACCTTCTTCTGATGTTATTGACTCTGGAAACCATATGTGATCTTTTATACCTCTAATGTGTAAGTTTAGTATGAAGTACCATGGCCTTTCCCTCTCCTTTGTGTACTATCTAGCCATTAAAAAGAAAGGGAAGGGACTTGATTTTGGTTCAATAGTGGTTCGCTGCACAGTGTAAAAATTTAACTGTAGCTTGATGCTGATATCAAGCTACCTCCAGAGAATGGCAGCTTGGAATATCCTTAGATTGCTAGTGTACCATGAGGTCATATCATCCTTCCTCTGTTCAAACCATTAACAATTTTCAGTTGCCTTCTACTGGTTTTGATGCACAATTGATTTTAATGGCCTGAAGGACCCATTAGGTTCTGACCTCCACCTGCTTCTCCAACTCACTCGCTTCCCTCCTATGTCAATGACTTCACACCTTCTCCCCTTTTAGTCTAGAATATTCTGGTCTCATACATTTAATATACATGGCTTTCTTCACGCCTCTGCATTCTTCACAACTTCACTATATTGTTGTTTGTTCCTTAGAAGTATGACATTTAATTAGCTTCTTACCTGACCATCTCTATAATCAGGCTATTTGTACCCAGGGGTCGTGTTGGTTAAAATCCAACTGTCTTTCCATTTTTAAATTTTTATTACTACTAATTCTCAATGTCAATTGTGATCATAATATGTATAAAAAATGTGCCAATAAAAACAATTTTAAAAATTTTTTATTGTCACATATTTGTAGCACCTAATGATTCATTCATTGTGGGGAGTCAATCCATGTTCATAACACATCTTAGCTCTTTACCACCATTTTGTCCCTCCCCTTTTTCTCCTTCCCTCCATCTCTTGGTCTACTTTTCATTTGCAAAAGTTCTGTTGTCCCATTTCCTATTTATCATTCATTTTGCTTTAATTAATTAATTAATTTATTTTTTTTTTTTTAGGTTTTTTTGAGACAGGGTCTCGCTTTGTGGTTCAGGCTGGCCCTGAGCTCAGCCTCAAACTCACATCACAATCCTCCTGCCTCTGCCTCCCGAGTGCTGGGATGACAGGTGTGAGCCACCACGCCCCGGCACTGTGGTATGTGATACTGGTTGCTGCTGGGGTGAGTCTCCACACCCAGTATTGTTATGTGGTTACCAGGGAATTGAACCCGGGCCCTTGCGCTTGCAAGACAGGCGCCGGAACCACTGAGCTAACTCCCCGGCCCCTGCTTTAATTTATTTATAGTTTGGGTTTCTCATGAAAGAGAAACCATGAGGTATTTCAGTGGTGTCCCTGTGGGTGGTGATGGTTTTACTGGGTGTAGTAATCCTTGGTACTGAGCACCTCATGTTGCATGCATAGGACCTTTGCTCATTGTCTCACTTTATCGACCAGAGCTGTGTTTGAAGCCAGATTTATTCACTGAACTGTGCTGTATGTTTATACTATGTAATGAAGCTGTAGCAATAGACTTAGTGTCAGAAATGAGGACATTATATGTCAAATTCGTACCACTAAATAGAAGCATCCAACTGGACTATGAGTGCAGGTGCTTAGATTTCTTTTTTCTTCTCTGGTGAAGGATAATTATTACCCTTCCTAAGGATTTTGCTAGGACACATGAAATCATAGACTCTTAAAAATATGAAAGTCCTGTTGGAATTGCAGACATTGCTACTATATTTCATTTCCTGAGGATAACTGTTGTCCTGATTGGTTTACAAAAGCAATTCACACAGAGCACATTGCTGCAGCAGGGACAATGATGATCCCATTAATATATTAAATACTTGTCAGGTTTCTGAGTGTTCCAAAACCACTATAATCATATGATAATTATTCACCATATTTTCTAAGTTCTCTAAGTATTTCAATTTCTTTTGGATTGTTTTGTACGTATATCTAGAGTTTTCATAGTTTTGCTGCAAAAGTTTTTCTTTTTAAATGAATGATGAGTTACTACATACTTAGAAACTTAAAAATGGTGACCACAATAGAGTCCTTCTACATTGTGAATTAAGTGATATTTAATTATATTCTTCATCAAAACAAAAGATTGAATAGGGTTATTTTGTTGATAGCATTATTGGCATTAAAAGAATCACCATATAAGCTTTCCCTTTGTAACAAATTTGAATAGTACATGAAGTGTGGAGTTTTGGGCTCTCTTGTTTTGGAAGACAAAGTTATATACTCATACACATATGTACTCAAAAATAAATTTACTGAGAAGAATACAATAAAACATTGGTGACATAAGAACTTTGTTAATCTAGTAAATTAGACCTTCTTTTTGAAAAAGAGGGGCAAAGATAATTGTAATATTTTCTAAGAAATTCTTTATGAAGTTGAATTTGTAGCAGTAAGAGTTAGGATGTATGTGTTGCTGTAGGATTGTGCCTTATCCACATTTCCTTCATTTCTTTGTCCTTTAGTAAGAGCAAGTCACCTATAAAAGTATGTAGTAAATTCTGAAGTCTAAGTTTTTACTTCTAGTCTGCTTTTGTTTCTTTTTAGGTATAAAACTGGAAACACATTACTTAGTACTCCACTCATGAAATTTTTGTCTTCGGGAAAAGCAGAATGAAATTAGAATCTGTCTTACGGGTGTGGGGAGTTGAGATAATACATGATTAAATATGTATAACAACTAGCCCAGAATTTGAAACACAATGTGTTCTTGATAAATACTGATATCTTTCAACTAAATATTGTATCACTCTCTAAAAACATTGTAGAGTTACAGTGGAGTTAGTATGGAGTTAGAGTTTAAATATTTCCTACTCTCATTCTTTTGGTTCCACTGAAAATCACAGTTTCTGTGGGTGACCTTTCCCTAAGCTATATTATTTCTGGCAAGCAAAGATTTAATTAAAAATTAAAGTCATGAAAGTCTTCTCTGGGATTCAAAGTGCTCCTGCCCTCCTCAGCACAAAGTGCTGGCTTCCAGACAAGAGTACTGATGAAAAGAATTTGTTCTTAGTGCTAGAACAAGCTAGTGAGGGCAATTCTTCAAGAGCTGGTCAGCAGTGTTTTATTCATGATTAGATATTTTGGTTTTAAAGTTATTAATTTGCAATATATATTTCTGGACTGAAAAAAAAAAAGAAAATGATCATTTGGGGAAATAGAGACATTACCATTTCCTTGGGACTTCTTATCTGACTACATTTGAAGAAGTCCGCTGAATTCTCAAAATACTCTTCTAACCCTGAAATCTTAAAAGTTCAATTAAGGCTTTTCCTCTTCCTGATGTTTTTATATAGACACTTTCAGCATGTGTTTCTGATCACATTTCCTACTTTTCTACTGCTGATAGCAGGGACACTCCCTGCCTTTCAGTAAGATATTCTTATCAACCTGGTAATGATCAAATTGGTATAGTCCAGAAAGCCAGAGGTCTAGACCACTGAGATGCTTTCAAAGAACCAAAGCTGGCTCATTTCTTTTATTCGCTGGTTGAAAACCTCTCCCGATAGTCCCCAAGAGCTAGTAAAATACAGAACAACCAATTTATGAATCCTTATTTATTTTGCTTTTATTTCTAGACAGTATTTATGATTTGTGTCACATCTTCAGAGATCAGAGACAGAATTCTTCTCTGTGGTTCTTCTTTTCTTGTTTTCTTGGTGTGTATGGCAGAGCTTGGGTGGAAACAGCAGGGGTGAATATGTCAGTGGAGGATACTAAAGCGTGACTGTTGACTTATTAACATGTTCAAATACTAACTTCCTTTTAAAGCTAACACCTACTGCTGGGGAAACATGATTATTAATTATTTCAACACTAAAAATAGACTTTTTGGAGAATGAATGAAATTTTCCCAGCAGAGAAACTTCTCAGGTGCTTCTCTTTTAACAGTATCAAGACAAAGTGTGTTACAATAATTAGAACTAGAGACAGAACTGCAGACATTACTCAGTTTTCTGGCATTGCTTCAATGGCTTCTTACAGTTGTTCCCTTTAAATATTTTCAGAAACATTTATTTTCCCATTTACATGAATGGTATATGGTGCACCTTCATATGAATAGCTTGGGTTACAACCAGGATGTCAGTTTTAATTGACTACCAAGGTCTTGAGCTACAACCCAAATACTAGCCTATTATGGTTTCAGTTACAGATTTGACTCTTCAAGAGTTGTGGGAAGGAACAGTACAAGATCCTTTCCGGCATGGGGTGAATTGAGAAATCCTGGGCCAGTGTCTCTGTGAGGACACTGAGATCTGTCTAGGAAACAGTGTGACCTAAAGCTACAGGAGAGAGACTCTGAAGACTATGTAGAGAAGGCAAGCCTTCAACTGACCCTCCTGAGTCTCAGCCAAGTCTTGTGAACAAGTTGAGTTTGTAAGTTAGGGATCCACTGTAGTTTTACAGAAAACTGTTTCATTCTAAACTTTTTTGGGGATACATTTTAGATATATAATGATAATAACTAGCATAGAGAATTTGTACCTGTTCATAACATGACTTGTTTTCTCTTTTTTTTTTCTCATTCTCCTTCTTTCCTTTCAGCCCTTATTTACAAAAGGTTTCTTTTTCATTTTGGCCTTGTCCTTTTCTTCTTTCTTCCTCACCCCTCCCTCATTCTCCTTTTCACTTGAATATTTTCTTCTCATTTCGAGTACCTGTTGTCGATTTTGGAGTGGAAATTTCTCAAAAAGTCAAGAAGTTCCATTTGACCTGGCTATTCTTCTTCTGTCTTCCCAAAAGAATTAAAAGCATCATGCCACAGCACATATGCACACCCATGTTTATACAGGAACAGTTTGTGTTACTCAACCTGGAAACAGCATCAGTGTCCATTAACTGATGAATGGGCAAAGAAGATGTACAGGTTTTTTTGTTTTTTTGTTTTATTTTATAAAATGAAGTGCTACTCTTCTATAAAGAAGGATATTTGATACATTTCTAGTTAAATGGATGTAATTGGAGACTATATTCTTAAGCAAAATAAGGACACATATGCTAAAAATTTGTACTGTTTCTCTATTATGCAAAACCAAAAAAGAAAATAATTCACTCTTTCCAACAGGACATATAATGTAATACTTGGTTAGAAAATATAATTCATCTCTGAAAACTATAGTACTCTGAAAAAGGAGATAGAAGACAATATAAAAAAAATCATGGAAAGACATACCTTGCTCCTGGGTAGGAAGAACAGATATTGTCAAAATGGCTATACCTTCAAAACTACTACACAGATTCAACACAATCCCGATTGAAATTCCAACAGCATATTTCACAGATCTAGAGAAAAAAAATCCAAACTTTTATCTGGAACCACAAAAGACCTAGAATAGCCAAAGCAATTCTAAGCAACAAGGACATAGTGGGGGGTATTACTACTCTGAACCAGAAACTATACTATAAAGCCACTGTGATGAAAACTGCATGGTACTGGCAAAGTAACAGACCTGAGGATCAATGGAGTAGACTAAAGAAGATCCAGAAACTATTCCAGATACACTGAGCCACCTCATCTTTGACAAAAGAGCCAAAAATCCTCAATGGAGGAGAGATAGCCTCTTTAACAAATGGTGCTGGAAAAACTGGGCTTTAACCTGCCAAAGACTGAAACTAGATCTAGCTCTTTCACTTTGTACCAAGTTAAAATCAAAGTGGATAAGAGACCTAAATATTGAAACAGACACACTAAACCTGCTGCAAAACAGGTTAGGTAAAACTCTTGAAGACATTGACTTACAGAAAGACTTCTTGAACCAAACCTCTATAGCACAGGAATTGATAGAAGAAATCAACAAATGGGATCTCATTCTTTTAAAAAGCTTCTGCACAGCAAAGGAAACCACCAATAGTGCAAAAAGGCAACCAACAATGTGGGAAAAAATCTTTACCAGCTGTTCCTCAGACAAAGGGCTACTATCTAGAATATATAGAGCTAAAAAAAAATCTGCCCACCCAAATTAAAAGACCCAATTCAAAAATGGACATTTGAAATGAACAGATATTTTGCAGAGGAAGGAGAGCAGCTAAGAAGCATGTGAAGAAATCTTCAACATCATTAGTCATTTGTGAGATGCAGATGAAAACAACACTGAGATTTCATCTCACTCCACATAGAATGGCTGCATTTCAGAATTAGCCAGCAACAGATGCTGCGGAGAAGAAGGAACCCTTCTCCACTGTTGGTGGGAATGTAGACTCGTACAACCCCTGTGGATATCTGTTTGGAGATTCCTCAGAAAGCTAGGATTGGGGGTCCCATTTGACCTGGCCATCGCTCTACTAGGTTTATACACACTAAAATTAAAAGACTCATATCACAGTGACATATGTACACCCATGTTTATAGCAGCTCAGTTTGTGATTGCTACATCTTGGAAACAACCCAAGTATCCATCAACTGGAGACTGGATAAAAAAGGTGTGGTTCTTCTACAGCATGGAGTATTACTCTGCCATAAAGATGATAAGTTTGAATCATTTATACTTAAAAGGACATACCTTGAGGATATCCTCAGAAGTGAAATAAATAGGTCACAGATAGGTAAATATCACATCTTTTCTCTGATATGAGAAAATAAAGATGTAAATGAGTTCTAGAATTATATGTTATATATTGTGAAATAGAAAATACTCAAAGCAAAATAGGGTGAAGGGGAAAAATAATGAGATTATAACAAGTAAACAAATTTTATGTATATAGGGGGTGGTAGGGTGGGTAGGGCTATGGGAAAAAATGAGAATTAAGTTGTGTCTTATACTGGTACAAATCCCCATTGTGGAGTGCAATCATGATGTGTTTATGTAATATACCAATAAAGATTACAATTTAAAAAAGAAAAGAAAATATAATTCATCTTCTGTGATTCTGTGGTCTGTTATCAATGACAGCCAAAGCGGTATGTTGAGTAGGATCCTGAGACTCAGTTTTGAGACACACTCTTAGTCATAATCAAGATAATATAAAACAGATACAGACATGAGACTTACGCAAATTCCCAGACTCTCCTTAGCATAATGTAGTTCCATACACCAAAACACTTTAAAAATATTTTCAAGAATATTTTTGTATTCTTTATCCAATTCTCAGATCAACAGCCTAAGGTTCCAAATCATAGTCATACTTTTTATGCAATACTGAATTTTTGAAAAAGTCTAATTAATAACTAGTTTTCCCTAGTTCCTCTCTCTAGATTCCTATCTAGTTGAAGATTAGAGACTCAGACTAAATCTGAGTGTGCAGTGATTAATTGTGTCTTGATAATCAATTTTGCTGCAATATTTTAAGTGAAATCCATTCATTTTGTCTCATTAATAAGGCAAAGAGCAATACTGTTAAGGACTGAGTGTGACCTTGAAAGGTTGTGTGTTGGTAACTTTGTCTCTAGTGTGGCAATTATTGGAGGTTTTGAAGCTCTTAAGACATGGGACCCATTGAGTAGTAATTGGCCCTGGAAAAAGTATTTATGCTGACCCTGCAGAGTGAATCAGTTCCGGGAGAGGGGCTGCTGGATAAAAAGCAAGACTAGCCTTCTCAACTCTGGCTTTCTATCTTGATATTGGGTCACTCTGAGACCTGCTACACCATATTACCATTCACTATGTAGCCTTCTTCATAGACTAAATCAATGAACCTATCTATCCAGTTCTGGACTTTCAGCCACTAAAACTGAAAACAAAATAAACCTCTTTTCTATATAAAGTAGGAATAGAAAATGGACTAGAAGAAGCACTTTCCCCATAGAATCATTGAATTGTCCGTTCAATCTATCACAGAGTGTTAGCTATAAAGATTATTACTATTTCTGAAACCAAGTTCTGTTTTTATAATTACAAGTGTAATATGTGGGTGACTTTCATATCTTAAGTCAAAATTGTTAACTCTTTTTGAGGCCATAATAAAAGACTTTTGAAGATGTAAAGGAGAATCTCATTTTTTTTTCTCTTCTTTATTTCTTTTTTAACCTAGGAAAAAATTTCACTTTTTCTTTTGCCATTAAAAAGAATGAAGGCATCCTGCACTGCAGGAAGATGTCGTTTTGTTTGGATTTTCATTTATACTGTCTATGTGGATGTGCTCTCTCTCCCAAATCACAATATATTTAAGAATTCTTAAGAAGAGACAGCAAAGCCAAACTCTATCAGAGAGCTTTCAGATTCTATCTTCATATGAACAGCTTTTTATTTATCTAATATTCAGCATGTCAGAATCTTCCAGCCACACATGTAGCTGATCCGTAGGTCCCATGATGTAGACCTATTTTAACATCTCAAATCCACTGCTGTTTCCATTTGGACTGCAGCTTTTGATTTTGAAACATACTTCTTCAGTGATACTATAATGCTCATTCATCCTGCTCCCTGTATAATCTGTCTTGTCTGTTCCCCTCTCCGCCTACTGTCTAATCGTCAGAGTGGCATTTCTAAGCTACACTGTAGCATGTCAGCTTTGGAATCCTGCAATGCTTACCTGCTGCTGACCTTAGGGAGTGTTGTGGAAAACGCCTGTCATTGGCCACTCCCCATCATTCTTAGCTCCGATATCTCTATGAGCATTTTATATGACCATGGACAGAATACAATTTATGGATCTTAAAATATGCCATAAGCTTCCACAGTATGAGAGTGAAAGACAAGCTCTGATATCAGATCTTTCACACATTAGCATTTGAGACATTTAGCTATAAATTGAGAAGGACAATATATACCAGTAATATGTTACCATCGAGATTGTAATAATAAAAAGAAAATAGAATAGTCCATTACACATATGTGTTTAGTGGAAAAACTTAGGGTTGTAGTAACTAATGCTTGATAAATATCAAAGATCCTTCCATGTTTCTTTATGTGTTTGACAAGTTATTCTTTCTAGTACTCCTTGTTTTTGAAAATGACAGTTACATGTTAATGACCAAGAAAAAGAGGCTTATGACTTCTCTTTGGAGGTTAACATCAAAGTTCAAAGCACAATGACACATCAGATGTTTTAAAATAAAGAATTCAGTCTATTCAGAATTTATCCTCACCAAATGATTAGGTGGAATATGGAATGCTTCAAAAAATCATGAATTTTTATATATTACATGAATGTGGGTCTTTAGAAATCCAGCACACACACAGATACACCACATCCATAAAAATCACAATCCGGCTCCTATTTAATGAAACAAAAATCATTTCTTCTCAACAAATCAATAGTTCTATTTTCATCCTTGCATTATCTACACCATTGGATCCATTGATTTGTTCACAGGAACTCTGTAAATGCATGGTGAACTGATGTCTTCAGTGACCACTCAAAACCACAGCACTAGGAACAGTAGGAATACAAGGGGAGTGGACACCTCTGACTGAATCCTGAAATCCCCTTCTATGAAACACATATAGGATTAGGCAAGGAATCCAGGAGGGAAAATTCCTGAACTATCTTATTTTGACTGGAGAATGTCCTTTGTCCTCATCTTTGACAGCATACTGTTCCGATATTTTAATTCTCTTCATTGCTCACAACAAGGCATCACTTGTCATTTTCCTCCAAAAGGTAGAAGTGTACTTTAATGGCAGAAACCATTATGAGAAGTAAAGTAATATATACATTATTAAACATTTATTAGGGTCCAACTGTGTGGGAACCACTGATGCATTTTAAAAATAACTTTCTAACCATAGCAATTGCACTATAACCTAACTTACTTTTCACTTAATTCATATATATATATATATATATATATATATATATATATATGAAATTATAATTATTAAGTTTTAGCAGTTCCCATGGTGGCCTGACCAGAGATAAATGAAATGATTAAAGTGATATTTTATTAATAGTAAGAGTTCATGCTCTGTAATGCTCACGCTGATGACCAAATAACAATATTATGCATATATCAGAGTCCTCTGGACTTTGTGTTGGTAGAGTGTAAATTAAAGTTCCTCAAAACCTGACATATCCATGAATTTGGTGTGGGAAACTCACTTTAACAGGTTAGTGTTGGAGGGACCAATAGTTGCTACTTCAGTATTATTGGTGATAGTTAAGGACAGAAATTCTCATTGGTGTTAAGTAGCACATTGCAGTCATGAGCATTATATGGACCAGAACTTTTAAGTATATTTTCAGTTTGTGACTGTCCTGTTCCACTAACAGGTGTCCATTTGGTTTTTAGGGAGCCACCTCATGTGCTTCTGACATGTGCCTGGCTGGCCTCATCTGTTTATCCACACAGATGGTACACTATCTACTTGAGCAGGATCTTCCATGGAATTTGGAACCTATATGGAAATATAAAGATTTATTTTTCTCTCTATATTATAAAGATGTGTATAATAGACAGATAGATAAACAGGCAATTAGACAAGAGACAGGGAAAAAGAAAGAAGATTTAAGAGATAAAGATGTTGCTGCTTTTGGTGGTATTGTAGGCATGACTTTATATTCTATTGTTTATATCCAAGAATCAAAAAAATTAAGGATCAGACTGATCCTTAATGATTACAAATTGAAATAATTTAATGAACTTAAATTTTAAAATTATATTTAATATTACTGAGGTTAAAAATAATGTGAAAGGACATACTCAACATTAGGTACCTAAATTTATTTATTTAATCAACTGATTTTTTTTTTACTACATTTAGATGAAGAAACAGGACCACAGAATTGTGAAATAAACTGCTCAGACATAAGTGCTCCAATATTATATGATAGACTGAACTTGAATTCATAGGGGTAAGCCAAACCCTAAAATTGGCTCTGTGCTATTGCTGGAATTCTCTGATTTAATGGCGCTAGGTCCTGTATGAAGATTGAATCTTCAAAGCTCTCTGAGAGAATAAATTCTCAAACTTAAAAACTTAATGGGAAAAATCAAACAAGGTTAGATAAAGCAGTCTAAAAATACAGTATAAATTTATGCAATACTGATTGATAGCAATATTTGATGCTGTATTATAAATTTTCTCATAAGGCCTTGTAAAGTCAAAATGTTTAAGACTTTCTTTCTCTTTAGCTTCAACCAAATATTCCATTTGTTTGTTACAAATGATAAACCAATTGAGAAGCATTTGGAGGTATGGATTCCTATTTAGACATATAATTCATTTCTAGCTTTATGTGCCAGCTGAATAAGTTTGGATACTAATATTCCTTTAATTTTTTCTTTTAGCCAGAGATGTTCCAAACTAGGATCTGTTAAATTTTCTATTTTCTCTTTTGCTATTCCTAAACTCCTGTTTTCTTATGCTGACATTTACACTAGTATAATTTACATTTAGGAATGGATTGTAGCAAATTTTTACTTTTGTTTTTTCAGTTTTTTGTACCTTACGAGCTACAAAATAAAGTTTGTGTGTCTTCCCAACAACTGAGTGGAAGAGTAGGAAAGCCAAGTAGCAATGATAGTGACTGAAAGATCAGATAGATCAGCCAAGGAGACTGGTCGTATTAGTTGGGTAGAAGCAGAGCTTGGACAGGCTCTATACCATGGATTTCCACAAGGAACAATAGGGAGTTGGAAACTGGCCCAGGACTTCCTCAAAGGTACCCCTGAGGGTTGGCCACAAGGATAAAATTGCAAAGATGTGGTCCTTAGTGATATAGGACAAGAGTGTGGAGATGTGAGAGTGTCAGGAATGGTGTTCCAAATGTGAGTATTCATTCCTTCTATCATGTCACCTGCAAGAAATATTATACTGCCTTGTTCTTTCTCAAATAGAGGATGACATTTCAGATATTTTGCTTATGTTGGGGCTGGTGGCTGCTGGTGCAAATCTGTGTTTAAAGTCTGAAGCCCCCAGAGTCTGAGATCTAAGACTGACAAGAGTAGAAAATGTCACCCTTGAGAAAAACAAACAAAACAAAAAAAAAAAAAACCCCACACATCAAGTTCCAGATGTTGAAATTTACTTCCTTGTGGAAAGATCTTGAAAGTCTCACAGTGGTGAAAGGAGGAGCCCTTTCACACCTAGTTTATCATACTTACTGCCATTAGCTCTTGGCCTTTGCCTGAAACATACCAGTTTCCAATATCAGATGCACAAACTCAGAGGTTTTCTAACTTTGGAGGATCGAGGGCTGGGAACGTAGCTCAGTGGTACTGCACTTGCCTGGTGAGTGAAAGGTTCTGAGCTCAATCCCTGTACCACAAACAAAACAAAAATGAACCAATGAAGAGTGAGGCCTAACCATCTAATATTTAAGGCATACAAATTTCTGTCTATTTCCAAGTATCAAGGTTGGCTCTCAAGCATCATGTATTTAGGGTCTTTTGCCCATATCACTTAAATACTCTTACTCCTTGCTCTTTGCTTCTGATATGATTGTGGTTTTTGGAGCCATGACAAACAGTAAAGGTGTGAAAGGGACAAGAGACTATGCCTACGAGAGAAGACACAAGCCACCTGATACCAATAGCTTCTTCAAACATGCCTCCTTTAGCAAGAAGCCCCATGAGGGAGGGGAGGAAGCTATCAGTCCCTGAACCGCTTCTCCTAATGCTGACATGACCGCGTCTTCTGCTACATGAGGGAAAAGTGGGACAAGGGAGAGTCCAACCACTCCTGAGAATCTGAGACCCTCTTCCTAGTACAGAAACAGAAACAGAAACATCAAGCTAGGCAAGGTGACCAAAAATGTAGTGCAAGTTGAGATCCCTTTCTCTGAGAAAAGAAGGAGGGGAAATGTTATTCAGAAGACCAAAACAGAGGCAGGGTTTGCAGAAGAAGAAACAGTTGGGGAAGGCAGCGGAGCCCAGATGTACAGAAGAGTCAGGGCCAAGGAGACTCTATCAAAGGAGCTGGCAGGAGTGTTTCTGGATGAAAATAAATCTTGTGACATAGTTTTAAAATCTATATTAACGTATATTTTTATTTCCTTAATATGTTACTAATGTTTGTGCATCAACTGGACAAGAGGGAAGGATTTCTAGAGAATTGCAAAGTGTTACTTCTGAGAATGTCTGGGAGAGTATTTCCCGAGAAGATTGACCTGTGGGGGAGCAAATTTCTTGGAATTAAGAAGAAGAAAATGAAAGGCTCTTTGCTGCACTCTCCCTTCCCAAGGGAGTGAAATTTTCTTATACTGTCACCCTTGCACATCATACTCCAAGTTGTTCAGGCTTTGGATACAGATAGCACCATTAGCTATCTAGAAGGCTTCCAGGCCGGCATCTCAGACATTTAAGTCTTTCTCTGGTTTTGAAATTCAAGCTTCTTAGGCTGAGCAGCTCCAGGCTCTCTCTGCCATCTAGTTTGTAGATGGCCAGGGGAGTAATTCTCATCCTCTGTGATCAAAATTAATAAATCCCTTGGATTAGGATTTTCCAGAGCAATACCGAATTTTTTTCTCTCTCTAGAGAATCTTAATACACTCCCTTTCTTCCTGAGAGAAATATATTTCTTATTAAACTTGAACTTGGAGATGTGATCTATTTTGATTCACGGAATGTACCAATCATTACACATGTCATATCCCAGAGGAAGGTAAAATGTACATGTTTGTAGGTATGCATGTGTGTATGTATGAGTGTGCATGTGAGTGCATGTGCATGTGTGTGTGTCGCTTGAGTTGGCGTTTTGTATGTCTTCCTTCCCACATGGCAATGTCATGCTCTATATCCACTGAGTGTCTTCTGCCTGAGTATTCAAAGCACTCACAGATAGATGGAACATCCTGGGAGTTAAGCACAACCCACCTTCACATGTTTCAGTATTTATTAGTCACTGAAATTTTAGGGGTCTGTTGGTTACATGGTATTGTTTGAGTGAAAGCTGACCAATACAAGATTTTAGCTTGAAATAACCTACAATTGACTTCATTCAAAGCATATTTGTATATATCTACTTTGTGCCAGATCCACTTTGTAGTCAGTAGGAATTTTTCTACATTCTTTTAAAATCTCTGATGTAGGGAAACTTAATTAGAATATTGGGTGAATGATTTGGTAGCTGAGGATTAGAATCTTTGATTGTTACTGAGAGAAACATTCTTAAGAGTTTTGAGAAAAGCAACCAGCACTGAGTAGCAATGTACAAAACCGCTTTTACTCTTTTTTTTAAAAATTATCTTTATTGGTACATTAAATATACACATCATGATTGCACTCCATAATGGGGATTTGTACCAGTATAAGACACAACTTAATTCTCATTTTTTCCCATAGCCCCACCCACCCTACCACCCCCCCATATATATAAAATTTGTTTCCTTACTTTTTTGTTACAATCTCAACATTGTGCCCTTTCACCTTATTTTACAT
>PVIR01000046.1:8722-104982 GCA_004026965.1 Petromus typicus | reverse complement strand
AACCGCTTTTACTCTTAAGGGTATGAAAAACCAAATAACTCTCTAAAATTTTGCACTTATTTATTTCTATCTTACCATTTATGATTCACACATTCATTTCATCATCTCATTGAAATTTCTGACTTATACTTGCTTAACTTTCTCATGTTATAGATGTGATCAAGGCTCAGTGAGATTTCAACTCTTACTCAAGGTGGCATTCACCGGTAGATGCAGTGTATGAAACCTTCTTCTACCAAGAATGCACTATTAACTCCTTTGCTGTGGCATGGAACCACTTCATCAAACCTAGTGACACATTTCTCAGGAACAATGTTTGTTTTCTTTCATTTTTTTCTTTTCATATTCTATATTTTTTCTCTAATCTTCTACATTAAATTTATGACTTTCTGTTTCTTCTCTGTTGACTTTATTGCAGGCTAATTCCTTCTTGTTTTGGTATTTCAAGGTCTCAGGCGAAGGCCTGAAGGTGATACAGGAAAAAGGGAAATACAATATGTTTGTTTGCTTTTGTGTTTTCAATAAGGTATCTAGTAACCAGGGAACATCTCTGTAAGACTTGCCTGGGTCTTACTACCACATGAAATTTTATGCTTTTATTTATTCAAAATGGTCTTTGGTTATAAATAGTCCTTGGACAGTTGTAGAGAGTAGTAGTTCTATCTACAGAAGAGCATTTCCTAGAGACTGAATGATGAATAAACTGTTCTACAAAATAAGGCCAGATTTGTTCATGTGACTTGCACTGGGTTATGGACTCTGAGCTGCATATTTGAGCAGAAAGTTCAAGAATCATCATGAGGTTCCACTGCAGCTTTTCATCCTTTCTGTCAGAAAACATTATCCTCGGTTAAATGTGACCCAGGATCTTAAAGAGATAAGAGGAAGCAGAGGGTCAAGCAATCAACAATAAGTAGCCACACTGTGAGACTACTGTGATCACAGCTAGCGAGTTTAAAGGTCATGTGTTACGATAGCAAAGTCCAAAATCCTGACACGAATAGCTGGGAGGTATTTTCATGAGCTTGAGCATGCGTTGTGGCATTTCACTTTGGCACCAATCTTCTAAGAATCTCTCCAGAGCGAATGCAATAACTATGTACTATAAATATGTACTAATAGAAATTAAAACAAAGAGAAGACTGGAGTTTTGAACCCTCACATTTCAGAGACACAGGAATCCGGGGTCTCATAGCATACAAAAAAATAAAGGTTTTTATATTAGAAATAGAAAAAAGAAATCTGATCAAAGTGCTGTCCAGTTTTCTTTCAGCTTTTTGTCCTTATTCACACCCTGCTCCATAAATGAGCGAAGTCCGTGCAGTTCTTGGCATCGTCAAACCTACAGTAAGCCACACAGGACACAAAATGGCATTATGAAGCAGAGCACGTAAACAATTAAACACTATCCCAGTCACCTGGGAAATCGTGCAGAAGGGCTCCCATCTAGCAAGCCACAGTTTCTTTCTCCAAGACACTTCATCTCCAAGACGCGTTAGGCCAAGTCTCCTGCCATGGAACTGGACAAGATCCCTACCAGCTGTCAGTCCAGAGGCAAACGGGACCAGCGATGTCAGATGCTGGGGTAAGGAGGAGGGTGGGTCATCCAGTCTCTCTCTAAGTACAGAGAAGGGAGAGTAGGTTGGTTCTGCTCTGAGTCAGACAGGGCGGAGCTGGCAGTTGGTTGGAGGAGATCTGGAGAATCAGACAGTAAAAAATAGCAAACAGCTGAGCTGGAGGGGGTGGGGTGGGAGAGAGAGAGATGTGCGACTAAAAAAACTGAGAGGCATCAGTTCCCAATTTAGATAAAAGGGGGCAGAAAGTATAATTACTAGCTTCACAGACATTGTTATTATGACTCTGAAAATTCAATTTACTGGTAAGAAAATTGGACTGTGTATTTACATTTTTAGACATTTCAGTGGAGCTCCTATTCTGCTCTTTGCTTTTTATAAAATTTAATTTTTTGCACTCTCTTAATGTTACCTCAGAACAACCACTTTTCTTTCTCTCTCTCAAATGAGATGCCGTGAATACTTGCCAGAAATATCAAGTTAATGCCCAAGCCAGCTCTGTGTTCTGATTTATCTTTCATGTTGACTCGGAGTAACAGAGCCATACATTAAGGAATAAAGCTCAGCGCCGGGGTATTTATAACCTTGTCTTTTAAAACATTTGGCAGACGTTCAGGCCTTCCATATGTTCACAGTATTAAACTTTACCATAAAAGGAACTAAAGAGTTGCATTTGAAGAAAGCTAGTACTGTATGGTCTGAAAGTCTGGCAGTTTTAAAAAAAATAATCAAGTCCAACTTGAAATAACAGACATTCTATGATCCTGCTGAAAGTTGAAATCTCACACAACAAAGACCTGCTCTCCTGAACACTGCCGATGTCATATTTCAGGAGCATTTTCTGTGACTCACTGGGAGCAGGCACATGTGCCTGGGAGCCTGGTTTTATAATGATACGTTCCTGAGTGGTGAGGACTGGAGAGGAAAGTGCAGGGTGGGGAGAGACCCAGTGCGCACTGTTACGTGCTTCCAGTTTGAGCGAGGCCTGGCACAAGCAGTGAAGTCTCCTCACAGGGGTGAGGTTGCGTAAGTGGGCACAGAAGCATATCTATGGGGAGAGAGAAAGGTAAGACAGGAATTCATATTTATAGTTACAAGTACGAAGGAATTTATATCCATTTGTATTAAAAGGCATTTTTTTCACAATGTTGGGTCTGTAGTTGAGGCTGGCACCATTTTACCCTCCATTGTTCAGAGTCTCAGATCTTGCATTTCATGCAGCCTGCAAGAGGGGAGATGGGAGAGTTCTGCCCTTGTGTTGTGGAGTCCCTCAGTTTAGAGCCACTGGGGGAAGTGGACTTGTAGCTTATTTAATATGGCTTTGAGGAAATAAATTTATGTTAAAAGCTGTACATATTAATAATACTTCAAAAGAAAGGAAGACAATACTAATAAGGCAAGCAATGGAAAAGCAGAATAGAGGAAACTCTTGCACAGTGTTAGCATCTGTCAGCCACATTTCAAATGAACAAAGTAAATGCATCAAGGGGATGATATATTAGATAAACTGACAAATGGACCAAATGCACTGTAGTGTTCTGAGTTATAACCTGAAATAGAAAAATGAATGTTCATGGAAAACTCGATGAAACCCAAATAAACTCTGCAGATTAGTTAGCGGGATGGATGGGTGCTATTTTCTTAGTTTTGATAGTTATGAAAATAACATTAGAGGAAGTAGGTGAGAAGCATATTGTCACAGTCTTTTCTATCTTTTCCCCTTTTCTATAAATTTAACTTTTCCCTTGTGAGTTTATATAAAGAACTCCAGTGGTACTAGAAATGAATAAGTATAAAATAATCCAAAAATCATGACACTGAGAAATAATGCCAATTAACTGCAAAATGTAGAAATTCTAATCAAAAAACATTTTGAGGGCTAATTTTCATTTGCTACATTTTTAATACAGCTCATACAATTCTTAACCAAAGAAGAGTTAGAAATAATTCTTTTTGTGCGAAGTTGATGTCGTGGAGAAAATTTTGGGTGGCATTTCCACTGTTGTGGGTTTTTCTATCTAAAATAATTCACCTGTCTTATGAAGCTATCAAATATTCATAGCTAAAATAAAACTTATAGTTAACCAAAGTAAAATAAATGAGGATTTACAGTTTAAGGAAAGAGGAGTTTAGCTTTCCATGATTTGCAGCCTTAAAGTCTTTTATATCTTGAAATGGGAATCTCTGGTCTAAGCCTCATGATTTGGTGATAGGAGAAAAGAGCAGTCGAATCAGTAAGAAACATAAATGCATTACAAATATTTACTTCAGTCACCAAGAAAGTCTTCTTCATCTTTAAAAAAATTGATTGTCCACAGTGTTACTGAGCTGCAACACAAGTTTTGGAAATTCCTTCCATAATTTGGAATAAACATGCTACGACTAAAGCATGGCTCATATCAATATCTCTCTCTGTGAATTCACTCCGTATGAGCAGCAGAGTTCCACACTTTTATAACCAAGATGTTTACAGTAATGCTGTTCATAATATCATGAAAGGAATATCAATGCCCCCTAAATACACAGTCAGATACATTAGACTGAATATGATTTAATCATTATAAGACAGTTTGAGTGTTGCATAGAATATAGAAACATATCTGGGATTTTGGAAGACATTAAGATGTATATGCAAGATCATTTGAGTAGAAGAAAAGAAAAACTGCACGTAAACTTGTGCGAAGCCCGATTTTCCTAACTTATAAAATGGGGATAAGATGTACCATTAACCCTGCAGTAGTTATGAGAACTACACGGAACTGTCACCTTCAAAGGGTGTAAGAGCACAATCATGCCCTGACTGTGGGTTATAACAAGGCCATATTACATGAAAAGGACTATGATAGCCTTTTATAAATGTCAGTAGAACTTGAACTGATGGACTCATATGCTATTTCTGTACAAAAAAACTATAGCTGGCCAGTGGCTTTAGGAAAGATTTCAGGAAAAGATGTACCTAAGAGAGACACCCCATGAGCTATTTCAAAAACAATGCCTGTGACAGAAACTCTCCCCCGGGAGGCCTCTCACTCTGCTGCATCTAGGTCCAGTTCATACAAATTTTCTACTTCGTGGCAGGCTAGATGGATTTGTGGACAAGAAGAATAAAAATCAGGTATCCCCTCTTCCTATCCATTATTTTGTAATCCTTCCTCTCATCCCCCTATGCTTTCCTTCCCCTTCCTTCCTTTCTTCTTTGCCTTCTAACCCCAATTAAGAAGGCAGTAGGTTTGCCAAGCTGCTTCTCTAGTTGTTGAATCCCCATCTCCAGGTGACTTGTGCTGCCTTCACAGTCAGCCTTTTATCACTGGGTACATCTTCTACAGTTTAAATGGGGAAATGGAGTATCCAGTTTTTGGTTCTTTCTTTTGTTGTCTAAGGTGTGTGAGAGAGATCAAACCCAGAGACTGACATGGGCTAGGCAGACTTTATGCCAGTAAGCTATGCTCCATGGAAAGTTCTTGTTTTCAAAACTTTTTGCCCTACCTATTTTTTCACAGGGTACAGTTGGCACAGCATCCACACACAGGCATCAGTAAACTGCGACATACTTATCAGATGTGTTTTAAACTGACCTACTGGGGTTCACACAGTGCGGTGGTTTTGCATTTCACTGGTACTAATTTACATCTTGAGGCTAAAGGTAGCATTTCTCACATTGCAGCCCACAGGTGATAATCTATGATTTGACTGATAAATTCTTTTTGATGGCTTACTGTGTGCAGCAAAATGTCACCATTGCTATACATAAGAAGGAGCCTCTAGAAAGACTCACATAAAATAGGGATATGTTACAGAAATAGAATTCAGTATATCAGTGTGGAGTATCTTAAGTTAGACTTTCATTGACAATTCTGCCCATGGAATACAGAGTTAAGACTGGTGCTCACACATTAACAAATGTAAAATAAATCACCAAAATTCTTTCTATTTCTTTTGTATTCTCCCCAGTTGGCTTTATTCTCAGGCAAACCATCCCCACACTTTATCAGATAAAAGCTCTCAACAAGTCTTTATTCTCTGACAGATAATGGAAAGAAAAATTATGAGTGTGAGTCTTAGTTGGTCAAACTTGAGTCATCCCTCAGTCTTTCAATAAATTAATGTTGTATTCTGATCTATTAGCAGGGGTCAGAGAGAAATAAAATTTATGAGCTGAGAGACTAAAAGGGATAGTTTCTCCTAAAGGAGAACTTTTCAGTGGGAGAGAGACAGAGAGACAGAAAGACAGGCAGATAATGTTGGACAGAGACCATGTTGGACACACAAAAAATAAAGTTGCTCACCACAGAGAAAAAATAAATCCTTTTAAGCTATAAATCTGTAAGAAGTTGAACTTTTCTCCTCCTGTCAACAACCTTCAAGATTAGTTGCAAATATAACATAATATTTGCCAGATGTCCTCCCAAGATCATCTATACTTCTGTGTCCCTGGCTTTTGCATGTACCTGTATTACTGGACATATAACATGTTGGCCTGCAGTTGTGGATTACTGTTCCTTTCCTGTGAGACAGTAGGTCCATGAGGGAAGCGCAGAAACTTTCTCCTCCTCTTCCTCTTCCTTCTTCTCCTTTTTCTCCTCTCCCTCCAGCTCCTTCACACACCGTTCAGTAACTTCTGCAGAGTAGTTCGCTAATATCCAGAATGAATATAAAGATGAAGAAAAGCTAGGAAACATTTACTTCATGAGGCTGAATCCAGAAGTCAAGAAAACCTTTCCCCAGCCACCTGCTACCTCCCCTCACCTCCCATCCCCACACAGCACAGTAGAAAATGCGCAGGCTGTCATTTAGCTAAATCTAATGAAGCATATCGAGCTAGTCCTCTATTAGCTGAGCAAGTTATTTATCTTCTCAGCACCTCCAGTTCATTACTTGTAAAACAAGGCTGCACAGATCTACAAGATGAGCAATTTAAACATAAAATTAGAAGTACATTTGAAAGTGAGCCACAGCAGTCTCCCATCTGTGTTGACTTGACTTGTCTGTCATGCAACGTCCTTCCCTTTATGCCCCTTATTTAGTGATATCAGCCCTCCTTGACTATGAAGCCAACTTGCTGCTGATTTATTTCCTAAACCTGGCTACCATTTCAGTCCATTGTGCTTCCTGGACTCTCTCCTGTGATGTTCTGATCAACATCCACATTCGCTTCTTATGTGGCAGTGGCATTCTTCTGCTTGTTCAATCTGTAAATGTTAAAATTTCTTCTGAACATGTCTTCCCAGTAGGTGGAATGAAACTGTTTCTTCTCCTTTGCTGGAAGCAGAAGTCAGTGCTGTTCTGACTGTACCATGCTGGAATGAAGTCAGGTCCAGTCCATGCAGGGATCTCAGACACAGGAAGGATGTGGATAATTATGCACCCAGGGAATAAGTGTCACCCATTTATTGGTGGGATTACTGAGAATGACAAACTCACACCTAGAAGCTGACAGGAAGAAAAGCAGCTGTATGGCCTCATATAATTTTAAAATTCAGAGTGATAAAAATTATTTATTTATTTTTCTTCTTACTTTCAATGCTTCTTTTCTCCCTTCCCCATTTCTCCCCATCCTTTGTAATTAGATTTGTTCACTTTCTGGCTGTGTGGATGAGCAGAAAATAGGACCCCTTCTTCTTTTGTTCTCTTTCTTCTTTCCCCTCTTCTCCCTCATTTCTGCTTCTCTCCTTTCTCTCTCTCCCTCTCCATTTCCTTCTCCCTCCCGCCCTCTCTCTCTCTCTCTCACACACACACACACACACACACACACACACACACACACAAACACACACAGTTTTCCATACAAGTCTTAGGGAAGTGCTGTGATTGGCACAGTTTAGGTCAACATCTTTCCTGGTCCAATCTCGATGCATGCACAAAGAATGCAAGAAGGCCCCTCTACACAGCAGAATCATAGACAGCTCTATCAGGATCCCTGGGTGCAGAAAGATCCTGGAGACACATTTAGCTTTTGTCCATTCACTGGTGGGAAAGCTCAGTGTCCTAGGAGAGGTTTGTGATTCCTGGGGATTTCACTGAGTGGTACCTAAAAGGACCAGAGCTATGACAATTTGAGATTCCCTGGAACAAACTTCAAGTGCACCACAGTTAAACACCACTCAACACCAAGAGGTAGATAGTAATGCAGGGTAGAGTTTAATAAAGACGTGGTTTTTAAGTTTCCATCTTAATTCTTATTTATTCAAGTGAATAGACTTTGGTTTTTTTGTATTTGTAGATTTACAGAAAATCCAATGGAAAGTACAGAGTCTCCATGCAGGACCTCAGTACTGCTCATTCTCAACATAGTTTTTCTGATTATTAACATTTTGCTTCAGTCAAATACATTTGCTACAAATGAAGAACCAATATTGATATAACAGTATTAAAGTCTATAGTTCACATCAAGGTTAACTTGCTTTATTGTTAAATCTATTTTAACAAAAATTTTTATGACTTGTGTCTATTCTTCTTCTTCTTCTTTTTTTTTTTTTTGAGGCAAGGTCTCGCATTGTGGTTCAGACTGACCCTGAGCTCAGCCTCCAACTCACATCACAGTAATCCTCCTGCCTCTACCTCTCGAGTGCTGGGATTACAGGTGTGAGCCACCACGCCCGGCACTGTGGTAGGTGGTACTGGTTGCTGCTGGGAGTGAGTCTGCACGCCCAGTATTGTTATGTGGTTACCAGGGATCGAACCCGGGTCCTTGCAATTGCAAGACAGGCACCGGAACCACTGAGCTGTATCCCCGGCCCAACTTGTGTCTATTCTTATGGTAGCAGGCAGAATAATTCACCTCATTAATAATTATCAGTGTTCCATTTATTCATACCATTTATGAATGGTTCCATTTATTCAGGACCATTTATTCACATGGCCCTGACAAACGCTAACGTTGCATTTTCCAAAATGTTACATAGTTGACAGTATAGGGTATATAGCCATATTCTGATTACTTTCTTCCAGTCAAAAATAAAATTTAAGATTTCCCGTCTCTTGTATGGCTAGGCAGTTCATTTATTATTGAATAATATTATGTTATATGGTTGTCACCCTGTACTCATATTTTCATGTACCGATAAGAGTTGTTGAGTGCTTTTATATGTTAATAATTATGATAAAGTTTCCATACACATTTGTGTAGAAGTTTTCACTTAGACATCAATTTTAAACTCATTTGAGTAAATGTGTAATTGCACAACTGCTGTGTTGTACAGTGAGATCACTTTTAGTTTCATAAAAAAATTGACTAGGTCTCTTCCAATATAGGAGCACAATTTTATTTTCACCAGGAAGAAATAGAAGATATTTTGCACCATATTTTTCAAGTATTTGATGTTACCCTGTGTTGTCAAGATTTAGGACATTGACCATTATAATAGGGATATAGTAAAAGAGAATGTTTATTCTAAGTTCTCTCTTCATGTCATAATATCTGCCATGCATTCTTGACCTCATTTACATATTTAGTTTCTCATATAAAATAGGACACATCTATATCCTGTTTATTTAGTTATGAATATGTCCTCCAGGTATATCCATTTGAGTATAAATGACTCAAATTTATCATTCTTCATGGCTGAGTAATACTCTGATTTATTTTTTAAAACATATTTTCTTTATTAAGTCTCCTGCTGATATCCATTTGGGCTGTTTCCAAGATTTAAGTATCACAAACTGAGCTGCTATAAGCGTGGGTGCATATATGTCATTGTAATATAATGTTTTTAATTCTTTTGTGTATATACCTAGGAGAGAAATAGCAGGATCAAATATGATTTCTAATCCTAGTTTTTTGAAGAATCTACGTGCTTATTTCCACAGTATTGCAACATCTGCTTTGATTTGAAAGGACTAACTTGAAAGTAATTTTTTACATTTAAGTGATAAAATATACTTTCCTTTTTTAGGTTTGTTTTTCTCTTTCTTTTTAGAGACACTTTCTTGCTATACAGTCCATGGTGGTCTTGAACATACCGTGTAACCCTGAGTGATCTCTAACCCTTAGAAATCCTCCTGTCTCCACTTCCTGAGTTTTAATAGCACATTGATGCACCACCATGACTAGTGGATAAGATATAGCCTTTTCAGTGTCTAGCCCAGTGTGTTTTGAAAAATAACCCTACAAAAATCAAGAGGTATAACACCAAGAACTAACTTTTAAACTTAGTCTGTTAAATAATATTTAATTCATCTTCAAAAATTTTTATTACTAAAAGTTATCTTCTAGTCATTGCTTCTGACCCGAGTGACAGACTAATACAAATCAGATCATTTGTTGAAAATTTCCAGTAGTGTTGCCCCTAAGACATCATTCTCCTGTAGGCATTTTAAAATAGGAATGACATCTTTTGAATCGCTAATGTTCCCTCGTTACCACTGACCCTCAGCTTTGTGATCCAAGGGTGTGTCTGGTATAGAACTAATTTAAAAATGCCTTCTTTTAATTCTTTGAGGATATTCCAAGGGATTCCCTATGGGGACACTTGGAAAATCTTAAAAAGTTTATAGCATGGGTCTTAAAGATATGAAATATAATTCCTGGCACATTAGAATTTCTTCTGTTGAGTCACTTTGATGGCTAAGTCGGTATTGATCTCTACATTGTCAGATATCAAAACCGACTTGTCAGTGATAAAAAGAAAGTGGCCAGAGACCTCCCAGGAATTTCCTGCTAGAAAAAAAAATATCTTGCTCGTTCTTTTCAGACCAAATGCTCAGCATGTTAAACCTCAGTTTGAATGGTCTTTCAGATAGATAATGAGGTGGTTACACAATACAGAATGGCAAGAGAAATGCACTGAGTGAAAAATAATTTCTCAGGATGTGAGCTGCAATACGTACACAAATCAGGCAGCAATCATTAATAAGTTTCATTCTTTGGCCTCACTCTCGATCTGTCTTTCCTGCGCAGTTGGATGCTGGAATTTTTTGGAAGGAAATAACACATCAAATAACACATCTGAGTGGTTAATGAAGGTGTCAGACTGAAGTTAGGTTTTAAAATGGAAATCCTTTGGCATACTGCAATACAGAGATAAAATACTTTTTATGGATTGCAAGAATTTAAATACTTTGAATTGCTTTCACAGAATGTCCTTAAGTTTAATAATATCCAGCCTTTCTTAGCTTGCAATGAATAAGGAGAAAATGTGTCCTATATTGCCATAATTATAGAGTGGCTATTTGAAAAATACAGTAATGAAACCATTGCTTTTCTAGAATTTTTTTCAATTAAAAGAAATTTCAAAGTAATCTCATGCAAATCCTTCATTCCTCAGATTAGAAAATATAGAGGTGAATTGGCTTATTCTCTAATTAAATAATGAGAAAGGTTACAATAGAACTGTGGTACTTTGGACTATGATTTTGTTGTGTAAGTTAAGTGCTATTATATGCACCAGACAGGTGATTCATGTACAAGAGAACTGAGTTGCTTTTCAGGTCTCTTTTGGATCCTCAATGTAAAAAAAGAAAAGAAAAAATTCGATATTAAAAAATGGAAACAAAGCTTGTATATGAGGGGTGGAGGTTGTAGGAAGAGAAGGGGAAGGGGAAAATGGAAATCAAGATGTGTCATGTACAGTTACACATTCTTAATGTTGAATGTGATCATAATGTATGTATAAAATGTGGCAGTAAGGTCCATTTTAGAAAGGAGTTCGAGATTCTCAGAATGTAGAAGCTTGATTATAACTATAAATAGATGATGTTATTTTTCCTTTTATCAAGTTATTGCTAAGAGCTCTGTCATGATTTCTCCATTTACCAGCAAAAAGAACATCTTGGTTAATTCTAACCTTCCATAACTGGGAATAAGGCTATTGTAAATTATCTATGTACAGGTTTTTGTGTGAAATATAATTCCTTTGTGTAAATAAATACCGAGCAATGAGACTACTAAATCTAATGGCAAGCCGATGTTTAGTTTTCTAAGAAATTGTCAAATTGTCATTCAAATTAGCTAGGAAATCTTGCATTTCGACCAGCAGGAAGTTCCAGTTGTTCCACCCTTGTCTTCATCTTGTGTGTCATAAGTTTAGATTGGGTATGGATGGTAGGAGCAGTTCTCATACTGGAATCTCTGCTTTCAGTTGGTTATCAAGACACCCTGATGTTACAGTATTTCAGTAGGAAATTTTTCTGATGATTCAAAAAACTTAGATAAAGGGCCCAGTGAAATAGAAAGCTGTCTTCACCAGAAAGGCCCAGAAAGAGGACTGCTTGCATGTGTTCCTCTAGAGGTAAGGAATGTAGTAAAAGAAACCCTACCCAGATCGTGGGTCCTCTGTGATTAACACTGACAGAAATCTCTACAATAGTGATAAAAGTGAACATTGCATTTCGTAGGATTGTCTTAAGATGATAAGTATTTCCATATATTTTTCATTAAAGAAAAATACTTTATAGAGTTTAAAAGATTCTTTTTAAATGTAATTTCTTAATATATCCTTTGATGTCTTCTTTCCAAAAAATGAAACTTATTGTTGCCATTTTTCTCCTGTGCAGTCTTTCCACCTTGGCCTTGTAATGTTCTTGCTTTAGAAATAAATCTATTTTTCAATTGTATCAACAGTCTTCACTAAAAATAAAGAATGTAAGTATACATAAAGTATCATCAACTAAAAATCCTTCTTATTTTTATTTACAGTTTTGTTCATCCTACTTATCTTTATATATTATTTCAAAGAGCTTCCCAACCACACAATATCACAACTTCACTGTTTAGTTTTCCAATCATTTGAGCCCCACTGATTCTCCATTATATCTCTGAAGGTGCTTATCAAAACACATCAGATATCAAGCTAGTGAATCCAATAACTAATTTTCAATTTCCATCTTACCCTGAGGTTTCTGGAACATTTTACTGTACTGACTTTTCTTTATCAGTGAAGTTCACTTTCTCTTTGGACTCAACCAAACTAATTTGTCCTGGTTTTCTAGTTACTTGCAGGAGAGGATTAATTTTTTGAGCCCGAACTTCAACAGAAGGAATATACTTAGCCACTCTATTCTGTTTCTCGGAAGATGGTGTAAGAGTGGGCACAATACATTCCCTTTAGGCATATTCTTCATGAGGAAAACAGAGGACAAATGTATTCCCTTTGGGTGTGACTTGTCTGAGTAGACAGTTGACACTGAGGTTTGTTTACCAGGAGATAATTTCTCAGAACTAAAAGTATCTGTGCCTGTTTCTCATGCTGCCCACAGATGTGATTCATTCAACTTGCACTCCTGTTCCACAGGAAAATCACCTGTTCTCTCTGACCTATCCACAAAGTGGCTTTTCACCTTTTGTATATTTCACCAAAGACTGATCAAGTTAAACAGCAAATAAATGGGTTGATTTTTTTTCTGTGATTATTTCGAGAGATTCAGAGCTAGGAGGAGGCTGTTAATGTCTTGAATTTAACTTTCAGATGTATTTTAAATACATATGAGTCAACATCACATCCTTTCAAGAAAACAGAGACTGAATGTGGTAATAAAGAAAAAATAAAACAAATATTGTGTATATACGGCATGGGGGGAGGTGGGAGGGGAATATAAGAATCAAATCTTGCTATATTCTGGTACAAACTTTTAATATTGAATGCGATTATGATGTGTATTCATAGTGTACCAATAATGATAATTTTAAAAAAAGAAGAAAGCAGAGACCACTATAAGTAATGCAAATGGAATGCAGGTTATTGGTTACACAAGCAATGGGAGAGTTGACAAATTAAATGAAGCATTGCAAATAGAAAAGAAAAAGAGATTTTACTCACATTGGGAAGCTGCTAGAAGGTGGTGATGTTCACAAAGCCCACTGTCTAGGATGGTCCTGTCTGGTGGAAACTAGGTTCAGAATCAGGGCCAAACTCTTCATTCTACAGAGAAGGGAGACATCTACTCAAGGGCAAGAACCACTGGAGAATCTCAGCCATGAACAAAATGCATCCCAAAATTTTAGAGAAAGAAAAAGTTCTGCTTCTTTCTTTATTATGATGCCTTCACCTCTCCACTCGTGTTATCCACTGACCAGACATAGCCTGAAGCTTTGTGGTGTGCTGGGAAGCAGTCAGAAAGATGTTAGATGCTCTGAACTTTTCTAAGGAGTAGTGTATTTGAAGGATAATCAAAATATAAGTAATGTGATCTACTGCTCCTTACTTATCCTTTAAACACTGGTTCGAACGTAGAGAGATCAGAATGTAACAAATGCAGACTCTGAACTTTAACAACTTCTTGTCAATTTCCAGTCAATGATCCTCACTTATATTAGCACCCTAAATACCGGTGTTCTCCACATATCCTCATGATTTCAAGTGCTACTCTATGATGAGTTCTATTTAATTAAATAAAAAGGAGACTGTTAACTTCCTCCAAACTTTGAACCCCTACATAATGAACTGCATCCTACATGTCTGACTACATAATCAAATGGATACCCACTTCAGAAACATAATAAACAGCTGAATTGTAACCATTAAGAAGAAGCTGGGTCTCAGCCAGTCACAAGCAGCCAACTCATCACACCATACCTAAATAAGGAAGAAACCAGGCTGTGGCCAATCAAGTGACTTGTCGATTTCTGTGTTTGGCTGAGGTCTCTGAACCTGTTCAGGTTTTGAGTATTGCAGTAATCATGAATTGTTCTTCACTTAGCTAATCACTGCTGTTTATTTAAAGGGTTTCTTTTGACACTTCCAACAACTATATACCCAAATTTGGTTTATTTCCTGATATTCAGTTCTGGGACTTCTATTGTCACATGGACTTTTTTATTCTCAAGCATCTTACCTTGGGACAATGTGGTGTGCTCATGTCAACAAAGTCTAAACAGACGGAGCGACCCTATTCTCCATTTAATTTCTCTCTCTCTTTTTCTTTGGAATGTTAGAGGTAGCCACTTCCTCTTGCTTTTGCTTTCCCCAATCCTGAACATCCCCTCAACTCCTCTCCAAGGACCATGATTTGCATAGCTGAGCTTCAAGGAACCAACATTATACTGTCTCTTGCCTCTGCCCCTGAGGCTCTTCCTAGACTTTTATTGCCCTTCTCTGTGTGACTAACATCTTTGTCCTTCTCACCTTCTGGGTCTCTCTCCCTGGTCCATCCTTGATGAGAGTTATGAGGGTATGTTTACAAAATAAGTGACTCCATTTACTGTCCTACTTGAACTTCTTCAAAAGGTTCTTACTATATTTTATGATCATTTTTAAAATTGAATTCTTTATTATTACTTTTTTTTTTTTGAGACAGGTTCTTGCTTTGTAGTTCAGGCTGGCCCTGAACTCATTATGTAATCCAGATGAGCTTCGAACTCACAGCAATCCTCCTGCCTCTACCTCCTGAGTGCTGGGATTACAGGTGTGAACCGCTAGGCCCAGCTATTGGTACATTTTATATACACATCACAATCATACTCAACATTGGGAATTTACATCAGTTAATTCTCATTTTTAGCCATTTCCCTACCCATCCTACAACCCTGCCACCCCCTATAATCATAAGCTTTCTTTCTTTCTTTTTTTTATTTTTTAAGGTCTGTCTCTATGTGCTTCTGACATGGTCTAGGCAGTGGCCTACTGTTTTTTTATTTTAAATTAATTTCTTAAATTATACATAAAATATAAAAATTAGACATATGTTTGGATATTGCTTCCATACACGTATACATTGTGTAGTATTTTAATCAACTTAAGTTTTTTGTCTTCTCAAACATGTAGTATTTATTTATGATAAAAATGTTCAAAACCATTTTGCTAGCTTTTACAAATAGAGTACACTGTTACTATCTATCCTACTGTAAAATAATCCAGAAATTCTTAGTACTCCTGGACTAACCTCTCTTCTTCCTCCCAGACTGTAGTGATTTATGTTTTACTCTTAAATTTTATTTGATCAATTTCTTGTATATTCCATATGAATGACATCATGATATTTTTTCTATAGTGGTGCTGAAAATTGAACCCAGAGCCTTTTCACTGAGATAAATCCAAAGCCCTGTTTGTTTGCCTGCTAGTTTGTTTGGTGACAGGAGCTCTGTAGGTCACTCAAATGTCCAAGCAGGAGTGTTTAAATTTGTGTTCCTTCTGCCCCAGCCTTCAAAAATACAGGGATTATATTATGGGTATGTGCACCATGTCAGCTGAACCCCACTATTGCTAAATAGCAAAAAATGTACCATCACACCTTTTTTTTGAGACAGTGTCTTGCATTTTTTTTTTCTTTTGCAGTTCAGGATGGCCCTGAGGTCAGCCATGATCTCACAGCATCCTCCTGACTCTGCTTCCTAAGTGCTGGGATTGCAGGTGTGAGCCACCATGCCTGGCACTGTGGTATGTGGTACTGATTGCTGGGGGGCATGTCTCCAGCCCGGTATTGCTGTACTTGGTTACCAGGGATCGAACCTGGGTCTTTGCACTTGCAAGGCAGACACCATAACCATTGAGCTAAATCCCCAGCCCGTCACACTTTTTTATCAGACAACACCTTCCTGTTCCTTCTAGTAGTGGTTTTATTTCTTTCTTGTTCCATACAGGTAATATACCAACCTGTGCTAGAAGCATAATGAGCCAACAATGTAATATGAGAAAACAGGGTCACAGATAGGAGGAGCTAAACCAGTGGGTTTTGTAAGTCACCAGAAATGTTGCAAATTACACTTAAAATGAAATGGAAATCCAATGCAGATTATTTGAATTTTTTTTTTACTGTACGATTGTCACTTTAGTAGGTATTTTAGGAACAGGCTGTAGATAATCAAAAACTAAAGTCAAGTAGACCTGACATGAGAGACAGTGGTGAACTAGACTGAGGAAGTGGTGCTGGGTGTGGTGACAGGTGGAGAAATACCTGTTTGATTTTAGAGATAGTGCCTTTGTGAATTTATTGGATTTGATTTATGCAAGAATTATGGATGCTAAAAATCATTCCAAAGTTTGTGATGTGAGTAGCTGGTAGTTGCAGTTGCCGTCACTAAGGTGAGAGAGAGGAAAAGATTCAATGTAAGCATGTTGATGTCAAGTGCCCAGGCAACATTTTTGTGTGTAGATGGTAATGATGTTGTGCATATTTCTTGTCCTCTAAGACCTGGCTGAAATCTCAACTAAAGTCTGGTCATCTCAGAAATTACAAGCAATATAGATCATTTCCCCTCAGGCCTTCAATACCTAAACAGATCCATAAGTTCTAGTTTTATTGAGTAATTTATATGTATTTTACATAACTTTTTTGAATAATTGAATGTATCAATGAAATACAACTTTAAATGGAATTAATAAGTATGCTGTCTTCCCAGAGTGTTTTACTCATGGTCATGGCCTTCCTGAAGTGGCTCATACTTAGTGGCCCTTTGAATATACAGACTAGGCCTGATGTAAAACAACTCTCACATATCACTCCAAATAAAGAACTTTGAGCAAAATCATTCAAAGCTGTACTTGGGCCTACATTTTGGTTTGATTTTTTTCCTTATTCCAAACTTCTTCTTTTTCCTGCAGTCTTTGACAAAAGACTACTTAGAGAGAAACAAGCCTGCAGAGATGGTGTTGGGAGGAGGGACTTGAGACAGCAGTGGAAAAGGTGGTAGCTTGGACCATGTGCTGCCTCACTGACAACGAGCAGGTCCTGGTGGGAGGGTTGCATGAGTAACCTCTGGTATTGCACTAGCGAACAATTCCTGAATGGGGATGTAGGGCTTTTGACTACAATGGACAAGGAGGAGTAGCAATAAGAAAAAAATCTAGACTACTCTACCCTACACTGATGTTTTAGGTTCCTGTCACTTAGTAAATATAACAAAGGACTGAGAGTGAATAATTTACATAAAAGTCCACCTGAAAGCCAGAAGACACCCTGGCTAGCAGGCAAAAATGTCCTTATTTCCTGAGGTAAGACAACAGACACAACAGGACCGGGATTTATTCCCTAGTCAACTTTAAAACCAAAGCAAAAGTAGAAGCTGTGGATCAGTCATAAAACATTTCAGAAACCCTGGGTTCAGTCCCTAATATTATGAAATGAAAACAAAAACAGGAAATAATCAAAGGTGAACAGAGAGCATATCAGAGTTTAAACTTACAAGAATGAGTAACATACGCTGAGACAAAAATCAGATGGGGGCATCTAGATTTGCTAACTCAAACATCTTAATTTATTGCATTTGAATGTAACTTCTGAGCTTTCAGCAGTGGCCACACTTTCCTACTAAAAAAGCTAACCTGTCCCACTTGCTTGAATGCAGTTCAGAGATTTTACCTCCATAGAGTAACAAGAATTTTCTACTATTATTTTGCTTTTCATGGATACTAGGCTTGTACAAGCTTTTGATGGGCTCAACGAAATGAGAGAAAGAAGAAACCACCCCTGGAGAACTAACAAACACAAGTTGTGAGAAAGAAGTTGGGACAGAGGTATAGAACTGGAGTATGAGTTTGCCTGCAAAGGGAGTTATTGTATTTGAGGAGTTAGGATTTTGTGTGTGAACAGCTGAACTTGTCCATTTTTTGTGCCCTGACCTTCCCTTTTTCATACAATGATTCCAAGAGCATTCCCTTGTGAACATCTCGCATTTGAAACTCCAGACAACATTCCTGCAAAGGTTCAAGTACGGGGGACTTGGTATCTTGAGTGGTGATGGTGGGAAGGATGTCATCTTGAAGAGTCAGAGCCAGTGTGGGTCTTTGGGGTGCTGCTCTTGGAAAGGAATCTGACCTCCTGAAATGAGTTCTCTCAGGAGTGAGTTGTTCTAAGAACCAGAAGTCTGAGTAACTCTGTACTTCTTGGTGTGAGAGGTGGCACTTCCTCCCTCACACTCTCCACCATCCATCCTAAGATAGTCCCAAGAATTTGAGTTATGCTTTTTGGACTTTCAGATTTCAAAAGTATGACCTATCTTTGTAAAGTTTCCTGCCTCACTAATTCTGCTGTAGTCACACAAAGTTGACTGATGCACTTCCTCTCCAAGTCAGTAACAACGAGAACACAATCTGTTGTGGACATAATTAAATCTTTGTAAATGACTCTAAACAACTCACTCAAGTGCAGAGTGAAGACAGTAAGGGCACTGGATGTTTTTCTAAATTTGAAAAGGCCATTCTGAGACCTTTTTCAAAAGTAAGACAGCTTCAAAAGTAGAGAACATCCTGTCATGTGGACAGTTCAAGCAGAGATGGAATGATTATAAGGAAGCAAAGTGAGAGAAGGGATTTATATTTGAAACAATTAATTTAGAAAAAAATTGAGCTTTCTTGGAAGCACATCTAGCTATTAAATACCATAAAAGGGCTGCTGAAAGTTAGGCAGGTCAAAGTGACTTGGAACTTGCTGCTCTGGGTTTATTTTTTCTTCTTTTGAGTCATTTTTATAGAACACACTTTCAAAATTGCTGGAGTAGAAACTCTCACTACCTTATTTTAATTTAGTGGTTCTTTGAGTTTTGGTTTATTGGGAAGTGATTCATCCAAAAATTTTTAACAAAAACAAAAAAATTACTACACTATATATGCTCTACTTGTCCTACTTAGTAATTCATTTATTCAGCATATGAATTATGATAAAATCACATGTTTAAATATTCAATCATTTCTCAACTTGATTGTAATAACTTGTCTATAATAAAAAAAAGGTCTCCCTTCATTGCTATGTTGAGTAAATGTTAAATTAATCACAGGTCCTTGTCAAGTCTACTTAAAAAAATAAGCAAATAAATTGCTTTTGCAAAGCTACCTTATGCTGCCTCTCTTCCAACAGCATTTCTGTAATTACTTCTTTGATTACCCAAGTGCTAATATCAAGATGGATTTTTACCTCTATCTCTGGCCTCTGGGTGCAAATATATTGGAAAAGATGCCCAATGATTTCATACTACACCTAAGGGCCAACCACAAATGACACCCCACTTCTGTAACAGATTGAATGGAGTCTCCGATGTAGAGATGAGATAACAAAGGCTAAATCTTGGCCCCCAAATGACTTTTGTTTGAACCTTTATGGTAAAGTAACTTGAAAAAGCTACGTTTTCAAGTGGAACATTGATTTGAAAGTAATTGAAAGATCTGGAATGTGTATCTATAAGGAATGAAATGCATAAATGTATACCATGTGTAAGAAAACTCGTTGAAATCACATTATTTTAGAAGCTCCACAAATTCTTAAAAGTTTCTTAAAGTTCTTTCCCATCTCAAGGAGGTAGTTAAGGGTATTGAAGGAGAGTGGAAATTTTCAAAATTGAGTCTATCTGTCTCTATTTACAGATGAAGAAACAACTTTGTTAAGGAGATAAATGATTTATTCATGGTCCTGCATCAAGAGTAACAGCAGCACTCTGGTCATCTCATAAAATTAATTTAATTCATGAGTTACATCGCTATTATAGATGAAATTTGACTGAACAATTACTCTGGAATTAAAAATGTGTTTGCTATGCTTTTTTGTTTCAAAACTCTCTTAATTCTATTTTCTCTGGAGCATTTCAGATTTCCAAAGTTGAGTTTATTTAAAAGCATGCTCAGGATGTGAAATGAAAAGCTGATACTTCTGGGATGACGGCCTTCCCTGGTAGGATGAGAATATAGAAATGAGTAATTTTAGTAAATTGTGGTGTGAACTTGGTATTCTGAGGATAAAGATGAGGAAGAAACTGTTTTGCTTGCCCTATATCTGAGAGGATGTGATACAGAAGGTGTTGGACATGGAGGATGAGTCAGTAATCTCCATGCTAAAGTGGAAAAGATCTCAGTAGAAGCAATTGCAAGTGTGAAGAAGAGTCTAGTTGCTGGCTACTTTCCATTCCCTTCACAACTCTCAACTTAGTTCCAATCAAAAGACAGTGGGGAGGTGCCTTGAGATTGTCTTTGCATCTCCTTCAGGGTTTTCCTTTGTCTTAAGCCACCATCAGTTTCTCTTGTAGACCCTGGCCAGTGACTTAGTGATGTAATGTCTTTGGTCATGTGATCTGTTGAGGCAGCCTCGTGAGAAATGACATTGCGAAGTGTTGAAAGAGCTTAGCATTATCTTCCCAATAGTTATATTCTCCATTCTTTGCTTCATTCATTTTCTTGGACGAGCAGAGACTCTACCTGACTTGCATCCAATCTGATTCACATCTGGCCCAATTCCTCTCCTTAAATCATGCTTCCTTATATTTTCCTTCATAGATATTATTCTTCAATCACCTTGTGTCTCACTGACTGCTTCTGAGAGACCCTGACTGACAATTGGTATGAAAAGCAAGAAGTACATGAAGTTGGGACCACCACATACCCAGTAGAACAGGTGGAGCCCCAACAGTCCTTGTGACAAGGTAACAGTCCAGGCTTTAAAATCGTACTAGTGATGATTAGGGGCCTGTGCCAATGGAAGAGAAGAAATTAGCCAGTATAATGACTCAGGTTTAGAAGGCTCAATAATCTGATGATAATGGACATAGATGACTTTTGCTAAGTGGCATCAGTTTCTCACAAATAAATAACAAGATGTCAAGTACAAGTAGGAAACAGTTGCAAACTGAGTGTGAGTGCCAGGATCCTTCCTCTCACACATCAATCAGGAAATGAGTGAACAGCAAACTCCACACTGAGCAGTCAGAGCTCGGAACATCAGTGAGAGTGGAATGTGGTCCAGACTGAGAAAACCTGGTATCCTGGCATGCAAGATGGAGGAGCTTGGGTGCAGGCCTTGCTTTAAAGAACATAATATCCAGACTTTTCTGAGTGTCACAAGCCTCAGTGAGAGCCTGCACCACCACTCTCTTTATTAATAACTATCAATTCCCCTAGAGGGAAACCGTGCAAGTTGCTTGCTTCTCAAAACAGCTGGAACTTACCGCCTTCAAGGGATGTCCTCATCAGGTCTTCTGGCCACCAGGCTTCTCATCAGAGTTCATTAACAGCACAATCTCAATCATGAATGTTTGAGATTCCCAATGAAAGAAAGAACACTATAGCACCCCCCAAATCCCAAATACCACCAAATACTGGCAAAGGTCAGAGTACCACAGAGGAGAATTGATCCTCTGGGGACTGGATAAGATGAAAGGCACTAGAGATTAAGATTGCATGAAAGAGTTAATTGGTTTAAGAAGTTTGTTTCTGGATTGAAAATCCTTTGAGAATACCAGGGTATGCTACCAGCTTGTGGTTAGCATCCTGAAAAATTAATATCCATACTAAGCAAGGTCAGAAATGTCTACATTTTTATAAAAGACTTCAAGAAAAATAATCAAAAATCTCAAAATAGAGGGTAAAATATAGTCATACTTTTATTTATTCATTTATTAATGCGAGGATGCTGCCCAAACACTTGGAATGATTATATTAGATAAAGTTTCCCTTAAGGATTTTATATAACACTCACCAAGGCCATAAGGAATTGACTGGAGTGTGGGACCATAGCACTAACTTCAATAGTAGCTCTTCCCATAGCCTAGTGCTGATAGCAGAAGGAGGAGTGGTAGACTTCAACTTATTTGTAGTAGTATGAATGACAGGGAAAGGGGGATGAAAACCAGTTGGTGACCTACCTGGCCTTACAATGGGATTATCATGACTATCAATGACAGATAAGATGAAGTAAAGGATTATGGAAAAGGTAAATAGGAGTGCACAATTTCCAGCAACAAAATGAATGGGTAGTCAACAAAGCAGGCAAATTATTATTCTGTATCCATCCTACTTAGCTCCACCTCTTTCTTTTCCTAAGAATTTCTATAAAGTGTGTAGAAATAGCAATTGATGGAGGCTACATATCGCTTCTCTGATCAATGTTGTAATCCCTTGCCTAAATTTCCTACTGACTGGTGAGATGTCTGGGTTCCTAGAAACTGAGACCAAATAACAAGATGACAAAATTGTACTGTAATAATTTTCTCCAAAGAGACTTATCAACACTTACTTAATTGATTGAAATCTGTGAAAATAAGACTATCAGATATTTCAAGGATAGAAATGCTCCAGTTTGGTATACAGCAAGAAACCCAAACAATCATCATTGCTCCTCTTTTTAAAAAGTGAGGTCATTTATGAATGAAACAATACTTGAATGTTGTCCCAAATATTTCTCACACTGGGCAGAAGATGGACTGATTCATGGGCCATCTAGTGACCTTTATGTCCGCTAGTGTTTAATGGGCTTGACATTCTCTGAAAGACTCTGTTGTACACAGTATGATTTTGGACTGTGAGATAAGTACAATCACCAGAAGGCCAAGTGGAAGTCCCTGAAGGATATCAAGTCAGTCTTTTTGGTCAGGGAATAAGGTGGTGGATTGTGGAGCCCAGTGCCATCCTCAAAGATTTTTAATTGATTATTATAACTTCTTTGGAAATTGAATGGCCCGGTCTAGAGACTACTCAGATAATTAGTAGTTCCAATTGCAAAGGCTGTGTCAGATGACATATATTCTAAAGCAGATCAATAAGACTTCATAGTATTTTATCATTGATCAGCTAATTGTATTATTGCTACTCCAGTTGTGAAATGGGAATGTTTCCCAATGAAGAAGATACAACAATGGTCCCAACCATAAGATCTATTGTCATGTAACACGGCAGATATTGGAGAACAATTGGAATAAGAGAATATTGAAATAGTCTGCCATAGGTTTAGGTTTAGTGTACTCTGGTGATGATGATGATGATGATAGCAATAGTAATAAATACATGAACAGAAGAACACTCTGAAGATACAGATTGCTATCTCACACAACATGATAGATTCACTTAAATTCAAGCCATTTATAAATTCATATGATGATTTGCTTTCCATATAAAGAAGATAAGGGATT
The DNA here is from genome assembly GCA_004026965.1 of Petromus typicus. Taxonomy (NCBI): domain Eukaryota; kingdom Metazoa; phylum Chordata; class Mammalia; order Rodentia; family Petromuridae; genus Petromus; species Petromus typicus. Next base: position 81,651 of record PVIR01000046.1, on the reverse strand, counting down.
GAGAACAAAAGAGGAAGGAAGGAGGAGGAGGAGAAGGAGAAGCAGCAGAGGAAAGGGAAGAAGGAGAAGAAGGGAGTGAAAAAGAAGAGGAAGAGGAAGGAGAAGGAGAAGAAGAAGTAAAGAAGATCCACTTACCATAATTCCCAATGAGTCTTCTGGGATTGAACAATAGTCCAGTTTCCTCAGGAAACCCAGTTATGTGCTGGGTTCCACTAAGAGTCATAGTTGTCACCAGGGCACTTTGGGCTACTTATGTCCATGGCCTATTAGGTAATAATAAAATCTTACCAGAGGTGATTTACCCTGATCGGTGGTAAGAGAGGAGCTGCTGCTACAGAGTGGGGATAGAAAGATTGTCTGTGGCACTCAGATGACTTTGTCCTCTAGTTCTTTGCAGACTGTATGTGACTATGAAAGGACAGGGCCAGTGGCCTTGTCCAAGAAGGTTAATGTGGGCTCCCATTTCTCACCAAGGAAGCCTAGGATGTCAGGTAACTGAAAGGTAAAATTTGGAATGGATAGGTGTAGCCACAAGAACTACGATTTATTTTCCTACTCTCTGTAGACTTAGTTTCTCCTTAAGAAGAGCTTTATGAGGCATAAAAGGCATATAAGGGCAAGCACAGAATGAACAGCTGTGCTCATGAATGTAAAGAGGATGAGGATGATGAGAATATTTGTGTGTGCATGCACACGCTGGATTTTCTTGTTTAAAGTTTCTCAGTGGTAGGAAACCTTAGATCAAAAGTGCAGTATCAAAAATGAATAAGAATAGATATAGTGAGACTGTGATCTCCAAGCCAAATAAGAACTCACAGAAGAAATTTCAAACAGCTGTTGTCCAAAATACAAAGGGGAAGCTGAAAGTCAGAGCTAGATAGTGAGGTCAGGCAGGGTGAGGTTGTGTAGGGTCTTGCATACTTTTATGAACGTTCTCCTTAATGAAAAGAGAACTCTGACAAAGGGAGGGGATTTAAATACTGAGTGCAGCAATCCAGGTGACATGCGTGGGTGCCTGGTGCAAGAGACAGCCAGTGGAAATAACACGAAAGGGATGGATAGAGACAAATCAGAAAGATGCATAGTTGCTGGATACGATAAGAGTAAGGAACAAAAGAATATCCCAGGCTTGGGCTTGAGGAGTGGCTGATATTTTGTCTGCCCTAATGAGGAATACAAGCAGAGAAGACTGGATCAAGGAGAAAACCAACTAGGTTTGCAATGTGTTAGTTTTGAGTGGCCATACATATCTTGATAAGCACTGTCACTGGGTAGAATGGAAAAACAACTCAGAATTTTCAGGCCTCTGGCTGCCCAGACACATGTGTTTAATGCTCTTCAGGCTCATCTGTGGCTGGAGGGCAGTATGTGGGGTTCTCTGATACAATCTTGCTAACTTTGATATTCTTTGTACACATATTTGTTCACGTAGCCAGTAACATGTTTTATTATCTCTATCATCAGCTCCATAGATTTGCTAAAATTAGAATTTTTCTTTAAGAGAAAAAAGAATAATTATATTTCATTCATGAGGAGACTCTGATATCTTCTTAGAATGAAGGCGAATTTATTGTGCATGTTAACTTAATGAACCATCCCAAATATCGTCATCTGGGCATTTGGCCTCTGAACAAAGGATCTCACACATGATTTTTAAATTGAACTGGACTTGTAGAGGAATTAAACATGAGTGTGGTGTTTTAAATTGCAGACGGAACCTTTACTTAAGAGTTTTTTAAGCTAAGAACATGACAAACATTACTGTTTACCATGTTTCCTCACTTTCTGTTGCATGTTTCTATATATGGACTCACAGCATGGTCCATCTCTTTAGGCAGCTGTAGTGGTTAGAAAGATGTCTTCCTCACATGACAGCAGGTGCCTCTTCCTTTCCAGGGCTGAATGCTTCTTTTCAATTCTTCCCTGTTACTTACAACTTTCACATTTGTGTCAGAGCATTTCTTTCTTGAATCACTGATTTTTCAACATCAAATGATCATCATTTCTTTAGTAGTGTCTTTGTATACTTTCTCCCAGTTCTCGGTTATTTGGCTCTCAGTTTAGTCATGCTTTTTTAAACATGAATTTTCCTACTTTTTATCACAGATCCTCTTCTTTGAGTTTTAAATTGATATGACTGGATTATACTTGACCCAAAATAAAATATGTCCATATAACATCTACAGTGCAGAGTTTCAACAAGCGAACACATCACTGTAAGAACATCAAGGCTATTTCTATTGTCTTCCAACCTTGTTCAGGCTTCTCTTTAGCCAACCATGACACTTGGCTCAAACAGCCAATGTCTTGCTTTCTGTCCATACAAGCTAATGTTGCCTGTTCTCAAAAACCCCATGTGATGAATCCCTCATTAGACACTGCTGTGCACTTTGCTTCTTTTACTCAGCACAGTGTTTCTTAGACTCATCTTTTCTGTGGGTGCCTTATGAAAGTTCCAGTGAGAGATGATTCCAATGGTTCTTTCTTTTTATATCTCCAAGGTATTCCTTTGTATTGGAATGAATTTTCTTTTCTTTTCAGTTTTTTTTTGTTTGTTTGTTTTTGTTTTTGTTTTAGACAAAGTCTTGCTTTTGCAGTTCAGGCTGGCCCTGAGCTCAGCCTTGAACTCATAGTAATCTTCCTGCCTCTGCCTCCCAAGTGCTGGGATTACAGGCATGAGCCACCAAACCAGTACTGTGGAATGTGGTTCTGATTGCTGTTGGGCATGAGTCTTCATGCCCAGCATTGTTGTATGTGGTTACTGGAGACTGAACTTGGGCCCTTACACTTGCAAGGCAGGTGCTGGAATCACTGAGCTAAATCCCTTCTCTGGAATTTACTTTCATAAACAGTTCACTTGTTGATAGATAGTAGGATGCTTTCTGATTTTTGGCTATTATGAATACAATTGCTATGAACACTTATGCACAGGTTTAGGTGGAACATGTTTTCATTTCTCTCTATTTAAATATCTAAAGATGACACCATGGGGTCATCCTTCTTTAGATTTTGAAAGATCAGCATTAAATTACACCTAACTCTAAAACAATCTTCATCTAAGAGAGATCTAAACTATTTCTTTTATAGACATATGATAGGACTGCCTAGGTACACTATATTCAAATAAAAACACAAGCTTTCAGAATCAGACTCAAGTCTGACAACCAGCTTTTCTAATGAGCCCTTGATTAGGGGTTTGATATTTGATAAGTTTCTCTAAACCTTGTTTTTTCTGACCTGGAAAATGAAGAAAGCAAAAATATCTGCCACATCCATTGTTGTGTGCACTTGGTGAAGTTTAAAAAGTAAATGGGAACCATTGATCAAATTTCCTGACACATGGTAAATATTAAAAAAGACAAATATACATAGAGCAAGTCGGAGAAAGGCTCCCAAAATGGAGCTGTGCTGCAGAAGATGGGAGGGGGCTTCAGCACAGGAGAACGCCATGAGGGACTGCATGTCCAAAAGGTAGTCGGAAGAAAGCACAATGACACTTACACAATGAGCCATGAATGTTTTCATATGAATCAAGGTTCTTTACCCCGAGGCATATCACCCCATCCTGCTGGGGAAAAAAAATTCTCCTATTTGAGTCCTAATAAAATATCTCATTGTCGAGCATGTTCTCTATTACCATAACTTGAGCAAAGAACTGTACATTAGCCTGAAAGGACCTCGATCAATATGAGTTTGGATTTCTTAAAGAGGTCACTGGCAGAACTGGTTAAACATAAATAAATAAAAAATAAATAAATAGGCTCAGGCATTTAATACAGTGTAGTGAGTATTTCTGGGGCGCTGACCTAACACTTGCAAGTTTAGACGGGGATAAACAACTTTTGAAGGATGAATTTTAGAGAGAAATTGATTTAAGTAGTTACACTATGGAGGTCACATCTTGATGCCTGCAAGATGAGAGGCTTAGAAAGCAGAAGAGAGTAGAATAAGATTAGAGAGCAACTGGACCATCAGAGGGGGCTTCACAACCTCTGCTGCTGAAGCATTGGCCGGAAGCGGAAGTCGGTTGCTTTAGAGGGCAATTTTAAATGACGGAAAACATCGACGTTAAAGGATGAAAGAATTATGTGCTTCGTTCAGAAGATAAAAGGCCGTGCAGAATGATAATAAACCGTTGACATTTGATAACTATCTGTTTTCACAATGAGAAAATAAAATCGACTTATATTTAGAAAGACGTAATATTTGCTAAGCCTGTTCTAGCAGAAGGTAAGCGCATTAACAAATCAGTAGGAAGATAGACTCCGGTGCATTAGATAGCACGGGGCCTTTCACAGAGAGATGAGGCACTCTGCTGCAGGCTGACTTTCATGACATGGGATCCTTTTCTAATAGAGGTGAGCAATGCTAGACATTGTGTTTTCTACTCTAAAGAAAGAGTCCATTTTGTTAACAGCAGGAGGAAGTGGGAAATTACCCATGAACAATGTTTCTTTTTTATAGCCTGGGGCCGAAGTGCTGGATAAAATAGTATTAAATTGCCAGTAGCATCGCTATTTCAAAATTGCAGAAATTACTTTACTACTTCGATAATGCATTGAAAATGTAAACCCGTGCAGATGTCAGATCTTCTTACACTGCCAGGATATGTGTGTGTGTGTGTGTGTGTGTGTGTGTGTGTGTGTAGATGACAGTTACGTATGCATACATACATGTATCTATTTATTTTAGATATAGAAATATGCATGCAAAATACATACATATATATGCATATACATATTTATATGGATATTTTACCCTAGATTTAAAGATGACAAAGAAAAAAAGAGTACAATATTAATATAACAAAATAGTTTGTGTCATAGTTTGGAAACAATCATCAGTGAAAATTGGTTTTCCTAGTCATAATAATTTCTAAAATATTAAAACATCCACAACTTTTTAATATTTCCCAGATAAAAGAGTACATATGGCACTATTAGTGCAATCATTAAAATTATTGCTGAACATGAATATGAATGTAGAAAACTACTGTGGTAGAATATAACTTTGGGGACTTGAAGCATTCTTATTTTGAAAATAAGAGTCAGTTATTGTGCTAGGTGATGAAAGGGGATTATCTCTGTGCTTAGAATGTTATCCAATATTATTCCTGAAATCCTTATACATTATTTCCCTTGAATTACAGATAAGACACTTCAGGCACAAAAACATAACTTACTTTAGGTCACACTGCTGGAATTAAAACTCATATCTTACATAATGAAAATTCTAAGTTTTTCTAATAAAATTAAATTCTGAGAGAGAAAGGAGAGCTAAAGACCAGAGAGAGAGAGAGGGAGAGAGAGAGAGAGAGAGAGAGAGAGAGAGAGAGATTGTCTTTTACTATCATTCCACTATATTCCAGAGTCCAGATCAGTTTGAATTTGTAACAAGCACTTTACAAACATTCCCAATAAAGACTTATCAGTGACTGAATAAAGGATATGATCTCCAAAAATGTTTGTTTCTCACCTTGCTCTCCATTGCTCCTCAAAGATATTTCTCCTTTGAGAACCACATTACACACACATACACACACACACACACACACACACACACACACACACACACACACACACATGCATGAGTGCCCACAGAGGATAGTTTGGCTTTTTGAAAACTGACAAGTTGGGCTACTTTTTTTTTTTTTTTTTTCAGACAAGGTCTTGCTTTTGTAGTTCAGGCTGACCCTGAGCTCATCCTCAAATTCACAACAATCCTCCTGCCTCTGTCTCCTCCAGAGTGCTGGGATTCCAGGCATGAGCCACCACAGGCACTGTGGTATGTGATACTGATTGCTGGTAGGCATGAGTCTCCACATCCAGTATTGTTGTATGTGATTACCAGGCATCAAGCCTGGGCCTTTGAGCTTGCAAGGCAGATGCCAGAACCACTGAGATAAGTCCCTGGCCTCAGTTGGGCTACTTTTTAACTATTGTAATATCTGACATTTGTTCTATTTGTGGGACAATTTAGAAGTGCAGGCAACTGAGTTTCAAATAAGACATATCTCTTAAGCAGTGGTATATAAATTCAGTGAAACTTTCTGTTTATTTCAAATGAATGCAAGACAATAATGTCTATAATTGATTCTGGGAATCATAAAATCATCTAATATGACAGCATGGGAAGCTCTTAGGGATCAACCATCACCAACCTCCTATCTGACTATGGTAACAAAATCTTCCTTAATCCACATGGGCTCCCCTTGTCTCTTGAGGCTTCCAACATGCTTTTAGAAAAAATATCAATGGGTTGATTAATTTCAGTTTCTGTGTGGGAACATCAGTGGAGACTCAGTGTTCTCCCAACCTGACCTATTTATGTTTGGGAGCTACTCTTTGTGGAGGAAGGGACAAGTCAGAACATGCTGCCCTGTCCCCAAACAGCTCATGAATGCAACACTAAACTTTGTACAGAAATTGATATTTATGCAGGTAATACTACTTGAGAATTGTAGCTGTAACTCTTCTGGTTTCCTGAGGGCAGAGACTGGTTCTCTTCTTGCTTGTTGCAATGATGTAAATGTGGTTGTTGCTTCTTGGGTGATGTGTTAGAAACTTATTCTCAGTGTAAGGTATTGGAGTGCAGCAGATCTGAGGGGGAAGGTCCTAGAAAAAAATAATGAGGTCAGAAGGGCTCCATCTGAGTGAATGAATTGATGCCAACGAGTTGTGGTGCTTTTGTTAAAAGAGGGTTATTTCTCCCAAAAAGTGGGCTTAAATTGAGAGTGAACCTTGGCTCAGCCCTGCCTTGCTTTCTCCTTCTCCTCCTCCTCCTTCTTTTTTTCCTTCTTCTACCTGTTCTTCTCCTCCTCCTCCTCCTTGTTTTCCTTCTTCTACTTGTTCATCTCCTCCACCTCCTCCTTTTCCATCTTCTTCTTTTCTAATACAGGGAACTGAAACTAGGGCCTTTCTGGTCCCTTTTATAGTTTTAAAATTTTGGACAAGGTCTTGCTAATCTAGCTAGTTTGTTAGTCAGGTTCCAAACTACAGTCCTCCTTCCTCAGCCTCCCACAATGTTGCTATGACAGATGCATCCCCGGACACATGATCTTTCCTTGCCTCTTGCTTCCTTCCTTGCACATGTGCCCTTTCTGCACCTAGAACTGTACTTTCCTCTTTCATTACCAGGTTGTGATCCACCTGGGGACACTGAGCAGGATGCTGAGGTTGAGGTTATGCTATTTGGGATCTTTAACAACTAGAATCATGAGTCAAATATCTTTTTATAAGTTTCCTAGTCCAGCTATTACGCGACAGTAACAGAAGACAGATAAGGACATTCTCCAAGTATTCCTAGCACAATGCTCACCACAGAGTAGACAATCATCAAAAAGTGACTGAGTTAATCACTTAGCACTCATCCTAACTGTGTTTCAATAGCAGGGTAAGTCAATGACATTGTGCATCAGTGGCCATGTCCTGTGCACTGGCCTCACAGGGACTTGGAACAAAGATAGTTCCTGCATCAGACCCAAACAAAGGCTCCACAGTGGGGCACCAGCACAGAGAGGAAATGTGGCTGACATGAAGCATCATCCCAGATCTTTAAAAAAACATTTAACAAGAGGATGAGTTTGAATTTTACATGATACTGGAGGCCAAATTTGACTAGGAAAAACAAAATCAAAAGCTAGGACTGCTAGCCAACAATCCAGCACAAATACTAGTAACAATTACATAATAAAGCAAGCCATGTCACTGTCAGTAGTAACAGCAAGCAGCAGTGTCCAGTTTGAAGGGCCAAGTCTGAAAACATTGGATACAGGTAAGGAATTGGAGTGTGGGCTGATCAGAATAGAGTTCATTGCTAACAGTGTGAGTTGGCTGTGGACAATGAAGGGCCATGGCTTTGGCGGTGGGGTGTGTGATGAAACGGTGAGCCTGCTGGGAGGAAGCAGAAGTATGTCACTTCAGCAGATCTGCTTTTGGGTCTTGCCTGTTGTTTACCTGTGATTTGGATGTGTTCCTTAACATTTCCGACCTTCAGTTTCATCATCTGGAAAACAGGAATAGTAATATTTTTGCCTGTTCAGGGTAATTAGAAGAAATAAGCTTTTGTTGTTGCTGTTGATTGCTTGTTTTATTTTTCAAGATGATGCATATAAGTAGTTTGAGTTAGTACAAACCTATCGTATGGTTTCAATAACAAAAAAAGTAATTTATCAGTACTAGAAGTTAAGATCAAGAAGATGTCCTATTGGAACAGACTTTTAAAATGGAAGATACCATAGATGTCAAACTGGTTAGAAATAAATAAGGAGGTCAACATATAAACATGAGTAAATTGCCTTCATTTGTAGCTTTTTGTCCTTTAGGGGAAAGAATTTATTTCTCTGTTTATACTGAACTTTGTTTGACAGAAACACAAATTAAGTATGACTGGCCCATCCCAGCATTTAAAATAGTGTACTCCAGAGATATCTAGCTCCTTAAGGCAATCTTCAAAAGAAAATCCATGGTCAAAAAACAAGTTCAAAGAAAATATTAAAGGATCTGAGAAATCTTGTTGTTCTCTGTCTAAATTAGTTGATTACAGAGCTTTTCTATGTTAGCACAATTAGAATGCCAATGAGCGTAGTACACTAATTGCTTATCTGTCCTGCTCTTTTTCACTTTACAGATGAGGGAATTAGGCCAAAGAGAGGGCAGTTATATTTTCTCTAACTGTTGTTGCTTGAATTATGAAGCAAGCATAGCTGTGAATAAATAAACACAGGTGAGAACAAAAAAATTATGTCATGCAACAAGATTCATTGAAGAATTATTGTTTGCTTAGTCAACATTTATCCCTTATTCTCCATTTTTTTAAGTGAGGCATGTATATGACAGTGGAATGGAAAACAAAAAGTACATATTCCTAACCTGATCTGTTTAGAATTTTAGAAATTTTGGTGTTAAGATTCAGATATTTGTTGGAATACAGAAATAAGATTGTTTTTTAAAGTTATTTTTCCTAGCTACTTCATATAGCAAATCACATTGATAGCACCTAAGGAGTTTGAATGTCAATCGGAAGGTGTATTTTTCCAGAGTCTTGGTGTTTCTCACTAGAGTAGGCAGATAGCTGTTCCTTTCCTTGAAACTCAGGGAGAAATTCATGCTCTAACCAACAATACAGGAAGGTGACTTTGAGGTCACATGTTACAATCTGTCACCCTTTCAGGAAGCCTACCTGTGGGATGAAACCTTTGTACTGCTAGGCCAGAAATGGAACTAACTTGTACACTCTTCTTCCAAGTCTTGGCGCAGAGTCAGCACTAACTGCCAGGTTCAGAAATGAGGACAATTGGAGACCAGTCAAGTGCCTGGCATCTCTGAGCAGTAAGGGCCCATCCCAGTTGAGATCCACTCAGGTCTGTGAAGCATGTATCTCTGAGGAAGGGAAAGGGTGGTTGTATGCCCTTCAATTTCCAACTTAGCCCTGTACTTTGAATAATCCTTGCTACAGTTTCTTGGAGATACTTGTTCAAATTTTACATATACTACCTCCTTTGTATCAATTGTAGCTACACAAAGTATCCACAAAGTCTCAGATTTTCATGGAAGAAATTCTATACATTTACTTTCCACTTGCCAATATTACTATAAATTCAGTGCCCAGGATAAGTAGATAAATAGATTATATATGTATAATATGTATATATTTATGTCCATATCTATATCTATGGTCATATGACCCAGCCACGACTGATATTTATTTGACACAATAATGATAGCAAATGTAAGTAATATCTTGTTTACTACTGTACTTCATAATGACTGTAGGAGTATCACAGACATAACTTAGCAAAGTACACTCAAGATATGTCTTATCATTACCTGTACATGATGTTCCAGATGCTTATCACAGATTTCTGTTTTAATGACATGAAAATTTAACAATAGATTTTATATCTCTCAGGGTTTTACTGTTGTCTGATTAATTGGATTCATTCATTAGGTAAGCCGTTATTAAATGGACTTTCGTTCATTGGATACACCCTAACTTGTTGGCACCATTCCATAAAAGATACTCTCATCTGACTCCCACTCGTGTTTGTCCCTGTGGTGCCAAAGCAGACAGTGTTTCTCTCCTGTCCAGCTGATACCTTGTGACACTTTGGAACAGAAAATAAGAGATTGAACAAGTCACCTGTCATGCTCACTGCCTCAGCTTAAATATCAGAATTGCCTTTTACCTGCTTTGATTCCTGGAGCAGGTTACTTCACTTAGATCATCCAGTTTTAAGCTCTTTTACCTGTAAGTCTGGGTGATAACTTTTCTCAGTGACATGGTGTCAGGATTCAGTGAGACCACGTGTGTAGCGGGCATGACTTAGATCATGTTGCGTGTTGAGCTCTCACTACCCATGCCTTTGTCATGCTACCTGTTCATTCAATGTGCTCAGTATTACCAAGACGAGTCTTCAGTCTGACATTCCTTACCTCCATTTTGATCCACCTTTGACTCACTGCTTCACATGGCTTCAATTCTCCCAGCTTCTCTTGACTACCAGTGTCCTCTGTGATGTTAACTTTAATTTTCCACTCACCAACTCTGTGTGATGTCACACAGGCAGCAAATGTTCTGGTTCTGGGCCACCGACTTATTAGTAAGGGAGGTTGATCCAATGTCCACTGCTTGGGTTTGAGTGTATAAAGACTGATACAAAGTGAGATGGAGTGCAGTGGAGTGTGAGAAAGAGAGAAGAGGCCGAAGACCTCTCGATATCAGAGTTAGCTAGAAAGCACTGATGATCACAGAGACCAGAGTAACATCTGCCTCTATTCAAAATACAGCTCTGCTGGTTACTGGTTTATGACCTTTGGTAAGCAGTTTGACCTTTCTATGCCTTGGTGTTTCCAGTATAAGTTGAGCACAGTATCCACATGAGAACATTGGGAAGATTGAGTTACCTCCAGCAAAGTGCTCAGCACTGTGCCTTGTATACCCCAAGTGTTTCTATTGCTCAGATGTGTTTAATGCCTTGCTATACCACCTCGGGTCCTTAACCAATCCCACAGAAATATATTGGTGCCAATGGAAGATATCTATTCAGCTGTGGATTCAGCTGTGGCCATCTGGCAGCAGTGCCTGGGAGAGCAGGAGAGAGGTTGCTTCAGTGTGGGAATCAGCAGCATCTGCTTCTGAGAGAGAAGCTCTCCATGCCTCCCTGGCATGAACTCTGCTCATAAATTCTCACAGAAATGGGGATGCAGCTGAGACCCACCATTTGTAGAAACAGACAAACTCCCTTTCTCTCTGCTCTATCTGCACAGAGCTGGAAAACAGCACTACTTGGGCTGGTGTGCAGCTGCTGGTGTATAATGGCTTTTACCAACAGAGGCCCACCAGGCATCTCTCCCATAGGTCCTAGAGGAGAAAGAAACTCATTGCTAAAAGATAGCCACAGAGAAAGAAATAGTTATTTAAAGAGATTTAGATAATGCAGTTTGCATTTTAAAAATTTTTTGAATGATGCCGGTGGTAGGCAGAATGGCTTCACAAATTTCCATGTCTCCATCCCTGGAGCTTGTCAATATGTTACATTAAACAGCAGGAAGGGCTTTTCTGATATGATGGGGATTATGAACTTTAAAATAGTGGGAGAAATCAGGTAATCTATTTTGCTTTAATGCAATTAGACAGGTCTTTGGGAGCAGTGAAGGTAGAAGATTGCTCTAGCTGGAGTTAGAAGATTTGGAAGAAAATGTCAAAAGATTCCAAACATGAGTGGGACTTGACCCTCTGTTGCTGGAGATGTCCACTTAGAAAACATCAGAATGATTGTGAAATGCTTATAGGAGAAAGCAAAACCCTGGCTGATGGCACTAAAGGAAACATAGACTTCAGTTTTACAACCATAAATAAGTGAATTCTATAAATAACCTGCAAAAGCTTGGAAATGAATTCCTTTCCAGGGCTTCTGGGAAAGAGCTCAGTTTAGTCAATACTTTGACTTTAGCTTTACGGGAAACTGCAGAATATGACTGGGACTACCTAGACTTCTGACCTATAGCACTATCGCTTAATATGTTTGTACAGATTCAAGCTGTTAACTTGGAGATGTGTAATAATACTTTTAAAGAGCAGTATGACTTCCCATAGGAGATTTCAAGAATTTGTTATTGGTCAGGGCATGGCCCTATGCTTGGCAAGAACTTGTGATGTTCTCCACTCTTATTGCCACTGAAATATCCCAGTCACTTTGAAGGCAATGTTTAGGTTGCAATATTGGGTTTTGCTGCATTTGAGCCTTCAGTGTAAAAAAGCTGTAGATGGTCAACATGTATGTTTCTTAAATTTTTTTCATAATAAAGTTATTTAAGAGTAACAGTGTTAAACATATTGTATGTCCTAATCTAAGAAGAATATATTTTCAGTTGCTAATCTCTCAGCTCATTTCCTTTTTTCATTTAGAACATTTTAAGAATGTCAAAAGTATCTCACATTCTGTATATTCTCATGTTTTTGAATATTTTCTTACTTTTTCATTGTGTTTATTATTCTTGTTGGTCTTTATTTCCACTCAAAAATATGTATGTTTTGAGTTGCTAGAAAACACTATTTCTGTTTTTAAAGGAATCCTGTTGTAATTTCACATGCCAACAAATAAGCAAACATCTTCCAGTGTTCTGGGAGATAAAACAAGAAAGCATAGGGCAGCATTAAAATATGTGTGCATTGTATCTGAGGTGAACAGGTCTCTGATGGAGACTGTGTGGAGAGGAAGTGGATGCCACAAGGTTAAGAGAAGGAAAGCTCAGATCAAAAGTGAGTCCAGACACCTGGAGACAGGAGCGGCCTGACATTTTCAAAGGCCATCAAGGGCAGTGCTTCTGGAACAGGTCAAACAATGAGAAAAGAAAGGCGTGGCATCAATAGGCTAGAGAGGCAGGCAGGGCCAAATCACACAGGGCTTTGGAAGTTGGGTTAGAATGTAGGCTTTGCAGGTCCTGGGTAAAAATTTGTGTTTTCTTATTGTTTCAGTTATGTTTCAACAGTCTTTTTTCTTTTAGTTTATCAATACATTTTAGGTATATATTATGATCATATTCATCTTTGGGAGTTTTTACTTGTTCATGATATATGTTGGTTCTTTTTTTGCCCCATTCCTATAACTTCCTTTCTTCCCTAAAAGAACATTTTAAATGGAATTATCTCAAAATCAAGTTGATAAAACAGGACAAAAAATTCATCTTGTGTTATGGCCTGTGTCTAGATGTCCCCACAAAGTTTCACGTGGTCACCAGTGGTGCTTTATGAGAGGTGGTTTGGAGAGTGTGATATCAGAATTGACCCATGGTGTGAGGTCAGGCTCAAGGGAACTAAAGTGTGAATGCTGCCTGCTCTAAGTAGTAGTGAGAAGATATAAGGGGCAGAAAGATGCTGTTAAGGTCCCTTATTGAAGTGTTTCTCCTCTGAGATGTCCCTCTTACATGTGCCACTCCCTCTTGGAGCCAGCCAAGAGTAGACTGAAACCCCTTCAAGGTGTGAGCTAAATCAACCTTTCCTCTTTTAACTTTGGCCATTGGATGTTTTGTCTCAGCAATGAGAAAGGTAAATAAAACACTCACTGTGCTTCTCATCACTAATTTTGTGTTCCTGACTATTTCTTCTATATCCTGTGAAGTAGACCCTAGGTGTTGTACAATGTCAGCTCCGAATATTCCTATTTTGAATTTCCTAAATTCAATGGCCACTTTTAGACCATGAATGTCGTTGTTATGACTAAAATGAAGAGAAGTTTTGGAAAACCACCAAGTTCCCTGGTTTTAAGGGGTAGAATGAGGTGGCCTGATATTCTTCCTAAAAACCTAATCTCAAAGTCCTATGGAGCATGGACTATGAGTCCAGGTGGGAAAGGCAGAGGAGGGAAGACAATATCAGTGACTGTGCAGCTTTGGGAGTCACATTGGTTGTGATTGGCCAAGGTAGTAGTGGTAGATGGCTATGGCTAGAAATATAAGAGAGGCATTAAAAATGACCCCCTTTCCCCAGGGATTTGGTGTGAGTATGGAGATGACAATGACATTTGGAGTTGAGGAAAGCTGATTTGAGAGGTGTATCAATAACATACACTCTAACAACATAGGATTTTCTAGATGTGATGCATCTTCTCACCTTTTACCATCTCACCTGTGGTCTCCCACACTATTAGACCATGAGCTTCTCCTTGGCAATCAGAGCCCACCTTGAGCACTTTCTCTTCTAGATTCTCTACTGTTTCTATCTATACAGAATGAAAACCAACATTTTAATATTTGCACATGGTTTAAATTCTTAAGGCATGGTGAAAGAATTCCTTCAGGAAATGAGTGCATCCACTCATACCTGCCCTGTCAAATACTAGCTCTGGATTTGGAAGAGTTCACCCAACTTCCTTAGCACTGTTTATCTTAGCTATAGAATTACATGAATTTGAGCTACTTTCCTATGTGTGTGGATGATACAAGTTTAATTAATGCAAAGTGTTTTGTACCTAGTTAGTGCTAGTCACAGATAAGGAGTTTTTGCCATTTGCTGTGGTTATCATCATTATTGTTATTTATCATTCTCACCACAGTGGGGTGACGGAGGCCATTCAACTATATTTGTATCATTTTCTGCTGAGCTCATGAGGTGAAATAGGCTTGGCCATCAGAGTGAAGATACTATTCATGGAAACAAAGCATCCAGCTCTATATGCCTGGTGAATGGCTCTGAAATAATATGATGAAAGGCTTGAATTTAATCTCCATTGGTCTGAATTAGTCAACAGCAGACATTACTTTTAGCCACAAATGACTATATTAGACTAATTAGCATGTGCAGTCTTCTCTCCCAACACGCATGCTTATTTGCATACACCCCACACACTTGCAAAGTGGGGACACATGTGCCTTACCCTTTCAGTTGCTGAAGCTTTGTTTGGGTATAATTTAAAAGTTGAAGAGAAAACTTAGGGTTTCATTATGCAGAAATTTTATCAGAGTCACTCATAAATTCCAATTAGGCATCATGTAGCAGAGCCTCAGGAGAAAGGACAGCTTCTGTTTGTTCCCAGCATCTCATTAATGACATGGCTTCACAATGGGTTACAGATGCAAGTGAAATCTCCACACACAGTACTTAGCAGATGGACAGAGACTGGGGTCACAGGCTATTTTTTTTTTCTGCTACAGTGTTACATAACAGCCAAGATTAGGCTGGGGTAGGAGGCAGGGACATTGGCTCACTGTGTTCCTCTCAGTATTGACTGTGAAGACAGACAGATCTAAATGTGAATGCAGCTTCTCATGTTGACTAACCTAGAATTTTGGCAATGCTCTGAAGTTTTTGAAGTTTCCAAAGATTTCTGTCGCATTCTTTTTTTGATAGCAGGGATCAAACTCAGGACATTATACTTGCAAGGAAGGCACAGCACCACTGAACTAAATCACTAGCCTTATTCCAAAGTTTTCTTTAATGCAACAAATAACTGTAGGTAAGGTATATAGGTATACAGCATGGTGCCTATGGTTTTTTTTGAGTTGTTTTTGTAATTAAGTTTTCTCAATTCTTTTCCACATATCTCCATTTTTTCAGTGATTAATGGGAGGGCCCCATCCCAGCAGAACATCATTTGATAGTAAGTGATATGAACAAATTAAATCTCTGTCAAACACACACTTAACATCTTTTTAAAGATGTTTGCTATTTTTAAATTTTAAAAGTCAGTCTGAAATAAAAACTTTTCAGAGACACATACTTAAAATTCAAAGAAATATCAATGAGTCAATTCAGAACTTAAAAGTGGAAGACAGAGGTAGTGAAAAAGTACAAGAAAGAATTTTATAAGCTGAATATAAACCAGAATATATTCCACACCAGTGGTTTAAGTGCTTGCTATGCCCCAAGCAATTTACTCCTCTTATCTTGTGATATTGTCACCACCATTCCAGAATCAATTTGGATAAAAGGAAGTTAAGACTCCAAGGGCATCGCCAACTTACCCAAGGTCACAGAGATAAGGAAGTGAGGGTAGCTATGTGACCCACTTGTGTCACATTTTAAACTCTAAGTTCTTTTCCATTATGTGCAGCTTCTTCTTCTTCTTTTTTTTTTTTTTCAGTGATGTGCTATTTTGTTTTAGTTAGAAGTTTTCTTGGTTTCATTCTTTTATCTATTCAAATATGACTGGCTATTAATTAACCTAGTCCTCTACATGCTGAGTACCCATATGATTGTGACACTGTTGTGTTCTTCAGAGGTTCACAGTAGGGCAGGGAAGGAGAATGAATGCACTAAAAAGATACATACAGGAAGGAGCTAATCACAGAAAGGCAGTCTCCTCCTAAAGTTGAGACTTGAGGTGGCCTACCTGCAGCAGAGATGTGGGCATCTTGTGTCCTTTCAAGAAGTGATTGGGGCTCTACCATATTGGAGGGATAAGATGTAAGCAGAAAAATAAGTTATTTCCACTTAGTTACATTTACTATTTGGATCATTTTCTTTTCATAGTTTTCCAGGTCTATGTGTTTGTTCATGTATGTGTATTTTACATTCTTTACATTTTGCAGTATTAGATTGAATCCTTCCTACCTTCATTATTAATCTCTTTCATAGATCATTAGATCAATGTTATTTAGATATTCTACAAAGCAGAAACCTTTAGAGGTCCTCAATATAATGAAGAGTCAGTAAATGAAATGAAAGTCAATTAGCATTCCACATTGTTAATTCAACATTCTCTCTTTTTTTTTTTTAAATTGATTTTATTGTCACATTTTATATATACAGCATGATCACATTAAACATTAAGAATTTGTACCTTGGATTGCAGTCATGCTGGGTAGAGTGCCCAGGGACTGTGTATAACCGTGGGCAGGGCCGCGGAGGCAGTGCCCCACTCCATTGCAGTCGCTCCAGGGTCTGAGCCTGCTGGCCTCCAGACCATGCCAGAAGAGTGCCCAGGCACTGAGTATAACAGCGGGTAGAGCCAAGGAAACAAGCCAGCCATCGCAGCCAAGCAGAGGCAGAGCCTGCCTTTCTCCACGTTGACTGCACAAGCACATCCAGGGACTCTGTATTAGTGAGTAGGTGGGTCTGGTGGAACGCCAGCCAGAACTATTCCAGCTGTACAAGGGCTGCAGCTTACTGGACAATAGGCCAACTGCCCAAGTGGACACAGAGACTCAGTATTGGTGAGTAGGCCTGCCTATTGCAACCTCAGGCAGCTCTACTGCAACAGTGCAGGAGCCAGAGCCTTCCTGCCTCTAAGCAGATGGGCGAAGGTGTTGGGACTGTATTGTTTGAGAGCCCCATATAGTGTGCCAGAACTAGGGGTTTTATTTAGGTCCTAATACAGACTTGTAAAGAACAACCCAGGAAGCACTGATATTTTAAAGGTCCTAAAAATTAGAAGGAAAGAGACTTGCAACAAACATCACTAGACATGAGGGCAGGTACAAAGCCAAAAACAACAGCAATGATAAAAACTCAGAGATGAGGAAACATTCAATGTCTCAGATACAAAGATCTTCACCTCAAGGTAATAGGGGGAAGGGAAATAGAGAAGGTTGAAGGCCAGTCTTCAGGGTCCTCAGAAATGGTAACCAAAGCAGATCTAGTAAAATGGAAATCAGAACTGTTCTCTGAGATGAAAGCAGAGATATTGGACACAGTCAATACTATGATTAATAAAGCTAAAGAGGAAATCATCGAGTTGATAGAATCCAAGATACAAAAATCAGTGGAACCTGTTAAACAAATACAAGCAGAGGTCCAGGAAATTAAGAAAGAAATTGAAAGTTTACACAATAGAATGAATATGGCAGAAGACCGAATTTCAGACCTAAAAGACAGGGTCTCAGCCAATGAACAGGAAAGGCATAATCTATGGAAAAAAGCAAGGGATAATGAAAAATTAATCCAACAGCTCCTAGATGATTCAAAGAAGAATAACATAAGATTGATTGGAGTCACGGCGGAAGCAGGAGACAGTGCAAAGGAGATTAAAAAACTATTTACATAGATAATGGCAGAAAACTAAAGAAAACGGAAAAGAAGTGGACATACAAATATATGAAGCATACAGAGCTCCACACAAACATGACATGAAAAAATCTACACGTAGGCATATAATTACAAAAGTTCTAGATATCCAAAAGAAGAATGAAATACTGAAAGCAGTCAGAGAAAAGAAAACAATCACATACCAAGGGAAGCCCATCAGGATCACAGCGGACTTTTCAGCTCAAACACTCAATGCAAGAAGGGCCTGGAGTGAAGTGTTTCAAGCCCTAAAAGAAAACAACTTCCAACCCAGACTGATGTATCCTGCAAAGCTATATTTCAGAATTGATGGGGAAATAAGATACTTCCATGACAAAGAACACCTGAAAATCTTCACAAATATGTAACCTGTGCTCTAAAACTTTCTAAAGAATATTTTGAAGAAAAATAAGGAAAGTTACAAATCCATGAGACCTAACTGAGTCAACCGATGGGGCCAAACAAGAAACTGATAGGAAAAGGGCAAAAGTGGAATAACAGAGCCAAGAACAAGAAAACATGGCAGCAGTAAATTTGCCTATATCAGTCATAACCATTAATGTCAATGGACTCAACGTGCCAATTAAGAGATATAGACTGGCAGAATGGATCAAGAAGCAAGATCCTACAATCTGCTTCATACAAGAAGCACACCTAATTCAGAAAGAAACCCATGGATGGAAAGTAAAGGGATAGAAAACAATACTCCATGCTACAGGAAACAGCAAAAAAGCAGGAGTGGCGATCTTATTTGCAGACAGAATAGACTTCAAGCCAAAACTTATAGAGAGAGATAAAGATGGACACTATCTTTTAGTTCAGGGAAAAATCCAAGAGAAAGAAATGACAATCTTAAATATCTAGGCTCCAAATTCTAATGCACCCAACTATATAAAACAAACATTAATGGACATGAAAAACCAGATAAACTCCAATACAATAATAGTAGGGGACCTCAATACCCCACTGTCACAAAGAGACAGATCGACTGGACAAAAGTCAATAAGGAAATACTTGAGCTAAACCAAATTCTTCAGCAAATGGACTTAATAGATGCCTACAGAGTATTTCACCACACAAAGTCAGAATTTACATTCTTCTCAGGTGTTCATAGATCATTCTCCAAAATAGACCATGTGCTGGTACACAGAACAGGTATAAGTAAGTGCAAAGGGATTGGAATTATCTATCGTATTTTGTCGGACCACAGTGCCCTAAAATGGGAGCTGAATAGCAAAAGAAATCCCAGGATCCTCAAAAACACATAGAAACTGAACAACACTCTGTTGACCAACCAATGGATCACAGAAGAAATTAGAGAAGAAATTGAATAGTTTTTACAACTAAATGATAACCCAATACAACACATAGAAATCTATGGGACACAATAAAAGAAGTTCTACAAGGAAAATTCATAGCAGTGAAAGTCTACATCCAGAAACAGAGTAAGCTCAAATAAACAATTTAATGCTGAACCTCAAGCGACTAGAAAGAGAGGAGAAAGACAAACCCAAAGCTCGCACTAGGCAAGAAATTATAAGGATCAAGGCAGAAATTAATGCAGTAGAAACTAAGAGAACAGTACAAAAAATCAATGAATCAAAGAATTGGTTTTTGAAAGGATAACCAAAATTGATAGACCCTTAGCCAACCTTATTAAACAAAGGAAGGAAAAGGCCCATATCTATGCTATTAGGAATGAGAACAGAGAAATTACTGCAGACCCAGAGGAAGTTCGGAGGATAATAAACACCTATTTTGAAAATTTATACTTCAATAAAATGAAAAATGTGGAAGAAATGGATAGATTTCTAGACACAAATGAACTCCCAAAGCGAATAAAGAAGATATAGAAATGTTAAATACCCAAATATCTATCTGTGATATTGAAAATGTTATTGAAAAGCTTGGCAACAAAGAGAAGCCCTGGACCTGATGGTTTTACTGTTGAATTCTATAAAACTTTTAAAGAAGAGTTAGTGCCTCTACTTCTGAAACTTTTTAATGGAATTGGAAAGGAAGCAGTACTCCCAAACTCATTCTTGGAATTAACCATTACCCTGATTCCAAAAGCAGAGAAAGACCCAACCAAAAAAGAGAACTACTGGCGAATATCCCTAATGAATATCGTTGCAAAAATCCTCAATAAGATACTGGCAAACAGAATACAGAGAATGATCAAAAAGATTATACACCCTGACCAAGTTGGATTCATCCCAGGGATGCAAGGATGGTTCAACATATGTAAATCAATCAATGTTATACACTATATTAACAGGTTCAAAAACAAAAATCATATGGTCATCTCAATTGATGCAGAAAAGGGTTTGACAAAATACAACACCCATTTATGTTCAAAACCCTACAGAAAATCAGAATAGATGGTCTGTATCTCAAACTAATAAAAGCTATGTACTAGAAACCATCAGCCAGTATCATATTAAATGACCAAAAATTGAAACCTTTCACAACTAAGATCAAGAACAAGACAAGGATGTCCTCTTTCACCACTTCTGTAGAATATAGTCCTTGAAATATTAGCCATAGCAATTAGGCAATAGAAAGAAATAAAAGGAATAAAGATTGGAAAAGAAGAAGTTAAATTGTCACTATTTGCTGATGACATGATACTCTATCTAGAGGATCTTAAAAATTCAACTAAAAGAATGCTGGACCTAATCGCCAAATTTAGTCACGTAGCTGGATACAAGGTCAACGTTCAAAAATCAATAGCCTTTGTATACATAAACAGTAGACCCACTGAGATAGAAATTGGGAAGTCAGTTTATTTCACAATTGCACCCAAAAAATATATCTAGGAATCAATCTAACAAAGGAGGTGAAAGACTTCTATTCTGAAAACTATAACACTATGAAAAAGGAGATAGAAGTTTATATCATAAAATGGAAAGCCATACCTCACTCCTGGGCAGGAAGAACAAATATCATCAAAATGGCTATACTTCCAAAACTACTATACAGATTCAACACAATCTTAATTGAAATCCGAACAACATATTTCATAGATCTAGAGAAAAAAAATCCAAACTTTCATCTGGAACCACAAAAGACCTAGAAAAGCAACAACAATTCTAACATGGTGGGGGGTATTTTTACTCCAGACCTGAAACTATACTATAAAGCCACTATGATAAAAATTGCATGGTACTGGCAAAGTAATGGACCTGAGGATCAATGGAGTAGGGTAGAAGATCCAAAAACTACTCAAGATGCACTGAGCCACCTCATCTTTGACAAAAGAGCCAAAAATCCTCAATGGAGGAAAGATAGCCTGTTTAACAAATCATACTGGAAAAACTGGGCTTTAATTTGCCAAACAGTAAAGGTAGACTTAGCTCTTTCACCATGTACCAAGCTAAAATCAAAGTGGATAAGAGACCTCAATTTTAAAACAGACATGCTAAACCTGCTGCAAAACAGGTTAGGTAAACTTCTTGAAGACATTGGCTTAGGGGGAGACTTCTTGAACAAAACTTCCATAGCACAGGAATTGGCAGGAGAAATCAGCAAATGGGACATCATTCTTTTAAAAAGCTTCTGCACAGCAAAGGAAACCACCAACAGTGCAAAGAAGCAACCAACAATGTGGGAAAAAAATCTTTTCCCTTGTTCCTCAGACAAAGGGCTACTATCTAGAATATATAAAGAGCTCAAAAAAAAAAAAATCAGCCCATGAAAATTTAAAGACTCAATTCAAAAGTGGGCATTTGAAAAGAACAGATATTTTTCAGAGGAAGAAGTAAGAGCATCTCTGAAGCATATGAAGAAATGCTCAACATCACTAGTCATTTGAAAGATGTAGATGAAAACAACACTGAGATTCATCTCACTCTTCAAAGATTGGCTGCCATTTCAGAATTAGCCAGCAACAAATGTTGGCGAAGCTGCGGAGAAGAAGTAACCCTTGTTCACTGTTGGTGGGAATGTAGACTCCTACAACTCCTGTGGAAATCGGTTTGGAGATTCCTCAAAAAGCTAGGACTGGAGCTCTCATTTGACCCAGCCATCGCTCTGCTAGGTATATACACAAAAGAATTAAAAGACTCATATCCTATTGACATGTGCACCCATGTTTATAGCATCTCAGTTTGTGATTGCTACACCTGGGAAACAACCCAAATGTTCATCAACTGGAGATTGCATAAAAAAGCTGTGGTTCTTCTACATAAAGGAGTATTACTCTGCCATAAAAAATGATGTTTGAAACTTTTATAATTAAATGGACATACCTTGAGGATATCCTCATTAGTGAAATAAATAGGTCACAGACAGGTAAATATTGTATCTTTTCTCTGGTATGAGAAAATAAGGATGTAAGTGAACTCTAGAATTGTATGTTATATATCGTGAAATAGAAAATGCTCAAAGTAAAACAGGGTGAAGGGGGAAAAATAATGAAATTATGACAAAAAAGAAGGGAAACAAAGTTTATGTATATAGGGGGTGGGGGTGGTAGGGTGGGTAGGGTATGGGAAAAATGAGAATTAAATTGTGTCATATACTGGTACAAATTCTCATTGTTGAGTGCCATCATGATGTGTATATGTACTGTACCAATAAAGATTTCAATTAAAAAAAAAGAATTTGTACCTTCACATGATAAATCTTGATTCTTATTTATTTCCCATTCTCCTTCCCTCTCTGTAAAGCCCCCACCCACTATATACATAAGTTTTGTTTCCCTTTTTGTCTGTTCTTACCATCAAATTTTCCCCCTTTGTTACTTTCTCCTATCCCCTTTCCCTTTTCTCTTTGACAATTTTTTTTTCCTATTTTGCAATATCTATCAAACATTTTGGAACTCATTTACATTTTCAGTTTCTCACACTAGAGAAACAGTGCTGTATATACACACACCTGTGCCTTATTTATTTCTCTTATGAGTATGTCTTCAAGATGCATCCCTTTGAGTACAAATTTATCATTCTTTATAGCTGAACAATATCCTGTTGTATAAAATAATCACATCGCTTTTATCCAGTCTCCAGTTGGTGGGCATTTGAGTTATTTCTAAGATTTAGCTATTAAAAATTGCTCTGCTATAAACATGGGTGCACATATGTCATTGTGGTATTATACTTTTAAATATTTTATCTCTATAGCTAGCAAGTAAACAGCAAGGTCAAATGTAGCCTCTAATCCTAGGATTTTAAGAATCTCTACACTAATTTCCACATTGGTTGTGTAAGTCTACATTCCCACCAACAGTGGAGAAGGGTTCTGTTTTCTCCATAGCCCTGCCAGCATTTGTTGTTGGTTGATATCATGATAGTAGCCATTTCTGTGGAATGAGATGAAATCTTAATGTTGTTTTCATCTGCTTCTCTCTAATGACCAGTGATGTTGAGCATTTCTTCATATGTTTCTTTGCTGCCTTTGCTACAGCATGCCTTTAATCTTCATCTGAATATCATCTGTTCATTAAATAATTGCACTGGGCACTGCTCTGCAGCGAACTTCAGACCACAGTTTCCCCTTTCTCTTCCCTCCTCACACTCCCAGGACCTCACTGTGGTAAGCACTCAGTTAATAGAGTTGTATATTTACCTTATCTCTGTCATTTTAATTTGCTTACACACAGTTCTACGGTGAAAATTTCTCAACCCAGTCTTAGTTCCAGTCTTTCCTTTCTTAAAATTAATTTACTAGAAATAGTTTTTTTCTGATCAAAGGCCAAGGTAAACTTGCAATCCTTAAATACATATTGCCAAATTGGCATTGCATGGAGGCCATAAACACTTTTTCCTCCCACCACTAAAGTCTGACAGACTTTTTCCTGTACTCCTGCCAACAATAACTATGATTTAATTTTTAATTCTAGCTAATTAGAGAGGTAGGAAATGGTATCTTATTTCATTAATGAGCATTTGTAGTAGGTTTGTAGTCATTTGAGGCTCTTTAGTAAATTCTGTTCTTTTTTTAACTATGTTTCTGAGTTCTGGTTTATGAATATTAGTGTGAACAAAACCACACCTAGTGTAAAGCCAGCCATATGTTAGGTGTATTTGGATTAGTACATACAAATCAAGTATTAAGAATGCCCAAATTTGTGAATGACTAAGTGCCTAAAATGCAAGGCAATAATGTATGTGAGTACAGTAATTCCTGAGTATTTACATTTTAAATTGTGAAAGATAAATAATATACTGAAATAAGAAGTATATAGGATTGTAATTAACATACATTTCAGATCAAGAGTCTTTGTGTTCCTGTCTTGGTCTTTTCACTTATTACCTGTGACACCTTTGTAAACGAAGCAACTATGGCTCAATTTCTTGGCCTGTGAAAAAATGTTCACTGTGTTGCCTACTCCATGCTGGTTTATTGGAGATCGAATTTTTAGTAACTATAAATATGTACATACATAGAAAGCAGGAGACACGATAAGTGCTCTATCAATCTTGACTGTTTTAAAAGGCAAACCAATTATTTCACAATATTTAGCAA
The DNA here is from genome assembly GCA_004026965.1 of Petromus typicus. NCBI lineage: Eukaryota > Metazoa > Chordata > Mammalia > Rodentia > Petromuridae > Petromus > Petromus typicus. The sequence goes on along the minus strand of PVIR01000046.1, from coordinate 57,180 downwards.
TTGTTTCAAGAAGAAAGGAATAGAGTATACAGTGTCATGTGATATACAATAATTGTTAGTGACATGGGTTTAGTGAAAATGATGATTTAGAGGACAGATATCTCTAAGGGATGGGCTGAAAATGAAAAACAGGAGCCAGGCAAAAACATGGGAAAGGAAAAACACAGAGATAGTATTATGCAGAAAGGTTCTGCACAAGAGGAAAGTGAAAGGTGGCTAATGTGACTGAGTGAAAAAGAGTGAAAAGAAAAAGCAATGTGTAACAATTTGAAAGGTTGGTTAAGGCCAGATTAGTTGGGCTTGTATAAACTGTCAAGTAACGTTTGACTCAGTTTTTTTTTTTTTTTTGGTAGTAGATTACTAGTAAATGAAAAAAGATTTAAGAGGAAATGTGTGAGAGAAACTGAGCTGATTTTATTATATATCTTTGTAGCAAGATGAAATATTACAATACAAGATCAAGGCCCATGTAAATCTTTCAAGTTTTAATAATGCAATAATCTTGGTAGTGGACTGTCTTTGGAAAGAGGAAGTTCAGCCATTTATAAGACAAATGCAAGCAGGAGACCTCACAAGCCCTGGTCTCCTAAAAGAATGGTTTCATTATGTGTAATTGCTGTGCCTCTCCGAGGTCGTACATGCTTCCTGTGTCTCCTAGAGAGGATGTGATTTGTTTACTCCTTACCCATAATTGGTTCCACTTATTTTCTCCTCTTTTCTCCTAGGTTTATATCTAAGGGATGACATGTATCTTATGTCATTTGTTGTATGCCCAAAGACAGCAGCAAGAATGTTGGGTCACGACTAAGGTTAATAATAATAGTAAAAAGGAGACAGAGTGAAACAAAAATATTATTCTGTAACAGATGTCTAGATGAGGAAGCTCAATTCTCACTAGCTTACTCTACTAAATCCATCGTTCATTAAGCCTGCAGGGAGAGCTTCTCTTTCTTCTTTTAATCTAATTTATTGTGCTGGCCAGTCTGTGGATAATATAATGCTTTCATTATTATCCCAGGATTTGTAGTAATACTAATCAGTATATTTCTTCTTCAATCCTGGAATATCCATGCAATAAAAATATGAATTGACATCTGGTGACAGAGTTTCTGTTCCAACATGGAAGGTAGCCATGAGTTTATTAAGAAATGCTGTCATTGCTTATGTCAGATTGAAAATCCCCATGTGATCTCAGAAACAGGTAGGATACCTCATTCCTTTAATGTACTGCTGATGTCATGTGTTATCATCATCGTGACATTTCACAGTTCTTTGCAAAGATTTGATAATAAAATTTAAGTCACTCCTGATTCATGGAGAACTTCTGAGGTCACTCATACATCTCTCTCAGTTCTACATGAGTCTGAAAACTTGATGAAATTTTGTTTTATTTTGTGTTTGCTTTTATTATTGTTGTCCTTCCTTGGCCTATTTATAGGATACAAAATGAAAGTATATATATATATATATATATATATATATATATATATATATACATACATATACATACACATACATACACACACACACACACACCACACACACACACCACACACACACACACACACACACACACACATATATAGTGTACCTACATACCATTTCTTTTTCAAGACAATCCAGGGAGATTGGATTTATTAGACCAATTTTGAGAAGAAAAACTACTAGTAAGTGATTCACCTGAAAGAACTGGGATCAAAGACCTGGCCAGCTCAAAATGTCAGGAACCCTCCCAGCCAAGGTACTTCCTTGTTTTTGTGACAGTCCCAGGAGGCCCCTTCTCCACCACTGGAAGTCAGTCTCAAACCAGAAGAACTGTTGATAAACAGGGAAAGTCTTGCCCTGTAATTGGAATCACATCAAGAGAGGATGCTACTCAACGGCCTCTGCTTTCTGCAGTCCTAAAAGGGTAGACATGAAACTTGGCTTTTGATCTCTTGCCTTTACTATCTGTGGCCAGCACGCACTGGACAATCATCTGTGTTTGATGTTCTACTTGTACCAATTCCTTCTTTTTCATCTTTTTTTATTGGTGCATAGTAATTATACAACTTTATCATACACAGTGATGAATTAATACACCTATACATTGTCTAATATCCAATCAGAGAAGCGTTTGAATTTCTTTAATCATTGACTATTTCTTTCTGCTGGGAAATTTCAGAATTCCCTCTTCTGTTTCTTTACAAATTTCTGTAACTAGTTACTCTGCTGTGCCACAGAAGACTAGGATTTGTTCCTCCAGCCTAACCCTTTTGGTGGCTGTTTTCCAACTCTTCTCTACTCTTTCACTACTTTCCCATCCCCCCTATGGTACTCTTCCACTCTCTATTTTATGCTATTTCTTATTAAATATATGTTGTAAATGATTCAAATTTTTCTGCTCTGATAAGAGCCTACAAGTTTCCCTAGGAAGATGCTCTGACATATTTCCAGTTAACTCTCAATGTGCTCAGCACCTGAAGACACACATAAAATATACAAACAGACAAACACACACACACATACACAAACACGCAAAGCCAAACTCTTGATTTATCAATCCCCCAAATACAAGCTTTTTGAGGACAGGAAGCCTTATTCCTAAGGCTTCTAGCATGCACTGATACTTTTGGCTCATAGAAGATATTTAGCATCTGAAAATTTCTTGTTATGAGCTCTGGGGTGAGAGTGATGATCCACATTTTATATACTGTAATGTCTGCGTATACAGTTCCATCAATCAGCGTATCATGTTGAATAGCAGGTCATTATGGGATTTTTCCAAGAAAGAGCAGGTTGTTCGCTCAGAACCAAAGACACCCAGTGAGAATCAAGGATGTTCTCGTCTTAGTTACAGTAATCCCATTTGTGGTGAGTTTCCAGCTGAAACATGCAGAACAAACATTCCATCCCAATTACAGCCTTAGTATCCAGTCTGTTCTAAGACTCCCTCTGCTCAACTCTCTGCCTGGTGGTGAATTTATCTGAAGAACAGAGTTCTCCCTACTTACACCAGTTTGAAACTAGTTTTCTATCACTTTCCAAGAACTGGAGTCTCACTCATAAAATAGTTAAATTAATTTTTAAGGAAATAAAATTGTCACTGAAGATCTCTCAACAAGGAGTTATTGATACTTCAGAGAGGATCTGAATACTAACGCCAGGTTTCCAGGGAGGAGAAAGGCATTTAAGTTCCAAACTTAAACAGAAGTTGAACAAATTGGACTTTATCAACCTCTCACAAGTTCCTGTCAAACAGCAACAGAAGCACCACACTGCACAGCAATCATTATGCAGCAATCACTTGATGCAACACGGAGCAAACACCAGGATGAGGGTAAATGGTGAAAGGGTCAGATACCTTAAACAGCATGGGGATGTGGTAAATGAAAATCTAAGATGAGCTATGACAATGATTCTGTATTTATTTTCTCCCCGGCCCTCTGTCTTCAACCTTTTGGGCTCTATTGAAATAGTTTTGAGCTTTGGTGTACTGCTGTACCTGAATATCAGTTTGTCCACTTTTAAAATTGGACCCATCAATGAAAAAAGGATGTATTTAAACAAACTAAGTAGTAGATCATTCAAAATGCCCTAGTTAATAAGTCTTAAAATTTTTCTTTTGATTATAACTCACAGTAAATAATATATTAAATATCTCAATCCAAGAAATATGGAGCTGAACAAGAACTTTCAGATGAGAATTCTTATTCTTCTAATGCAAACTGCTTTCACATAATTTCATTGTTATTTTTATGCAAATGAAATATTATTTTTATTTTATTTTTATGGAAAAACAACTTGGATCTACTACATGCACATCATACTCTTGAGTAAATCTTGAAATCGATTGCTTCAGAATGGGTGTGGTGGCATATATATATATATATATATATATATATATGGCATATATATATATATATATATATATGTATATTTCCAGCTACTGGGGAAGTAGAAGCAGAAGTATGACAAGTTTAAGGGAGCCCAGGCAATTTAGTGAAACATAGTCTCAAAATTTAAAAAAAGAAAAAAAAAATAAGGGCTGGAGTGGAGCACAATTCCTAGCTCGTTCAAAGCCTTAGGTTCAGTCAACACTGTATATATATATAAAATAATAATAAAGAAGCAAAAAGTGGAAGGAAGCAAGAAAGGAGAGAAGGAAACAAGTCAGGAAAGATGAAAGACATTACCCAAGTGCACAATGCACTTCAAGCAATGCATATTTCATTTAAGTGGAGAGTTAGTCCTAAATCCCTAGGGAACTTGTGACTCCTCTGAGCAGGCTGCATTACAACTAACTTTTTCCTTTGGTCTCAGGCTGAAAAAAGGGATTTTAGGTCAGAGGTCTGTTCCATGTCCGTTTTCTCGGGACATACCTCATATTCTCATTCTTAGTCTCAAGGAGTGTCTGTCCCTCTGGGGAGAAGACTTATCCCCAGGAGGAAATTGAAGAAGAATAAGAGGCTGAGATTCTGGCAATTTATTTTGCCATAATAGTTCCCAGGGAGTTTGAACATATTTTAGTTTGCTCGCAGATGGTATTTCCGAAGACTTGGACTGGGCTTCTGAAGTCTGAATGTTTATGAGGCACCAGGGATTATTTTAAACCCAGGGAAGTTTGATGCCATGAGAGGGGCCTGACACATGCGTTCCGCGGTCTCCATTTGAATACGGAGAGTGAGAATCATGAATGGATAGCCAGCAACGGAAACGTGAAGACGTCTTTAAAACTCAGGTTGGAGCCAAGAAGGAAGAAGCAGCCAACTACGTCTGTAGTTAGCTAATTTAAGAGTAGAGTAGAAGAGACCGCACGCGGAGAACTTCTGGGTTCATAACTGCTCCCGACTGTTTCAACATTAGCCCGGCTGACTCACATTGCCAACCCAAACATGGAGCCACGTCTTTATTAAACGATAAGGAGATTCAGGACATGAAGAAAGGGCTGGGATGGGAGCAGTAAAAGCAATACACCAGTCTTTGATCTTATTATTTTTCAATGTGGGAATTTGATGTCAGTGTCTGCCAACTTCCCTGGGCCCAGGAGAACTATATTTCTGTGTTCATAACAGAGGAGAGGATAGATACTCTTTCACTGTTTTTCTAAACTCCGACTCTACTCCAGTGAAAACCTTTTAGGCATTTGTTACAGTCATGTTTGCAGAGATCCCTCAAAAAAGAGCAGTAATTCTTGTTATATATTGTGAAATAGAAAATGCTCAAAGTAAAATAGGGCGAAGGGGGAAAAATAATGAAATTATAACAAAAAAGTAAGGAAACAAATTTTATGTATATGGGGGTGGTAGGGTGGGTAGGGTTATGGGAAAAAATGAGAATTAAGTTGTGTCTTATACTGGTACAAATCCCCATTATGGAGTGCAATCATGATGCGTTTATGTAATGTACCATACATTTTTTTTTAAAAAAGTGCAGTAATTCCATCACTGGAGACGAGAGGAGAGGATATTGTGACTCTGTCATTCATCCTCTAACATTTAACTGCAATTCTAAGGCTCCTTCTAACTCAGAAGTGCCTGGAAGTCTGTGAGCTACTAAGATACAGATATAATCTAGTTCAAACTCTTGCATAAAAAGTCAAGGAACAAAAGAAATGTGTTAGAATAAAACTTGGCTCAGGAATCCTGTGAATTCAGGTTTGTATGAGTCAGCCTGGGAATAGCTACAGCTTGAAAAAAAGAAATCTGTGTGAGCCTGGCAAGAAAACTCAACAGAAAGTCATGAGGGAATAAGATTTAAAAAAAAAAAATCTCAAAGCTTCGAACTGCATAGCTTCTGTCAAATCACTACACATCTCCACGTCAGCCTTATTACCTGTAAAATAAGAAAATAATTTGAAAGTGAAAAGTGCCTACATATCCAGCCACCTATTCTTTCATTTATTCATCCATTAAGCAAAACGTATTGGCATCTAGTGTTGATTGTTGCCTGCAACAAGGTTTGATTGATTGACTGAGAGAAGTTATGTGAAAATGGGTGGTTCAGCAGCACAAATGATGTCATTGCTTGTGCTCCGTATGCAAAGTTTTCTTTCCTTAACAGATTCCCTTGTAATGTTCCCTCATATTCCATAGCTGCCTGTACTGTAGCTCTGCCTGCATTTCTTCATCATAGAAATCTGTTATTTCAGCATCTCTAGTCTTCTTTCATCCAGCATTTTCTCCTCCACCTTCTGTCAACAGCTTTACTTCCCTTTAAGATTCCATTCTTTTGCTGTTCTAGGAAGCTGTCAGTCACAGGTCCCTACACTTCACTCCAGAGTTTGGTGTTGCAATTAGTTCAAGAAAGACACTCATACAAACATTACTAAGCATAGATGTCTTTGTCATCTACCATTTATATTCTTAGAAATGCTCTTTTTCCCCTTAGATATTAAATCATAAGCTCTAAACTTGAACATACTATGATTTTCATGGCACAGAAGGATTTTGAGCTCAAAAACAAAGAAGATCCCAGACTACCTGGATCCCGTGGATCTGGAGCCAGCCAGATGTCAGACTTATCAGTTCTCTGAACCAATAGTTCCTCTTTTGGTTATATTTGACACTCAATTTCTCTCACTAGCACATCAAAGAACTCAGTAATCCAATGTTCAAAGTCTGGCTCAATTTGTACTTTCTCCAGGATTTCCTTTGATCTTATCTAGTGGTCATCAAGAGAGTACATTTTCTTCCCCCATTACTGAGGATTTCTTTTTTTACTGCCTGATTTTATAGTTAATCATGTACATGCCTGTAACTCTTCTCTCATCCAATATGAGGTCATTCATTTTCAATAAAAGTTCTCTGAAATATTTGTCATCTGTGATGTTACAGTTAATAATTTAAATATCATTAACTTATAAACACAACATCAGGATTAAAACTAATTCATGTGATCTAATCATGAGTACATTTATAATACAGGATTTATTCTATTCTCTTTTACAGATTAAACAAAGGAGATTTAGAGAAGTATAATTAGTTTACCTAATTTTTTATAGTAGGTGAGCAGAAAATAGTATTAGAACACAGTTTGACTTGATAAATATTATGTGTGTTGAATCAAATGTTTGTGTGTGCACACGTACACATGGATGTGTATATGTGTGAGTACACACAAAGCGTTTTTGTCTGTATTACAGTGATCTTCCTTCTACATTGTGATTCTGTACTCTGTATACTCCACTAGCTTGTTGGGTTGGAGGCCAGATCTAATTGATGAAATCAATGAGCAATGAACACACTGATAAGATGGACTTGATAGATAAGGAGCCTGAGTTTCATATGAAGGACACTCTGCAGTCCCCAAAAGTAGATCCAGCTATAGATACCCTTTCTGTTCTTACAACTTATGCTTAGCAAAAACCATAGAAAGTTACTATTCTCTAGCTACAACTGATAGAGAAGAGAAAGTTATAATGGTTGTGTAGTCCCTAGCAGATATGCGATAAAAGAAACATCGCTATGCATGACTTTTTAAATAACTACAAAAAAACCCCCCTCGTGCAGGATTTATGCATGTGAAAATTGAGAATGTTTCTGATGCCACTCATCTCTTTAAACAAGCAAACTCATCTTCCCTAGAGATGTTACATCAGTAATGAATTGGCTCCTTTGACATATCTGCCTGTGGATTAGAGCTAAGATTGAACAGATAATAACTTTTGGGGTAGCAATGTCTGCCACAGCAAATAGTAAAGAAATTCACAACCTGAAAAGTGCAGGGTGATCATGTTCCAAAAATACATGTCACCAGATCCCAACGAGGGTTCATTAACTATCCAGGAATTTGAAAAAAAATAAGTTAACACATACAGAGAGGTGACTCTAAAAGAAGAAAAATCTCAGTACACATGAGCAGTTATAAAAACATCTGGATGTGGAATATTTCTTAAAGGCTTACTTGTTGGAGGCTAGTTCCCCCAAGGTTGCAGTAGACAGAGATGGACTTTGGGGAGGAAACTGCATTGTGAGAGCTTTAACTTAATAAGTAATCAATTGATAGTTTCATAATTTAATGACTTTATGCAGAAATGACAGAAACTGGGGCAGAGCTGGGCACTATTGAAGGTAGTGAGGGCATGGCCTTGGGGACTGTACCTTGTCACAAACTTCTCTCTGGTTTTCTGCTCGTGGGCACCACATTGTGAGCAGCTCTGCTCTGCAACATCCTTTTGATCATCATAAAATGATCAAAATGGACTCAGCTGAAGATGCATGGAAAATTCTGAAACTGTGAGCCCCAGTGAACCTCTCCAGTGTTAAGATAATTCTCAGGTATTTCATCACACCATTAGAAAGCGACCAGTCTGACTACTCAGTGTCATTTAGGATCAAGACTTAAGTCCTGTGAGTCTCTCATGCAGTGATGCCTAACATCACACCAGGAGTAAAGCTGGGATTTTGGAAATTACCTTATTAAGTTTTTGCAAACATCAGCACTGGGTGGAGATGACTTTGACGGAGCATCAATAAGAAGGTGGGACACTTTTCTATCTTTGAATACTGTTGGACGTCATTAGTGAGCTGTATCTACCAACATCATTCAATTGTGATTAAAAGAAACAAGAGAGGTGGTAGATAGAAATGTATGTAGATTTTCCTACATACCAGTAATGATAGCAAGTAGAAGGAAATGTATCTTGAGAGCTTATGTCAGCATTCAAATTCTTAGTCTGTCACTGGTCATGCGCACCAGATCATGTCACTTCACTGATCTGGAATCCAGTAATTATTAGCTTTTTTAAAAATTACAATCTTTATTGGTACATTACATATACACATAATGATTGCACTTCATAATGGGGATTTGTACCAGTATAAGACACAACTTAATTCTCATTTTTCCCCATAGCTCCCCTAACCTACCACCCCCCCGTATACATAAAATTTGTTTCCTTTCTTTTTTGTTATAATCTTATTATTTTTCCCTCTTCACCCTATTTCACTTTGAGTATTTTTTATTTCACAATATATAACATACAAATCTAGAACTCATTTACATCTTTATTTTCTCATACCAGAGAAAAGATGTGATAGTTGCCTATCTGTGACCTATTTATTTCACTCATGAGGATATCCTCAAGGTAGGTCCAGTTAAGTATAAATGATTCAAACTTATCATTTTTTATGGCAGAGTAATACTCCATTCTGTAGAAGAACCACAGCTTTTTTATCCATTTTCCAGTTGGTGGACATTTGGGTTGTTTTCAAGATGTAGCAATCACAAACTGAGCTGCTATAAACATGGGTACACATATGTCACTGTGATATGAGTCTTTTAATTCTTTTGTGTATATGCCTAGCAGAGCGATGGCCGGGTCAAATGGGACCTCCTGGAATCCAGTTGTTATTCATCTTTTAGCATCAGGGAGTTTCATATCTGTTCATGTGTTTGAGTGTCTGGGAATGCTGATTAAGAGCTTACAAGTTGGGAAAGATTCTAAGTGGAAGACCTCCCCCTGGACGCAGCTTTGAATCGCCTTTTATTTTTAAGACTAACTAGACTGTTAAATGTCTGTATGTATATAAAACAGGACTAAATCAGTACCAGATATTACACCTGCAAAAGAAATATCAGATTCCTTCTCAAACTAGAATCCGGATTTATACTGAAGGTCCACTTTGCAACCCACCAGTCATACCTCTCCCAAGTTTTTATTAAAGCATTGTGTTACTAAAAGGGAAGAAAATACATGATTGACTTTTGTCCCTCACAGTTGTTCCCTTTACCAATATTTTTTGTTTCTTTCACTTTTCCCCATGGGCCTGAGATAGGCAAGTTACAATAAGCCTATACCAGCGTTATGACTCTGGTACTGACTGGAAAGTTATGGTAAGCCTATACCAACATTATAACTCAAGATATTGTCACCTCCCCTCTACTGTACTGGCCAAACAAGAGAGCCTGTGGGCCATGGACAGGCTCTCCATGCTATGATCCTCCCTGCTCAGTGAGCAGTGTCTGCCTTCTGCCTTTCTTTTGTCAAGAACTAGCAAAAGAACTCCCTACTTCCTGTTCATCCCATGGCTTTAGCCTGGATCTGATTTTTACATAATACAAACAGAAGTTTTTTCTCTGTTACCCTGAGAGTGGTCCAAGGTGTCTATAATTTTTTTACTGACAACTGTTTGCAGTATATTCCCCTATTTGTGTATACTGGAGACATTATAAGAATTGTACCTTTTCTGGGGTATGGGGACTTATGTTCTCACCTCTGACCACTAGACTTCATATTCCTTCTTGTGACCCTCATCATCCACCTTGCTAAGTTCAAAGAAAGGTTCAGGTTTGAATCTCCTCGATTCTTCCTAGGTATATAATTAAAAAAAAATGCTAGTGTGTTATTTTTAATGAACAATTTTATACCTATTACAAATACAGTTGTATGGACCAATAAGCCTCTTTACCACAAAATTTCCATTCTCTGGACCCCTATGTAGCTAGGATAACTTTTAAGAGCATAATGTCCCTGTGTATGTATGGTCTTAATATGAAGATAACAATCTCTAAATTGTTAAATTTAACATCTTGTTAAATTGGCACATTCTGTCCCTGAAGATTTGTTCTTTGCTAACTCAAATGTATTGAAAATTTTATCTGTGTGAAGATTCTGACATGCATATGCTTACTACAAAAATATAGCATGTAAAACAAACTAGATTTAATACAGTTATTTTTTGTCTTCATACAGTTATTAAAACTATTTTTAAAGTTTCTTTAATATTAAAAGAAAGCCTAAATGAGCACTTTTATGGCCATTATGAAAATGATTCTGTAATTGGAATTATTTTGATAAAAACTCTAAAGGTTTAGCTGTGTATTTTATTTTTATCCATAACCATATTGTTGAAAAATTTAAAAAACGAAGAGAATTTCAGCAGATGCATATCTCAAAGTAGCTCAATATTCTCCTTTTATTCCCTTGTTACAGGGCATAGAGGCATGATCTCACCGCAAGTCGACCTTGCTCTGTACACATCGAGTGCTATGGATGGGAGGAGGGAGAGAAAGAAACAAAACATAAAACAGGTAATTTGTGGTTCACTTGCTTGTTTTACTTTTAAAATGTTTTTGGGATTGATCTTAATTAATTCATTTCATGGTTAGTAAAGCAAGTGAATCAACAAGCAATGCATTGTGGGTCATCCCTTTTCAAACTCTTTCCCAACATACGAAATTCTATTTTCCATAGGTTTCACCTTTCTAATCTATTTGTAGGTCTTATATAAACACACACACATATATAAACATGAAGTTTTATTTTTTGTGTATACTACTACTTTTTGTTTCACTTAGCAATACATGACTTATGACATATATATTCACATACACGAGATATGTCACATCCTATAAAAATATAAATATTTTTATATTTTCCCCATGGAAAATAATATGTGTTAAATTGTGTGTATGTACAGACAAATACTTATGGTTAAGTATATGTTGTATATTAATATAAATATAACATGCATGCATTTACATATAGTAGATATAATATTATGGCGTATAGTATACTAGAACAATAAAAAAGTATTATGGTAGGTTCTATGTGAAAAGTGCAATAATTCCCTGTGCCGCTCTATTACAAATTCAGTGGAAAGGAAGTACTTGTGTCTAAATAAGCAAGCCACTACCAATGATCATTTAAGTAGTTTCTAAACAATGTTCTAAGTAATGCTGCAATTAGCACAAGTAGATAATTTAGTTTATTTTTCTTATAAGAAACAGATAATCAGACAGATTATCTTACCTAGTGAGTATAGAGAGAGAGTTCATTTCACACATGTAGAGAAACACAAGAGCTGACAAATCTGATCCAGCAAAATGCACTGATCTCCTCAGCAGTGGTTAATTCTACACTGAAATCTACTCGTGTGACCTCAGGAGCCAGGGTACACTGAGCTTCTCTTTGGACTCCTTCTTTCATACGAGGCTTTTCTCTTTGCTTGTTGATTTCTTGAGCTCATATCTCTCTTTCTCCATGGCTATGGATCATATCTAAGCCCTGTCTATCCATTGCTTGAAGCTGACCAGAAACTACCTGTTCTCTGCATTGCTCCGCTTGGGGCACCTAAAGCAGAATTTGATTTCTTGGTGTGTTGTGAGTTCATCTTCCAGGCTGCTTCAGACCCATGTGGTCTTTCAGTTAAATGCCACCAAACAGGAGTGAGAGTGTAGTACTAAGGAACATCAGTCAAATAAGACTTTCCTTAAGATAAGAGAGGATGAGAAGGAACAACTGCCATATGAACATAGAAAGGAAACCTGGTACACTGCTGCATTCCTGGGGGTAGGTGCCTGAGGCAAGGTGTAGTGTCTTGATAAACATCTACTCACTTAGATTCTGGAGGATGGTGTCTTGGAATCACATATATACATGGTATCAATGTTAACACTTATGCTTGGCAAGTCCAGAAACATGAACAGCTGGGAAAGCACTCTGGACCTTACATTATAGTGTGAAATGGCTATAATAACACACATGTAATGCAGATATCAAGATTCAATGAGATATTGTCTGAATTATTCTTTGAAAAGATATAAAGCTCTCCACAAAGATTAAACCCAATTTCAAGAAAAACAAAGAAAATAAATAATGAGAACTGATGGCTGTGCCAGCACTGGAATTATAGCAGGTTTTACACACACACACACACACACACACACACACACACACACACACACACACACACACATAATCCAAAACTTTTTTTATCATTGTTGCCATTATCATCATCATCATCATCATTATCATCATAATATTTCCATCCTAAGAAGAATTGATCTTTTTTCAATAAGACACTAAGTTAAAGAGCTGAATGGAAGAGCTCTAGTTTCTGTCCAGCATGCATTATAGTTCAGTTTAGTTTGCGAAATCATTTTAAAGTATAATTCACTTGATCACCATGAAGAAGAAAATAAAGGCATCATCAGAGTTGCCCATCTCAAGGACTTCATAGCACAGTCTATTTTCTCAGACCCCTCTCCTGATGTGAATGAAACCCTTCCTGTATATTAGAGTCTGTTCTCTTCTCACAGATTTAAGTTTGAGCTTGCTTCCTCATGTGCCAGAACTAATCCATATTGCAGAATGGGGGTGAACTCAGAAAAGTTTCCTATTTGTTTGTCAGTAGAAATCCTTGCAGGTTGAACTCCCATAGAAAACCAAAATCTCTATAGGAAGTCATTAGCTTAATATGTTAGGGCTATGTCACACATTTGGGGCATTGTGGTTATTTAGTGAACTTATCTTTTCCCCAAAGTTTTAGTGTATACCATTGGAGCTCCTCAAGAATACCTGAAAATGTGAACAAAGCTGTAAATAATTAAATATCCCTGGGAATTTAATTTATCTTTACTCATAGTAATTTTACAGTTAACTAAAAAAACTATATGAGATCAAATGATTCATGTATCTGTTTGGTACATATGAGCATGAAGCTGTAGGAAGGAAAAGTAACTTACTCAGGATCATGAACTAGCAATAACTACTTTCTTGCATTCAAAGCCAGGTGTCCTTTCCCCCCAACTACCTCATAGGTTGAGTCCTGCACATTGATTAATGGACCCTGCGTTCAATGAGCTGAAATCCTGCAAGCATCAGCTGCAAGGTAACACCTGAGCTGGTAGAAAACTTTTCCAGGCACTCAGTGGTGTCATTAATAAATTTCCATTAGAGGGACCATGAGCAAACTGTGTCAATGGCTAGAAATGATTCAGGAGAAATAATCTAGAGCAATCTCACTTTCACATAATGAAGTTGACTTCCTAAAACTGAAGAAAATGGAAACACACTGAACATTCATCAATAGGTGATTGATTATATAAGGCATGTGAGATTCATTTCACAGAAGATTGCATATTAATTAAACTGATGATGTAGATTTCCATTAACTTGTTTAAAATTATGATATGAATTAGATATAAAAACTAGCTCCTTGAATATTTTATAAGATATAATTTTATTTGCAAAAACAAAATATTTGAGCATAATCAAATATTGATAATGGTTATACATGGTTTGGGGTAGTCAGACATTATTTCATTTTTATACAAGTGAATAGTTAAATAGTCCAGTCTAAGAACAACAGAAAAGTGTACCCATCATATGACATTTTTGTAAAAAATAATGTGTGCAGAAATGATGACTCCAAAGTCCTAAGCACATATGACTTCTAAACATGCATGCCAAATTCTTACATGGGTATTACATAGTTTTAATCAGCTTTATTGAATGCATTTGTGCTTGTTTTTTCTGTACATATATGGAAACTTTCTTCGATTAATTCTTTCACCTCAGTCCAGCTTGCTGTCTCAGCTGTGAACTCCTCAGAACTTTTTCTCCCAGTCATGTTTATGCCCATTTGCAATACTCTGTGGAGTGATTGTGGATGATTTCTTTCTGTCTTCCTGAACCCAGTTTAAGACCTTGGCATACAGTGAAAATCCAATAAATGCTCTGAAATGTACATCTATGTAAGGTATTTCATGCCTGAGAAATACTTTAGAAAACCAAGAACAGTGTCTAGAAATTAGTGTGTGTATGTTTCAGGTTAGTGGGCCTGGATGCTGGGTAGAGAACAGAGAGATTAATGACAGCCATGGCAGACAACGTATAAGTGTTGCTTCAAGGATTTTGAATTAAAGAGATTCTGTCTAGGATCAGAGGGACAGGTTTGCCTTAGTTCCATCTTTTAAAATGCTGTATTAGTCTCTTTTGTGTTACTAAAGTGAAATACCTGAAATTAACTACCTTTATTCAATAAGAGATTTTTTTACTTCACACTTCTGGAGGTTTGAGACCAAGGGCCCCCATCAGCCTTGACCTTCTTCCTGGCAGAGTCCCAAGGTGGCAGAAGGTACCACACATCTGAAGACAGGAGATGGCTCCAATGTGTGCTTTCTGGTTGCCACACTGCTGTTCAGTCTTGAATTCTCATGATTGTAATCCTAATCACTCCCCAAGGGATCACTCACTAAATGTTGTATGCAAAGGATTAGGTTTCAGGGCCCCCATACTCCCTCACAGTAGGGATTACACATCAGCTCAGGGGCCTTTGGGGAACATGCTCAAAGCGTCTCCACATCATAGCACTTGGCTTTCCAAGTGCTTTCATTTTAGTCTTCCTGTACTTGTTCCACAAATACTGAATCCACAAGTTCTGAATACTTCAGAGTCAAGGGGATTGAGTTGAAAGCAACAAACTGTCTCTTCACTTAATTCTTTTTGGATGATGTTTCTTCCACTCAAAGCAGATAGAGCACACTTTAATAAGTTGGATTCTTATTTACTTTTTTTAGTTAACTACTGTTACCTTTTTTTTTGCTCTTGGGTTTCATATGGTTAGAATTACATGGTATGCCAATTCTCTTGTGTCTGGTTTCTTTTACTGAGTACAGCATGTTTGAGATTCATCTACCATATTTTATGCCTCAGTGGCTTATTCCCTTTATATTGCTGTACAACTTTAAAAAAAATTGATATACTTGTTGGTGGATAACTAGGTTATTTCCAGTTTTGTGTATTTTTAATACAACTGTTATGCGTTTTCTTGAGCAAGTTTTTGAATGCATACGTCTCAGTTTTTATTTGATAAATAACTCTATAAGTATAGTGAATGAGTCATAGGTTACCTCGAGGAGTTGAGGAAGAAGAGAATGCCCTGTGAAGAGTCATGAGAAGCGTCCCTAGGTGATGCCAGGTTCTGTATCTTACTAAAGACTTGATTACACAGGTATGCAAACTTAGCAAAGCTTATCTATCTGCTGCACTAAAACTGACTCATCTCAAAGCATATATGAATTCATCCCAAATGAAAGGAATCATAAAAATATTGAACTTTAATTAATGCTATTGTGATGAAGTATTTGGAAGGAATAATGGTGGTATCTCAAATAATTTGAAATGTACCACAAAGTAAAGTAGATCGATAGATAAGAGGTAGTTGGGTAGATATATGCTACAAAGGTAGCAACACAATTATAGAATGTAAGAGATGGGTACCAGGACAATCACTGTAGTATATGCTTTAATTTTTGTAAGATTGAAAACTTGCATTTTTTTTTATCTAAAAATGCTGGGATGCAGAAATATCATGTCTCTCTTCTGCACAAAATTCTACAGTGGCTTTGCAGCACATTTAGAATAAAATTTAAGAAATTATTTTGGATTACAAAATGCTGCATAATAAAGTAGCTGGTGCATTTCTGATATCATCTGCTCCTACACTGACCCACTCAGGCTAGTTCCTAATAACAGTGGTTCCTTTAGTGCATTTTGCTCATTTCCAACCTACTGTAGATTCAGGGATTCTATATTCATTGTTACATCCACTTAGGGGCCTCTCATCCCAGGGGTTTGTGGTCACCTCCTCTGCTAACCCTAATCCAGTCAAGCCTACTCATTGGTATTTCCTTTAAGGAACCTCCCTTTCCACTTCACCCCTTCATAATAGCAGCAAATGATCTAATTTTAAATATATTTACATTAATTTATTTTCCTTCCTCGACTGCTGTGTAAACTGCTTGGTGCCTAGGACTTTATCTTGTTAATGGCTCTGTCGGCTCTTAGAACCACACGCAACCACTCAAGATATATTAGTCATCAAAAGAAGTAAGTGGAATATGTCCATAATGCTGTTTTTAAAAATAAACACATATCTTTAGTTTTTATACTTAAGCAGATGAGATTTACACACAAGTTATGATTATAGTTCCCATGTAATTTACATCTATTCTACATCAGCATTAACTAACATCATACATTCATGTGGTACATAGGCTAAAATTAATGCATCAATGTTTATATCTTTTTATTAAATCTCCTGTATTTTATTTAGTTTTTATACTTTTATCTGATATCCTTTTTCTGTTCCACAATACTATCCACTATGACACACTGCATTTAGCTGTCCTGTGTCCATAAGCTGTGGACTTTAACAGTTCATCAGAATCTCTGTTTTGATGCTCATGACAATTTCAAGGAGTTATGGTGAAGTATTTTGCAATATGCCTTCATGTGGAATTGTCCATTAGCTGTTACGAGACATGAATTAGTTTGGGGAAATATTGTTCCTTTGAGAACTGTGACCTTTATCCAATGATCCAAAACATTTGTTGAATTTTAGAGCCCATTACAAGTCTGGTCTTGTTTAGTTATCTTACCTTTTCCATGATAAAGGGATGCTTTCTATGTCCATCCTGCATAGGAGAACACTGAGCTCCCAAAAATATAAGTACATGAGCCTCAATCATAGATACCGGGCTGTGAACTCTAAGCTGAGACTTCTGAATTGCACCCTGCTCTCTTCCCATCTCTCATATATACTTCTACAGCTCCCAAGCTCTTAACACTAACACAACCTGCTTTCCCAGAAAGCTGTCAAAATCTGCATCTCATCAAAGACAAACAGCTATCATCTTGTGTTTCTTTGCTGCTTTCAGTCAGATCATCAGTACTGAGTTTAACAATGCTATTGGCCAGGAAACACAAAAGGCTGTGGGATAATATTTAAATTTAATTGGATATATCTTATCAGAATACTTCTTAGTCAGTGAGATGATTTTGAGCTATTTTCATTTGAAAAGAAGCAACAATGGTAGAGTTGATGGCACCTGTACCCTGTGTAAGGGCACAGAAAACTGGTGTAGACTGCGCATGAGGAAATTTTCCATGGCCATTCTACAGAGGAAAGGTGAATGTTTTCTCCTATTCATACTAAGTTCTCACATTGAAGCATTTTTCGCTTCCTAAATAGTGTTATCGCCCTCAAATATCCAACTTTCCTTATGAACAGAGACTCTGAATTGATTTGTTTTATTCCATTATAAAATGACTCATTCTTCAGGTTAAGGGTAATTTATTACCCGACTCCAGAAAAACAAAAAATATATTAGCTTGGCGCAGTCCAGTTTAAGCCTCTAGGAGTGCTTCCTTCACTTGCCATGCGACACCATTAAGCCTAAGCTTTGGATGTCATATCATTTATGAGACTCTACTATTCATCTTCTTCAATTGTCTTTCTTAAGATAGTTCTTGACATCTCTGTAAGCCCTAGAGCTTTGTGCCTCTACACCTAGTCTTTTACAAATGATTCATACAAACGATGGTTACTACTTATTTTGGTTCCTTGTACACATTTGAAATATTGCATAATTTAAGACTATTTGAAATAAACTTTTCAAAATATTCTTAGCACAGAAAAACCCACATCTATTGGTAACAAATGAGTTTTGAATGAATAGACGAATGTGAAATCGTGAAGAGATGACAGCCTGAAGTCAGGGAGAAAGAAAATGAACATCTAAGATCAATCCACTGTGTAAACATTTTTCCCACAAACGTGGAGTGTCCAGAGCTCCTCTGAAGGCTTAGTTTTGTTAAAGAAAAAAAAATTACAAACTGACTCATCACCAAGAAGATCTCTTAAGAGTAGCTCCTATTTCTGCATAGAAAAGAATGCTGATTTCACTTGGGCACAAAACATTTGTTCATAACACAGGGAGTTTGGAAGTCACATGTCAGAGACTCCCAATCACTAGGTCTTCTGCTCAGGAGTGCATCTTCCTTGGGAAATATTTTAAAGTGGGTCCCAAGACAGCTGCATGGAATCAGCCCAAGGGGTAGGAAGACAAGATGGACATCCATCGGCCTGATTTTTCTACTGGTACATAGATTAGTCTTTTAAAAATCAGTCCTTTTGGTGAAAAGTCACATGTTTCCATTTTTGAAAAATAAAATGCATTTAGGGAAAAGCCACTTACCTGGAATGCCACATTGCAGTAGTCATCATCATCATCATCAAGTAGTGACAGAAGAGATGGAGACTTTGAAAAGGAGTCTGGCTCTGAGGTCCCAAATAGACTCTTAGAAGTGTGTACTGAAAATGGTGTTTCCACATCTGGTGAATTGTTCATTCATTATTTGGAGACTTTCCTCTTTCCTAAATATAGAAATTTCTCCAGAAACTGACTCTACCATTATGGCGTAGCTCACTCTTTGTGTGAGAATGTTTTTGTGTATGTGTGATTAGTACCAGCTAGGACACTATATCATGTTATACTTCCAAACTTTCCTATTTTCTTCCCAGTTTATATGATTTCTTGTTTTCTCTTTAACTCTTTCTTCCATCTGGATCATAAGCACATTAGAATTTTATAATTATCATATGCAATAAATTATACATTAATAAGACAGTTATAGCTTGTGGGAAGTTATTTGTGATTTGCACTTAGAAGGATTTTAATCAAGTTTACCATTCTCAAAAAGTCTGTTTTGCATATAAATAAGGACCTCTAAAAATTGATCTGTTTTGCTCAATTATAAAATGATTCATTTAGAAACCTAAGGGTAATTTATTATACTGAATTGGAGGAAAGGAAGATGTATTGCATTATGTTTAATCTTATCAAACGGCTGCTATATTTAATGACAATATCTGTTTATCATAATTATTATAAGTTGTCTAGGTTAATAAAATCAGGAGACCTATGTGAGATTTTCAAATGCTAAATTTATTATTTACATAATGTCTTGGATGCCAGCTATCCCTCGCGGCCGGAGAGACCCCTCTGTGTATCATTTCAGCTTGGGTGACTGGAGGCCTCCATAAAGTGGACTGAAGAACCAAATCTTTAAAATTCTACGATTAAATATGTAGAAAACAAAAATAGAGTTGAACAAAATAATCTGTATATGTTCTCATATTTTTCACAATTATTTTATGAATTCTTTATTTCATAATTACAATGCCATTTGTAGATAAGACAGGAAGAGAGGCAAAGTTCTTGGTAGTGTGTGTGTGTGTGTGTTTGTGTGTGTGTGTGTGTGTATGTCTGTGTGTGTGTGTGTGTGTGTGTGTGTGTACATAAGGTGAGCATGTGGCATCATTTATCTTACTGACTCTGAAAGCATCCTGGGCTTGTGTATTACTCTCTAATTTGAAAATTTAGGAAACTAAGGCTTAGGGAGGTAACAAGCCTGAAGGCAACTTGATGAAAATGTTCTGCTCTAAACTTAATTTTTATTTCTGATTTTTAAGGGTGGATTTTTCCACAGTGAATTACTAATAGCTAATGTGGAGATGAAAGCTGAACCCCAAGGTCTGACTGTGTCTCCCAAAGTTATCATACTGGAAACTTAGTTTCTAACACCAAAGTGTTGGAAAGGAGGTGTAGAAGAGACAATTCTGCTCTTGTGAATGGATTTGAGATGTTAACTATGTTTTGTTCCTGTGTTGTTATTGCAAGAGTGAGCTACTTTAAAAACCTTCTCCTGTCCTCCCAATACCTTGTTATATCCTTTGCCATATACAGGCACAGACAACAAGTCTGCCCCAGTGAAGCCCCAGCAGTATAAACTTCTCAACTTCCAGAACTGTGAGCCAAATCAACCTCTCTTGTTTACTGATACTCTGTCTGTGGTACTGTGGTCTAGCAGCACAAAACAGACTGTCAGTGGGGGAATGAAAGTTGTTGAGACTCAGAATCAGAACTCAGTGGTTCTGTTTTTGGTTTCTCAGCTTGGTGATGTTGGATAGGCCAAAGCTCTTTTATCATTCAAAACAACAACAACAACAAAAAAGGACATCACAGCCTTTCCTTGTCTACCTCCTATGAGAGTGACAGCTGATAGTATTGCTACAGTATCAGAAATGCAAGTATACTTCTCAAATTCATTGCTTCTATGGGGGGGTACTTTTAAAACATGATCCATGAAAACCGAAAAGCCAGTCTGAATTTTCCAATTTAATAATCACAATTAGAAGTCAACAGAAACCTATCCTATTATTTTCTTTTACGTTAACCCAAGAAGACATCAACTTGAAGGGGAAAAAAAAAATCATTCTTGGAACAACTGGGGGATCCTTTTAAAGACACCGTTCTCTGAATTGACAGGTGCTCTACCCATAGAACAGTGCTGGTCCATGCTGAGTGTTTGAGTGTTTGGCAGCTGCCATTTTGACAAATGGAGATATTCAGCCAGGCATTAACCATGCATTCAATTTCAGTGTAGGGTTTTCCCACTCCCAGTTATACTTAAATAGAAGGAAAAATCATCCTAACAGCTTCACTTTTAAATAAGTGCTGCTTTTGCCAAAGCATGATAGGTATTTGCCATAACAATATAAATATCTAGTTTAAAGCGAGAGGAAAATTCTGTGACATGTTCCACAAAATGTGACCTAAGGATGATTACCTGTGGGAGGAGAGCAGACTTAAGATACACGAATGCCATGTCTTGTTCAATTTGTGTTCAGTTCACAGATCTTGTCCAGGAAACACTGTGGAATTAAGAAGAAAGGAAAGATAAAGGAGATATGGTTGAGGCATGGACTTGAGGGTTCTGTCGGCCTCCTTCAAATCCCTTGCCAAGTACTATCAGAAACTACATTCTGGAAACACAGCCTCTTTGAAATTGCTCCTAAAACTTGTTCTCCATTTCCACTGAAAGTACCAAATTCATAACTTTTATCCAGGGCTCTTCATAAACTTCCCCCACATTCAGTTTTTCTCACTTAATCTACCCTTAAACCCACATGCCAGGACCATCTTGAGTATTTATGGTTCTCTTCTTCCATCTCACTCACTATTAAATATCAGATCAATAGGAAAGTGTCCAAAATGTAATCAACTGTAGAGATTCTAACTTTATTAATTTGATGACGGTCCAAGTAATATTTTACAACTGTCCAGGTGGTATTAGCATTAAGTCTAAAATCTACTGACAGAAATCTGTACAAATAATCTTCGGGATCTGTGTGTACCATTAATATGGACTCTCAAGGGTGGTTTACTTCTCTTTGTCCTCATCATAAACATCAGTTTTCCCTGCTATCATAGTTTAATTTATCATTTAATGAGTCTGTTGGTGCTATCTTCTAGGAATATTCCTGCATCTGAAGGGAAGGAATAATCTTCAGTATCAACATACTTATCTTTAAGTGCTTATGTATGTGAAGATTTGTCTGATCTTCCTAAATCTTGTCTCTGTACAGTATATTGACCAATCTTCTATTTATATTTCATTATACTCTTGATTAAATGCATATGTGTAACAAATATGTGTGTTTACAAATATATCTGATACATAGGTGATATAGTTTGAAAACCCAAATCCCTCCTTTCTGTGTTTGTTGGTTTAGGCTAGGACATAATCAACAGGACAATCAGTTTTGATAAATAGATAATGTAATGAATAATTTATGATAATTTATACTTACAGTGTATGAGTTAGAATAATGTAACTAATGTTCACTTGGTTAATGAGAAAGTCTAACATATTTAGAAAGAGATACCATGATAAGTGCTCCAAACTGTTAGTTACCTCTTAGAAAGATGTAAACTTATGCCACTCAAACTCCTTTTTGAAAAAGTGTGTTGGATATGGGCAACAGCAACCCTTTAACTCAGTGTAAGGCATGCTGGGTAAGAGGGTGTGGACTCACTGATGCCTCAGATGCAGTTTTCATGCGGAGCTGTTTCCTTTTGCACTGACCTTTTCTCTCCCTCCGAAGTACCTCCAAAGTAGCTACCTCCGAAGTAGCTCTCTGTCCATGGTTTAGCTGTAGGAGTGCTGTCATACATTTCACCTTAGAAGCTTTTCTCCCTCACAGTTCCTCAAGACAGAAAATTTTAATTTGTCAAAGGTATGATTTTCAAAATAAGGTCCTTGGACCAGAACTACCAGCATCACCAGAGTATTAGTTAGAATGTAGTTCTTAGGTGCCAGTCAAACCTACTGAATCAGAAGTCTGTAAGCTGGTCCTGATGATCTATCTTAACAAGCTTTCCAGATGGTTCCAGTGGATGCTTCAGCCTGAGAAAAACTGATCTAGAATGGTCACTGCAAGGCAATAATAGGGCCAGCATATATGTGTGAGTGTGTGTGTGTGTGTGTGTGTGTGTTATAAGAGAAGCCTAGCAAACCTTGTTCTGTTGTTTCTCTTTACTGCAACCTGTACCATGTTCCATGCTTTCTTGGTTTTTCTGTCTGCATCCACTCAAAGAATAATGGGACAGGCTGAGCCTTGAGCCCTTTGCCATTCAGAGACTCTGTCCTTTCTTAGTTGTCCCTTTCTTTCTTGTGTCTGTCTTCTGAAGGCAGCATTATCTCCCCCAGAAGGCCTCAGATACACTTGCACATTAGAATCACTTACAAAGTGAAATGTAAAAGTAAACAAACTGGAGCCAAACCAATTTAGCACACGGACATCAGTGTCTATGAGGAGGAACTCAATATGCAAGAAGTCAGTAAGGAACCAGGCATTGTGAATCCTGTGTCATGATTAAGCTGCAGTGCCATGTGAGATTTATAAATATCTGGCCAGAGACCAGAGGCTCTACTAACCTCACACCAAGATCCTCAGATCCAGGGGGAGATAGACCTGACTCAAGCTGAATCAGATTTTCCACAGGAATTTGACACTTGAACGTTAACTGGAATCCATCAACTGAGGCTGTGTTCACAGTCTCCTTCCGGCTGTATTCACAGTCTCCTCCCGGCTGTGTTCTAGAATGAATATCTGAAATATGCCCACGCAGCTGCACTCATCTTTCCCACAAATGGTTGGTTTGTGATTCTTGAGCCAAGAAAGTATCTTTCCAGAAGGCCTATTATTTTTTTTAAAGGTATATTATTTCTTGAGTACATTGAAGTTAGTTCCTTTAGTTTGCATCTCCGTGGACTTTAATTAATACACTTTTGCCAATAATTGGCAGTGGGACTTCGAGCAAGTAAACATTTGAATAAACTCAACTTTCCCTTAGCTGTAAAATCAGGTTACTGATTTAGATTCATATTTTTAAAATTTATAAAATAATATTTTTAACAAAGTAAGTTGTAGGAAACAATAAATAAGGTGAAAAAGGAAAATGATGATTTCTAAGTCTTTGCTATGTGACAAAACTTCTAAGAAGGGCTAAGTTTTCTAAAAGTGAAGATGATATTAAAGTGTTATTTTTCTATAGCTTCATGATACCTGATTCAGAGCTGTGAGTCACAAACAACTGCAGTTTTCTGTTTGACAGCCAGATCCTGCTAGATGTAAAAGGCCATATAATGATAGTTAGTGGAACACACTAAATGGTAAGTGCTGCCCATGTGAAATTCAAATGTAAAAAGTACTTCACCAGCAGGTCTTTTAAAAGGAGACTGATTGAATCAATCTATTTTTTTAGTCATAGAAAATTTTGTCTAAAAATAGGAAATTGTGTTATCCTGGAATATTTGGTTGTCTTTTGAGTGTTGTCTCTAAAGTCTTTTAGAACACAGAGCTAAAACCCATGCAAAGGTCAACATAGCTCTCAATTTCCAAATTAAATTGCTTGGAAATACACTTCAGTAGGAAGTTGAGTTTTGGGAAACCTGCTGTGAAAGTTAGCAAATGAAATATAAAATGTGTGAAGTTTTCAGTTTCAGAAAAAGTACCAATTTTAAAAGATTGTGGCATTTTTGCTTTACCAAATGAGGCTTTTTTGGTGGACTTAAATATATCTCTTGCATACTCTGGGGCTTTAATGAAAAAAAAATCTTCAAAATATTATTCCATTAAAATCTTCCCACACGTCTAAAAATGTAGAGGTCGTGATCTAGGTTATTTCTAGCAGCATTCCTATATGACATTTCTGTTACTATGGTCACAAGGCAGAAGATATATCAATATAATAACAATTACAGTGATCATACTATGTGCGACAGCATCTCCTGGGAATTCATGTCATCTCAGTTCACTCCAGGCTCATGCTTCCCTGCCAACCTAGTCCCTAGCATGCTCATTTGATCATTTCCTTGCTCCTTTGCTAGAACTGGTCCTGGCAAAGTTTAGAAAGAGTAGTTTCTTCTAAAATTCTCTGCATAATGGAGATGATGTCATCTCTTATGATTAAGTTCTCTGCTGTAGGCATCTGCTGCCCTCAACTCCGCCTTCTCTGAGTTATTTTCCCTTCCTGTGAATGTCCATCTCATTACTTCTTGCTTTGCAGCTTTTCCCACAAATTTTGGCATTTTCCAGCATTCTTTGTAAGGGTCACCATGAAATTTCCCTTGCGCTCACTTTGTGTAGTTCTTCTGCATATCAAATCTCATCTTCCTGAGGTTTAGGATGGCATAGCCATACTATTGTTGACCACCTCCACCAAAATGGATAATGGATATCTCAAACCTAGCATGCGGGAAGAATGTTGGCTCATGACTGAGCAGATAACACCTTTGGCATGTTTATTAACTGCTTGGCTTTCAGTTTTGATATGGCTAAGGATTAAGGGGCTTTATATAGGGGCTACTTATATAAAGTATTTAACACTATACATTGACATACATTACATTTATAGCAAAATTTTTTTATATTTAACCATATTTTCTTTGAGATCATTAGTTCTTCTGTTTTGTAGATCTTAAATTATCTGCCACAGAAATAAAAAAAATTAGAGTTTGCTGGATATTTAGCTCAGTGGTGCCACACCTGGTTTGGAAGTACAAGATCCTGAATTCAATCAAAACCCACAAAAATTAGAGTTATTATTGATTTATTAAATTTACTCACCTTTATATCAGTCATTAATTGCTACTAATGTTAAATTTTTAAAGCTTTTAAAATCCTCCATTATGTCACCTTAGATGTAGAAACATCGCCCTACTTTGTGTCCTTTTATAGGTGAATGTATCTTTTATGTCTGCCTTTCTCTGTCTCTGTCTCTCTCTGTCTCTCTGTCTCTCTCTCTCTCTTTCTCCATGCAGGATATCTGTTCTTAGGAAGCAGTGTGTGTGTGTGTCTGTGTGTGTGTGTGTGTGTGTGTGTGTGTGTGTGTGTGTGTGTGCATGAGAGAGAGAGAGAAAGAAAAAGAGAAATTTTACTTAACTTGAATTAAAAGCTACAACATATTCTTACTAGCTCCTTGTGATATTGAGAAAAATGTAGAAAAGAAGAAATGTGATAATCAACACAGTTGGAAATGATGTTAGTATTTAAAGAGGTTGGCAGAACAACACTAATTGAATAGAGCCACAGACCCATACTATTGTGTGGTTGTTAAAATAACCTTTTCTTCCTCTAGGGCTATTTAATAAAAATGCAGTGTTTTTATGTACATCCTAAATGTTGCTTTATTGAGGAACTTAAAAGCAAGTTAATAACAGCCTGCTCAGGTTTTAGAAGGGAGACTGCGGTAGTGGCATATTTGAAAAGAAGAACTGCATAGTAAACCTGGTCACACACTGGAGATGATTTTCCAGACCACATTTGGAATTCTAAGTTCTCAAATGCAAGTAAGGCTCAAGGTGACACTCTGTAAGACAGCTTAATGAATACAAGGAAACTCTCAAATAAAAAGATGTATTTGGTATTTTAACAACTGTAGAAATACATTCTTATGTTTTCTGCTCAGAACTACAGATCAAAAATAAGTACCATTCTTAAAAGAATAGGGAGGTTTAAACCTATACTTGAAAGTGATATGAAAATAAAATAATTTTATTGGTTTTATAGTCTAGAAAGAAAATAAGAACATATCCTGACATTGTGCAATCTTTGTACATTTTAGTTTCTCATATAGCCAACCAAGTTAGAGGAAAGAAAAGTATGAGCTCTCTAACATAGTGTATTTAACTGTGTTCTAGTTGTAAAAGTATAAGGGTTTTGGTAAGCTTCAAGAATGTAATCAAGTTCCTACCTGAAATATCATTAATAATACTTCAAAATTAAAATATGGCAGGACATTTGTCAGAAACTTTAGTTATGACAGATAGATTACAAATCAGCTCCTTTATATGAAACACGTATAGCCATAAAAGGATCAGGAACATACAGAAATCTGTTTTCTAAATTGTAACTTATACTGAATAAGTTGATATTAAATGCTATTTAAAGAATTCAAGAGTTACAAAATTTTAGATTTTTTTGTACTACTTAGAATTTAAACCAAAATATTTTGGGGATTATTTTATTGTTTTCCCCTGTATTTCATAGTGTTTTCCCAAATGCATGACACTAAAATTGAATATGCTTAGTCTTCAAACACATTATTTTTTCATTGACAAGAATACCACAGTGAATCATAGTTGGACATAATCTACATTTTAATTAGTTCTTATAGAAAGAGAAGATAGGTATTATGAGTTTATGTTTTATCAGTCTTGAAGGAAATTTTTCATACAGATAAATGCAATGATCCAATTGTTGAAAGTCAAGATGTTATACAACTTGGGGAAAAGCAACACCCCATGCCCATTCATGGAATGTGTGCTTATGAGGAAACAGGCTCTACCAAAGCCAAAGAGATTCTTTCTAACTATGTCACACATATATATATGTAGTAATTCATGGTTAGAGTTAGCTCCTCCAAACCTTCCCAATAAAATCAAACTTGAAATAATTTTACAACAAACCTCACTCATATAAAATCATTATGAAAAAGTGATGAGAAGCTAGAAGCTTTCTCTATTATCCCTGAGAAATACAGAACCAATGCCCCTTTGGTCTTCCTAAGTCTCTCACCGAGTTTAGGAGCCACTGCAAGCACATCCCCATGAATATCATGTGGAACTGCTCATACTAGCAGTGTCTGTAGGAACTGCCTTCTCCATCTATTCAATCTGCTCTTTCCTGGAGTGCTGTCCTATGATAGGACAAAGCAAGCTCATGATTTCATTGCTATGGAATGAGAAATTTCTTCTCTGCTGTAACCTGCTACTGAAGGATTCATCTAACTGGCTGTGGCTGTATGTGCCTAGTGCTGCTGTTCTTAGGTGCATGTTCCTCAAGGAATTTGCTGAATATTTCTTCCTCATGGGATTTTTCAAAACAAGACTTTTCTGCCATACACACTTCCTATAGACAATTTTTCACTATCAAATTACAGCAAAGTCTGTCTTTTCCTTCTATTGCCATAATAAACCTTATTTTTAATGTGCCACTTAGATTTTTTTCTTCAATCTCTTGTGAATGTACTGCTTTCTATTTAGCCTCTTACTGAGACTACTAAGGTATACTAAACAGACTAAAAGTATACAGAAGAAAAGGGAGAAATACAAGTGTCTGTTTTAGAAGTAATGCCTTTTAGTATAGAAAATCTGGAACAATTAAATCATTCTTCTTCAACTAGTAAACAATTATAACAAGGCTGAATGATATAAATTAACTTGCAAAGTTAATTTCTTTCCTATATCCCAGAAATAGAAAAGTGGGATGTGAAATTAAAAACATAATAGCATTTTTATTTGAATCCTACAGAATTAAATGCTTAGGTATTAGTCTAACAAAATAGGTATACGATGTATGTGAAGAAGTGCACAGAATATTGATGGAAGTGAAACAGAACTGAATACAGGAAGCGATGTCCTATGTAAGTAAAGAGCAAGATAATATTTTCAAGAGTCAAAGATTTCCAACCTTCTATAGACTCAATGTAATTCTGATCTATATCTCACCAAGTTATTTTGTGAATATCGACAAAATAATTCTAAACTTTATATGAAGAAGCAAAATACCAGTGTAGCCAATACAACATTGAATAATTTCTCCCCCCATCTAACTTCAATACTTAAGATAGTTTGGGTTTACATCAACACAGAAGTCAAAGGACCGAGAAAAATGCTGTTAGTTTAGGCATTTTGTCATTTCTAGCATGTAACACTTCATACTACAACTTAAGGGAGGAGCGTTTTATTCTGTGTCCATCTGAGGTGTCAGAGGTTTAAGTCTGTCATCTGCTGGCACCAAGTCAAGAAGAGAATGGCTGAAGGTTCTTGGGGAAGATAGGAGCTTGTGTTAAGGCAGTCAGGATGAAGTGTGATAGGGGAGAACTAGAGTGGGAGGAAAACCCTTCAGGTCACTCCCGCAGTGACTGCTTCTACTCAGACCCCCTTCCTCACAGTACGTCAGTTAGAGTGCTCCATAATTTAAAGCTGTAGTGCTCCACCTTCCACAAACCCCACCTCTGAACATGGGAGTCTTTGAGAGGATCATCTAAACCTAAACCATGCAGCTTGGACATAGACCCATGTAAACACAACCGCCTAAACTTTGAGACAAGAGCAAAAGCAGCAAAGGGAGAAATAACAGGCTTTTCAACACATCATGCTGCAGTAACTCTTCACCAGTGTGATGAAAGTGAACCCCGACAAAGGCAGATTATGTGACTGAATGCCGCAGATCAGGGGGCTTCAACAACAGATTGTCATTTTCTCATACTCCAGAGCCTGGAAGTTCAGGATCAAAGTGTCAGTGAGATGGTTTCTTTCCACGCCTTTAGCCTTGGGTTTGAGGTACTTGCCCTTTTCTTTATAGCTTCATGTGACCTTTTGTCAGGAATGAATGTCTCTTGTTAAATTAAATTTCAGTCGTCTATAGGACTCTGTTTGGAAATACATCCTTAAAGGGGTTAATTAAGGCAAAAAACAATCATGAGATTGTAGCTATAATCAAATCATTCACAGATGATTGAGAGTTCATCTTAAGAGTATTGCAGAGGAAGGTAATTTGTCCTTAATGCAAGAGTAACTAAAAAAAAAATCATAAATTAAATGTGACACTAAACTATGAAACTTCTACAAGATGGTGTAACAAAAAGTCTAGGTGATCTTGGGTATGATATCTTTATAGAGAAAATAACAAAACCACATTTTATGATAGAAATACTTACTACACTTCATTAAATTTAGAATATCACACTACAAAACACACTGTCAAGAGAATAGAAGCGCAATATATACATCAGAAAAAATGCAAAAGACAAATCTGATAAGTGACTCCTATTTAAAGTATATATACACATTTATATATGCACACACATACCCTCTAATCCTTAAAATTCAAAAATGAAAAAGCAATGGGGCTGGGGAGTTAGCTCAGCACTTCTGGTGCCTGTCTTGCAAGCGCAAGGGCCAGGGTTTGATTCCCCATTATCCACATACAATACTGGGTGTGGAGACTCACACCCAGCAGCAACCAGTACCACATACCACAGTGCCGGGTGTGGTGGCTCACGCCTGTAATCCCAGCACTCGGGAGGCAGAGGCAGGAGGATTGCTGTGATGTGAGTTTGAGGCTGTGCTCAAGGCCAGCCTGAACCACAAAGTGAGACCCTGTCTCAAAAAACCTAAAAAAAAAAAAAAAAAACTAAAAAAAAAAAAAAAAAAAAAAAAAAAAAAAAAAAAAAAAAAAAAAAAAAAAAAAAAAAAAAAAAAAAAAAAAAAAAAAAAAAAAAAAAATGAAAAAGCAAAAAACTCAATTTAAAAGTTTCCCAAATCACAAACATAATCCTCACCCCAAATACATGGATATCTCTCAGCATATAAAAAAAGATCTTCAATGACAAATGTATCATGAAGAAATGCAAATTTTTATAAAAAGTATGAGAAAATGCTACACATCTGTTAGAATGGCAAAAATCTCACACATTGATAATACTGAATGTTTGAAAAGATGTAGAACAATAGAAACTGTGATTCATAGACGTGTAAACAAACTCATCTATTTTAGCAAACAGTTGGAAAGATTCTTATGAAATTAAACATTTTTCTACCACACAACTCAATAATCATATTTCTTCATAGTTATCCAAATGATTAGGAGCTTATAACCACATAGAATATGCACACAGATGCTGATAATAGCTTTATTCATACTTGTCAAAACTTCAAGGCAAACAGGATGCCTTTGGTAGGTGAGTGGATAAACTATAGTTCATCTGAACAATGATGATCATCCAGAAATAAACTCTAATGCATGGAAAGACAAAAAGGAAAGTAAAAATTGTAGTGCTAAGTGAGCAGTTTGAGAACGTTACCAGTGGTATGCACCTAGCTTTATAGCATTCTCATAAGGAAGAAAACTATAGAAGAGTAAAAATGATCACTGATTTGCAGGGGTTAGGAGAAAAGGATGAACAGAGAGAATGCAGAGGCTTTAGGACAAACTAGGGGTCCTAGTAAACTAATGCTGTACAATTCTATACACTTTGGACACATGACATCATACATCTGCTCAAACCATACAAAGTACAAAATGAAAACTGAGTCATAATGCAGTCTATGAGCTTTGGGTGACAGGAGAGTACCAAACTTAGGTTCAAAGATTATAACAAATGTAATGGTATGATGTGTGATAACGAGAGTGGGAAAGATTATGTACAACAAGGAAACATGGGAAAAAAGAGTACGTAGGGGCTGTACTACATCTCAATTTTTATCTTTTTAAACTATTTTGAAAAATAAAATGAGGTGGGTTTTTTTTGAGATGGTCTTGCTTTGTTGTTTAGGCTGGCCCTGAACTCAGCCTCAAACTCATAGCAATCCTCCTGCCTCTGCTTCCTGAGAGCTGGGTTTACAGGCGTGAGCCACCACAGCTGGCACTGTGGTATGTGATTACTGGGGATGGAACTTGGGACCTTGCCTTTGCCAGGCAGGTGACAGAACCACAGAACTAAATCCCCAGCCCCAATAAAATTAGTTTTTTTTTTTTTCAGAAATAGAAGTCTATAGAGATAGTTTCTTCTTGGATAAGCATACTCTGGCTACTTTGTTCTTGGTGTGTTTGTTTTTTAACTACTGAGTGTTGAAATTAGGCCCTTGTGCTTCCAAGGTGAAAGCAGTACTCCTTGAGCTAAATCTCTGGGTCTGGTTCTTATTTTCCTAATAGTCCACTCACACTCTTAAGTATACTTTTTCCTACATTTACCTGGCCCAAACTTGCTTTGCAGTGCCTTTTTATTTTTCTACCTTTAATAAATATAAAACCTTGATACCTTTAAAAAATAAATACATCAGTCTTTCCTATAGGGTGGATTCTGCAGTTATCCTTTAGAAAAGCCAACCGATGTTTGTATGCCAAATGAAAAATCCACTAGTTGGAGGTTCTGTAATGCCCAAGGAGTAGACAGAAGGACAGCAGTATCAGTCTACATTCCAGGAAAATTACAGGTTAGAGTAAATAGTTTCCACTCCTTTATTACTTTTCAATTAACTAAAAGTAAATTTTCAAGATTGATGAGTATCAGGTCATCATGATTATCTGAAATTCTTTCAGATAGAAGAATTAGCAAGGGATAAAAGATGCTAACTGAAGCAATATAACATTTTTATGACAATTAATGCATTTAATGCAATTTTGAAATATAAATAATATTAATGATTATACTAATTTTGATATCAATAATTTAATTATTAAATCATCTGAGAGCTTTTCACCAACTATTCCAATTGTTATATCATTGTATAGAGAACAAGCTTAGAGAAGATCTTCCTCTTACTAAATATGTATTGTTATTATAAATGAAACCATAATCCAGCCTCAAACCCCATGCAAAGTATCTGTGTTCATATTACACACTTTTGCTCAAGAGCAGCCATTGGTCAAGATGGTATGGTTTCAGATTTGTCCCCTGGAATTTGCTTGCTTGTATGAAAAAGACTGTTCTATTGTTCTCTGTTGTCCTAATACACAATCAGAGTAGAAACACTAGTTCTCCATAAAATAAATCTTCACAGAACAGAGGAAATGATATCCCAAATGAAAACTATTCATCAGAGATGTCTGAAGTTGCTGGACATAAGCAAAACTATCAGGATATAGTTACTCATCTTGCACCAACCAAAAAATAAGCTTGTTTTAATAGGTTACGATCAGAAGTCAATAACTGGCCAAACGACAAGTTGGAGAAGATACTACATTTCACATCTCAAGACTTGGCAAATATTTTGTTCTTTATATTAACTGATATGTTTGCTGCAACTACAGGCAGATTTCTCTATCAGGAAGCTCCTTGTAAAGCATCCACCCCTTTCCAGATCCCCCCAAAAATCACTTGTTTCTTAAATATAGAAAATACACTCTTCAAAATTCAAACAAGAAGTGCTAGTTGAACTTGTGAAGATAATTTTCTCGCAGTGATTGATTTAACAGTGTCAAGAATAATATGGTTTTTATGGCCATGAGAAGGCTGTAATCTAATTTTGCAGAGATTCGTATCTCATTGGAGCTGCATTATCACATTTAATCTCAGTTTTTTTCATTTGAATTAGCTGAGAAAACTTCAGTGAACTGCTCTACTAACAGCTCAACCTGCAGACTGGTCTCTGCACTAAATTTCCTGGTGCCAGCTTTATGTTTTAAGTAGTGTTATCACTACTCTCAACAGTCTATTAAGGGGTTATATTTCCAGGCTATGATAGACTGGAATTGCTGGGTATCATTTCCCCCAACCAGTAAGAATTATTCCTTTCAATAATACATTGTAAACTTAATTAGAATGGCCTGGCTGGTTCTATGACAAATTTCAGCAAGGGATAGTTTGCAAAATCTATATCTTAGAACTTTTCTTGCTCTGTTATATGTGTGATAGGGAAAAGCAGGCTACACATAATGAACTTGGTTCCTAAAAGCCTGTAACTGTTCCCTCCCTTAGTTTCCATGCCTAAAATACATTTGAAAGTGGAGAAAACAATAGAAAAGTCCCCCATTAGCTTTACTGGAAGTGTGAGGTGAGCAGTACATCTCTGAAGACTATTGTTAGCCTACATTTCCACTGGTAGGAGAGTAAGTCCTTGGACACTGACTCTTATTCCTTTACTTGCTGCATTTGCTTTTTATCAAATAAAAAGAAGGAAAGGAGTGAAGAAATCAGAAGTGGCCTTCTGAGAAATTGCTTGAATTTTAGTTACCTGCCTTTTCCCAGAAGACCTCAGCCTGTATTGTTTTTCTTCATGCCCTTGACCCCTCAATTTGCTACACACAGGCAGAGAATTCTTGGAATGAGCTTGTGAGCACCTGCTTAGAAGTTTCCATGAAACTGTCCTCAGAAACTTTTTGTTCCTAGCCTGCCCACTGCCCAGTTAAAAAAAAAAAAACTGCAAGGTCATTAGTCATCCTTCTCCACTTCTGGGTCACATGTGGCATCATATGTGGTTGTGGCACTGTTAGTGAGATGTTCCCCAAAGAACAGGACATCTCTCATCCTAGAAAAAAGACTACTTTACTTCCCTGCAATCATTGCCATAAAGAAATGAGATGCTTTGGCAGGAGCACCTCTGACTGACTCTTCTAGCTTAACTGACTGACTAACGTGTGGTCTAAGAGGGTGCTAAAAGAGAAGGGATGATCAGTTCAGAAAAGCAGACAAAGTATTTTTTTCTCTGTCGCCTAAAATAAACAGAGAGAAGCTCAAATCAAAGTATGATATAATCATGATGAATTCCACACAGGTAATAAAGCAATTGGTTGGTAAAAGTTGATAAAATAAAAATAAAGTTATATTTCAAAATGTTGAAAAGAGAAAGAAAGAAAAAATATACGAACATGAATACAATAAATGCCGAACTGGAATCATTCTTCCTGTTCCAAATAAGAAGAGACCTAAAATGGCACATTTTAATATTAGTGAAAATGGAAATATATTTTATGTGTGTTCTTTGGGCATTTGTAGAGATCAAGTCACTTCATATATTATGGAATTATTACTTTAAACTCTTTATGACTCACATAAAACTATACATGTACTTTGATATGACTTTTTATTGAAATATTTATTGGTACATTACATATACACATCATGATTGCACTCCACAATGGGAATTTATACCACTATAAGACACAACTTAATTATCATTTTTTTCTCATAGCCCTGCCCATCTTACCACTCCCCCCCAAAAATCTTGGAAACAAATGTCCATCAACTGGAGACTGGATAAAAAAGCTGTGGTTCTTCTACAGAACGGAGTATTATTCTGCCATAAAAATGATAAGTTTGAATCATTTATACTTAAATGGAAATATCTTGAGGATATCCTCATAAGTGAAATAAATAGGTCACAGATAGGTAAATATCACATCCTTTCTCTGGTATGAGAAAATAAAAATGATATGACTTTTGAACACATACAACTTTATATTTATCTCTATGCTTTTTTCAACACATTTAGCATTTCTACTTATCTGTAAATCTCCAGACAATGATTACATTAATATTTTCCTAACTCTGTGCCTCAATCACATAGGGTAGTATTTTGAATGACTGTAGCAATGAATTAATGAATACCTATTGATAATTAATTAAGTTATTAATTAATGAATACTTATTAATTCATTCATACCTAACCCTTATTATTCGAGGGAAAATGTATTCTTAGAAAGTTCCTGGGGTTCTTACATTGTGCACACTTACAAGTGGAATTTGAAAATTTACAATTTGAAACACACTGATAACTATTGCAACATCAATTTTGCCTTGAATTAATGATTGCATTTATGGTGTTTTGTTTTACAGTACAACTTGCTATTTAGTTTGATTTCTTCATTAACAAATTAATTCACTGTTGATTGTTTCACTTGTCCTTAGAGGGGAGGTAATAATTATATTTAAAACTTTCTTATTAGTGAACTTTTGGACTTGTGTGAACTAAAAGCTAAATAGACTCTTACTTAATTCACTCCTTAGACAAATGCCCATGACTACTTTAAATATAATTACACAGCATTTTTTAAAGTAATAACTGACAAAGTTTACTACTTCACATAAATAATAATGTTAATTGTTTAGAGCTAGATTTATTTGTTTCAAAGTGAAGTCTTAGAATACATGCACACACACAAATGGAATACATGAAAGCAAAATATGAGCCTTACTCTTCATTTTTTGTTGTATTTATGGACCTCCCTGTGGTGATGAGTTTCATAATCAGATCTAGGAACTTTTTCTTTCCTATTGAATATACTGTGGTCTAAAATTTTGCACAAAGCCCTTCTCCATTCCTTGTAAATCCCTTCATGGTAAACACTGTGTGATTCTTTAGCTCACATCCTGAAAATTCCTGGCCCATATTATGTGCTCTGCTCTGGACTTCTAAAAAAAAAAAACCTTCTCCATTTATTGTTTTTATGTAGTGCTCCACGAGGAATCAACAAATTGCAGGAGAGTGTGGGCCTCGGACTTGTTATAAGCCTGCTCTTTTTTTTTTTTTTTAATTTTATGGAGTATTTCAATCTCTCTTCTGGACCCAAATCCTACTTGGACTGGATATGACATTATGTTTTCATTTGAGCTTTGGATCTTTAATCTTATTACTTCCTGTTTTCCTAAAACTAGAGTGAATAAGCTACTTATAAGAGCATAAGCAGGATCTGCGCAAAGCCGTTTAGCTGTATTTACTCTGCTCTTTGGTTGATCCTTCTTCCCCAGTTTCTCACTTCATGAAAATTGCAGGGAAATTACAAATCCAAAAGCACTCTTAACTGTTGTATGACTTTGTGGGGACATTTTACTGCCTTTAAAGTTGATTTTTCCTTTCTCTTAGAGACAGACAGACAGACAGACAGACAGACACACACACACACACACACACACACACATACAGAGTTATCAATTATATATTTCAGTTTGGTTTTTTGTTACTTTAGTTAATATTTACATGGGTCTTGTTACCTATTGTTACCCCTATTTTATAAACAAGATGCCTTAGCTTAAGGGATCAAGTCCTTTGCCCAGAAGTACACAGCTGGTAGGGAGAAGAGGCTGTATTCTAATCTAGGTTTGATTGAATCTACAGCTCTGCTCTTCTCACGTTTAGAAACACACCTCTGGCTTTACCAAGTTCTGACACAACTTGACTATTCCAGCCATTCAAAAGCAGAAGTGTGTGGTATCTGCTTCTGAGGAAAGCTTTTGAACTGGTCGGAGTAGTGTTGCCCCTTGTGACAGCTGGGATCGGAGTGAGAGTTCATGTGTTTCTGTAGCCCGAGAGGACAGTGATTTTCGGTGGCCCAAAGAGAGCTGTGGTGTCAGGCAGACCAGCGAAAGGCGGAAACATCCCCTGTGTGTTTTCACCACCGCTCAATCTGCAGCTAGTGCAGAGGCATTAAGGCCAGCAGATTGCTCTTCATTTCTAAAGAAACCGCACTAATGTAATTTCTTTGTTTTGCAATTGCTCATTCTGTAAGCCATTGTTCATTAGACTCCTGGGAGTTTGCAAGCCTGAAACAATTGGTACTGTGTTGATCAGGTCCTATTTGTCATTTTGCAGACAGGGACATTCTTTTGCTTACAACAGAACCAAAATAATTAGCTGTTTACCTGGCAGGTTGTTGGTGATTATATACAACAAATGACTGTAAATGAATAAATTCAGGCATTGTTGAAAGAAAATGACTGAGTCATTAGGCAAGACTTTGATCATTGATTTTCACATGAAAGTGACAAGCTTCAACTAAGACTCTGTATCTATGATCATGAGAGAGTTGTCTGGTTTCTCAGGTAGTGCCTTGGCAGATTCAGTTAACCCAGGCATTGTCTGAGACTCTGCCAATGAAAAGGATGCGATTAGGGGCAAATTTAGTGAAACTGACTTTCCTAATCTGAAAAACAAACATGGTGGCTTGTAATTCATGGGTTATTTTGAAGATCAAAAAACATCATCATATGTCCTCATATAAGATCAAATTAGATTGTATTAAAAAAAAAGCAGCACAAATTATCTGTTGAAGGTATACTGCATTATCACTACACCTGCTATGTTTAAATTGCAAGTACTGGAAGAGCAGTGCTCACTTTGGAGATTCGCCCTACTTGTGGCTAACTTGGGACTAACTGTTACTTTTAATGGTTGCTATGAAAATTTAGTTAAATAGCATGTTACTAGTGTCTACCACAATATAATCACTTGAGAATTGCTATTTAAATAGTTTTATAATTTGGGAAAATCAGTAAGGACTGTACGATGTTGACAATGATGGCAAAGATGATGAACAAACGTCCATGGAAATTGTCTATTATCTTTTCTAAAACCTGTCTCAGGAAATTGTATAAGTAACTTCTCTTTCCTCTATTAAATTCATTAAATATTCTGCTTATGTAACAAAGAACAATTTTCACACTCTCCCCAAAATTCTCAGAGTCAGACCTTAATCGGAGCTTTGTCTTCTTTCTTTCTGGGAGATTATTTTGTAATTCTTCCTCTGTGACTGGTGATTACAGTCAATGCTTGATATTCATAATTGCCTTGTTTTCTGCTCTACTGCAAATATAAAAACATTTTCCACTCATTTCCTAACAAGATTTTTTTTCTTAACTTAAATATAGTGTTCCACAGCACTGTATTTTATATTTCTATTCTTTCCTAATGTCCACAGTCGTTATACCACTTTCACAGAGAGAGATAAGAGTATCAAGGAAATGCCTACTCTGTACGTGGCACTGTAGTAATTTTTTGCAACATTATTGCATTATTACCACAGCAGCATTGGAAGCAAATTTTGTCATTTTAATTTAATGTATTTCTACATTAAATCCTTAGACTTCAAGCTGCACAACCTGCTACTTTTCTGAAGATTATTTGACTGGGAAGAACAAGTTAATCACACTTAAGTTGTGACAATAACAGAATTACATTTTGTACATCATGATACAGGCAAATGGTATGAGAAACAGTCTGTCCCAACCAAATTAAAAACTATCCCATCCTTCCTCCTTTACCTTCTTCATTAATGGTTGAGAAGACAAGCTAGAATCTCAAATTCCAGTAGATACTAGATACTAGAAAATTTATATCATGTGATACTATAATTCTTCATATTTTTCCTACTGGTTTTCATGGATAAGTTTTTTTTTTGTTCCTTAAGCCTGACATTTCCAGGGAATCTGAGACTTGAACTCACAGTACTTATTCAAAAGATACTTTGCTGAATCTAGCAGCCTGAGTTTGAATTCTGATTTTGTCTTTTGTATGTTTCAAATATATGTATGTATGTATATATATGTATGCCTCAGTGTCCGCATTTGAATAATACAGTGAAACCTTTCTTATCTGGGATGAAACTCAATGTAAAACGTGTATGAGGTACTTAGCACAATGCTGATGTGTGATGAACATCCCCTGGTTGGTATTTCATATCAGTAATAGTTGATAAGCCCATGTAATTGTTTAGAAGAACATTTTCTTTCTCTTCTCCTCACCTAACTGAATATCACTTATACACCATCACTGAACATTTCCCTCTCTCTCCTGGTAAATGGGACTAGTGCAGGTGGTTGCTTCATAACTGGAATTTTTTTTTATTTCTTAATGCCAGTCAGGGATATTTTCCCAGGAAAAATCATCCATCCAAATACCAGCCCCCCAAAATAAAAACACTCTTTGAGATGAAAAACAAGGGAAGGATGGGCTCAGAGTTGTGAGTTGCTATTTCTAGTGACTGGACTTGTCTAATCTCTGTATATAAAACTCTGAGTGAGCTGTCCAGATACTCATGGCATTCCTGGACCTGTGAGAGCGAGACTGCTCTCCCTGATAGTCTGTGATGCACTGTCTCACACTTTTTCAATCTTGTTCCATTAGCAAGGCATTTTTTTAGCTTTCATGAGATCAGTACAGATTTCTTGGGTGCATTTTTATATCTTTGCTGGAGACAGTTTGGGACACAAAGTGTTCTTTTAGTGTATCCCATAAAGTTGCTAGGAGCAGGTGCTGAGCATCCATTAGGAGCAGAGGATCATGTCTTTCTTGAAGGCAGCAAGGGCTTGTGGGTACCTGTGAGGAAATCTTTGCATCTTTAAGCCCATTAACCTTGAAAGCACTTGGACTTGGAGTTTTCCATCCCTACCCCCTTCCCAAAACTGATTCTCTGTGCTTGATACATGCACTAGATCTAGTACATTTGGCTCACTTGCAAAATTTTTACGAACTCTGATTTTCACTTCTCACATTTCTCTTCTTTTGAGACTTAAAAAACGAAATGTTTCTATTTTCACTAGTCCTCGTTTGCAGTGTGTAATGGTTATGTTCATGGAGAGCTGGCACAGATACATAACACATCTAAACAATTCTCAGATTGCTGGATTTTTTTTATTTCAAAAGAATAATGATGAACACC
Organism: Petromus typicus; assembly: GCA_004026965.1. NCBI lineage: Eukaryota > Metazoa > Chordata > Mammalia > Rodentia > Petromuridae > Petromus > Petromus typicus. The sequence goes on along the minus strand of PVIR01000046.1, from coordinate 17,341 downwards.
TTTTGATTACTTACTGCATGCTAGACATTTACTAAGTGCTTTCAATTTTGCATCATTTAAATCTCATTAAGGCTCAGTGCCCATTTAGAGAAGAAAACAAAGGTGTCTTGTAGGTTTGTTTTCCTCAAAGCAACAGGCCTAGGATGTGACCTTAAATTCAATCTTAACCTTAATTCAACCTTAACCTTCCTTTATCAGCCCCTCTGTACATGGCAGCATGTCACATGATTCTTGACAGTGTTGGAAGTAAAAATATGTAAAATGAATGTGTAAATTCAGAACTACTCCAAAATTTGCATTTACAAACTAGAGAAGATAATTCCAAAGTTAGTAAATGTGCTCACTCACATGTAGACTTTTAGTGGAATGTCAGATGCATCATGGTGTGTAAATATTTTTTCAGTCTTGTCAGTAAAGAGAAAATAATAACAATGAGTTGTGTAATCCTGAATCTTTCTTTTTACATTGTGATCATTGGATCACATGAAAGGGTGGAACGTTATGATTTAGATTAAGAATGTATCCCAAGAAACTCATGCAATCATAAGCTGAGGTTTTGGAAGACAACTGAATCGACAGATGCTGATGCTGATTGCTGTTAGGAGTTCGATCGGCCACTGGCAGAGGGACCTGAAAGGGTGTGTTGTCCCTTCCCCACTCCTCCCTCCCTTCTCTTGGGCTTCCAGTGAAGTAAGATTACCTCTGCAAAGCTTTCGGCCTTGGACCTGACAGGCTGCCATCTAAATTGTGAGCCTTAATAAACCTCTCCTTCTTTATCTTATGAGTTGGGGGGGGCGCTAGGCTGAAGAATGAGTAAGCACAAAGTCTTGATGAAGAGCGACTGGTTAAAAAACAACAAGTTTAAATTCGTGAAACATGTTGTACCTGGTTGTCGTCCTCCCTCTTCCCATCGGGGTACTTTTAGCTCCCATCTGATGAAATTATAAAAGTAAAGAGAACAGGTAAATGAATCCGATCTATAGATATGTAGAGGGTAGCTTCTCTATGTTGAATATGATATTGGGGCCAGGGAGCCCAGGACAGCTTTGAAGCAAACTCTGAATTTCTGGGGCACATTTTTGCAGTCATGTGAAGCTCCATCTACACACACGAGAATAAGGTTCTCTAATTACTCTCAGAGATGTGCCTCGAGGGTCACAGCAAGCTCAGAGTGGGACCTCAAGCCAAAGCAGAGATTCTGAAGGCTTTCCAATGAAAGGTAGTGTTACCTGAATTTCAGAAATTTTGAAAGCTTCAATAGAAAGTAAAAAATGGGGAACATTATTACAGGGGGAAAATGAACAGAATAATGAGAACTTCACAGAACTGTGTAGTCTGTTGTATTCATAGGCTTGTAGTTCATCACTTTAGAATGACTGGAGTGGAAAGTACTGAGTGTAACTCTTATATTTGTGAAGAAGATTTTCCCAAACTTTATCATTGTGCAGAGGAGCGGGGGGTGGGGATGAGAGAGAAAAAGTCAGAGGGAGAAAGAGAGACAGAAAGAGAGATATATAGAGACAGACACAGATACACAGAGAGAATATGAGAAGGGGAAATTTTACACAAGGAAAACATCTAAAATTGAGGAAGAAATTGAATATATTTCAAACAGACCAGGCAAGGACATTTAGGGAATACTAGATGATTAAGTTTTAAATGTGACATATTTATTTAAATATTTAGTAGAACAATAAAAACCAGCAGAAACCCTGTCATTTCATGGAAATTGTTTTTTAGAATAAAGCTAAAACTATTAAAGTAATAATAAGAATCCATTCAAACAAAAGTATGAAATTTTTGGTTATTTAATTCAAAGATCTAAAGAGCTGAAGGGAACAAATGAGTCAAAATGAGTTACTAAGCATGCAATTCAAAGTGCACTTGAGGTTGATAACGTAATGAAAGGTCTGGAGTAGCTAAAAGAAGATGAGGAAGAGCAGTAAAAGTTGAGAGAGCAAGTTAAGAGTGGAAATGGGATTATATTAGCATTTGCATTTTTTTGCCACCACAAAGCAAAAGGTGAGATGGCCAAGTAGCTGGTGTCTGTCTGTGTAGTACTGGACACTCAACAAAGAGGAGATTCCATTGTACCTCTCTTAGTTGCACCAGCAGCAGCCACCCCTCCTCATTGTGCCAAGGATGAGTAATGGAGCCAACGTGGAGGCAACTCTCAGAGAAAGGCAGCTGGTCATAGTCTGGCTTGTAGGAGAGTGTGTAGGAGCATACAGAGGGAATTCATTGGTCCCTGGCAGCAACGTGGATGATCTTATTGTGGGAAATCACTACTGTGTATTTGAGTTTAACAGGCTCTTATGTGCTTGCTGAGTACTGACCCTGAAAAAGATTCATTTACTATGTTTTTTTTTAATTTTTATTTATTTATTTTTTTTTTTAGTGAAATTAACTAACCTGAGTTTGCGGAGAATACCTGCAATTGCAGCTACTTGGTATGCTGAGGCAGGAGGAACATGAGTTTAAAACCAGAGTCTATTAAAAATAAACTACTAGAGAGTTCTGTTAATTGGAAATAGCCTTCCGAAATAAAGTGTCTGCTAAACCTGACTCTGGGCTTCTTGACCCTGGTTTTCTGATTTCAGATAATGACCAGACTAATGTGTCCTGAGGTGAGAGGACCAGGAGTCTGTGTTCTGTGTTCTTTACTCTTTCTCATCTTCAGAAGCCACCAATCAAATTAAACCGAATTATAGGGAAGGAGTTATGATGTTTCAAAAACAAGTTTTATTGAGTCTATCATTACATTTAAGGTACAACTTATGATCACATTCATCATAGAGAGTTTGTACCTGTACCTGCCCATGATTTTTTTTTTTTTTTCTGGCCCTGAACTTAGCCTCGAACTCACAGCAATCCTCCTACCTCTGCCTCCAAAGTGCTGGGATTACAGGTGTGAGCCACTACGCCTGGCACTGTGGTATGTGGTACAGATTACTGGTGGGTGTGAGACACCCAGTATTGTTTGTGGTTACCAGGGATCGAACCTGGGTCTTTGCACTTGCAAGGTAGGCACCAGAACCACTGAGCTAAATCCCCAGCCAAATGATCTATCTTGATTCTTATTTTTTCCCATTTCTGTGTCCTCCCTTCAATTACTCCCCCACATACATTAGTTTTGTTTCTGTTTTTTCCTTTTCACCTTCAATGTCTTTCCCTTCTGTCTTTTCACTTGCTGCCTCCCTCCAGTTCCCCTCCCCTTTGAATGTTTCTTCCTATTTCACAATAACTAGTACACTGTTTGATTCTCATTTACACCTTCAGTTCCTCACACTAGAGAAATGATTCAGCACTTACATGTGTGTGTTCTGTTTATTTTTCTAAATTTTTCTGTGACATAGGTAGTTTCCCAGTGTTTTCTCACAGTCTGTGATTTGTGTTGCACGCTTATCTCCAACTAGTTCTCTACATAATCTACTTTTGTTGTAATTTTATATGCTGTCAATGAGAATATAAATTAATATACTCACAATAGGAAATTGGTTTAGAATTTCTTCACAATGACTACATATAAAGTTACAATGTGATCTGGGAATCCTACATTAGAATATATTTCCAAAGGATCTGAAAGAAGCAGGTCAAAAGACAGCAACATTTTCAGCATTTTTCACCATAGAAAAATTATGGGAGTAACCCAGTATCTATCAACGGATGGCAACCTAAGAAAAATATGATAACGGAATTCCATTCAGTTTTATAAAAGAATTCTAATACTTGCCACAACGGATAAACCTGAACAACCTATTCTGTATAATCATTTTAGGAATTATAAATTTTATTGACATATTTCCCCCATCCTTATGAAGACTGGCAAAGTCTTTCTAAATATAGAACCCAACACTGACAGTAAGAAAATTTCAATAAATAGGCATGTAATGACTTCATTTAAAAGATTCTCTTATATGTCAGGCTTATTGATAAGTAATATGAAAATTCAGTAAATGCTTGCTATGTTTTTATGAATATAAAAATTCATTAATCATATAGTAAAAGAGTCTGTAAGTGATTTGTAGTATGTATAGTTGATATTGTGAAATAGAAAATATTTAAAAGGGAAGAGAGTGTAGGGGTAAATAACAAGGGGAAATGAATGTGGTAATAATAAAGAAAAAGGAAACAAATTATGTATATGGGGGTTGGGAGGTTGCAGGGTGGGGAGAAAGGGGAAAAATGAAAATCAAGTCGTGTCATATTCTGGTACAAACCATCAAAGTTGAATGCGATGATGGTGTGTATTCACAATGTACCAATAAAGATTTTTTAAAAGATAAAAATGTTTTTATCTCCTCAAGAAAAAAAAAAAACGAGTTTGTGTGTCACTGGTGTATTTTTGCAGTTTGTGCATCATTAGTGCATATATGCAGAAATGAGTGTGATTATGTGAGAAGAGAATATAGTAAAGGAACAAGAAAAGTGAAAGAAAATAAGAAAATAGGGCCCTGGAGATTCAGCTCTAAGAAATATCTCAGGGAAAGTACACCATAGTAACCAGAGGTTAAAATAAAACAAATAAAGGGAAGAGTCATATCCAACAGTATCAAAAGCTATGCTTTGAGCTTTATTAAAAAATGCCAGTTTCTTTTCTTTTTTAAAAAATGCCAGGAGTGTGGGTCAGTGGCCAGGCCTGCCTGGGAAGTACAAGGTCCTTAGTTTGCTCCTCAGTGCTGGAAAAAAATAATGTCAACTCCTCACAATTTGGCAAGTTTCAAAAGGTCAAGACCAATCAGTTGTTTCTTTATCAATATTTTCCTAGTGAAGAATTCATTTCCTACACATAATACACATCATTAATTTATCAATTTGCATTTGATACATTGCACCTAGCACAGTGCCTGATACATAATAGTTTTTCCACTATTCTGGATGAAATGGAAAAGAAACTAATTAAGAAGAAGTTGAAATTATTTAGTGAGGAATATTCATTCATCATGTGCTTGAGAAGTCTTGACTTTAAGTGAATGGCTTTTCTTGTTTTTGCCAATATCCTTCCTCAGAATACTCTTCTCCACTTTGGACCTGCTTCTCTCATTGGTTTTGCTGCACTCAGATGCAATTCCTTAAGTCCTCTTTTACTACTATTTTCACTTACGCTGTCAGGATTACCTCAGCGTCCTGGATGCACGCAAAAAGTTACCTAAGTCATTCTGACTTCCAGAAAGAGCCAGAAGTTGCCTGATTCAGTGACTGAGGAAACAGCATGATTGTTTTTGAGATCCGCCTTCCTGTAGATTGGCACTAGCCCGCAGTGTTAACCATGGTTTTGAGTACACGTCATGGAAACACACTTTCATGAAAGAACTCCCAGGACTGCTTCAAAAATTTGAAAGAACAGGGCCGGGGATATAGCTCAGTGGTTCCGGCGCCTGTTGCAAGTGCAAGGACCTGGGTTCAATCCCTGGTAACCACATAACAATACTGGATGTGGAGACTCACCCCCATAGCAATCAGTACCACAGCCCACAGTGCCGGGCGTGGTGGCTCACGCCTGTAATCCCAGCACTCGGGAGGCAGCGGCAGGAGGATTGCTGTGATGTGAGTTTGAGGCTGAGCTCAGGGCCAGCCTGAACTACAAAGCGAGACCCTGTCTCAAAAAAAAAAAAAAAAAAAAAAAAAAGAGAAAGAAAGAACAATGGGATAAATGTATTGGAAGCCATAGGAACTACTTTGAGGAGGAATTATATGAAAATTGTATTTTTTTACTTACTATATTTTAAAAATTTAAACACTATCCATTTCATTTACTTCATGTATATGAGGGATTGGAAAACGTAGAAATTATTTACTTTACAGCAATATTTTTCAGAAATGTGTTCTTTGGAACAACAACCATACGAGCTACTAAACAAATAAGAATCAAACAAAACAAAACAACAAGAACAGTCAATATATTTGGGAAACTGTAACTCCTGGGGCAGGATGCAGAGTAAAATTTAAGAAAGCACCTGCATGGTGCTTTGATTCTCATGCAGAAGGAAAAATTCGTCTGCTATTTTCAAGCATATAATGTCGAATTGCAAGTAAAGGCTAGATATGGACTGCTAATGCAGGATCTAGTTTAGAGATTAGAATGCATTCTTGCCTATGGAAGAAATACAGGTGTTTCTCACATGTCATCATCAATACATACATGCAGCAACAGCAGGGAATTAATCTCTGACCTTTTCCAAACATTGGCTAAGTTTGAAGAACATGTCTGTGCACATGTTCTCAAAATGAATCATTGTGACTGCTGAGAGGGGTCTCAGTGATTCTCAGGTGAGGTTAAAAACCACTCTCCTCAAACTTTAGCAAATGTCATGCTGCAGTTTCCCCTGTTCAGCTTACCCAGGAGTTCTGGGGAAAACTTTTCTCTATGCTGAGTTTTAGTGTATCCACCTCCTCTGTACTAAGCGGGGAATTTCTGTGTGCTTTGTGGTCTCTCTCTTTTATGGACAATCATTATATACTTCCTGAATAAAAAATGAAGATTTCTTATGAATTTTCAATAACATATCTGCTTATTAATAGTCTTTAAATGACAGTGAATTTCTTAAAATATAACAGTCAAAATAAGTTATGAAAGAAAATCCTTGTTCTGAAGATATTGTCTTATGGGTTATTTGAGCACAGTGAAAATAATTATGTAGAAACTATTAACTCATATTAACATTATACTTCATTTTTAAAATGTCTGTAGTTGAAACAGGTCACACCATCATGTGTCTATTTGCTACATCAAATTGTTACATTCCTTTTAAATTAGATTGCATGTTAGACACTAAAAACATGACATTTCTAGAGAAAAAAATGACACAATAGTTGTAAATTATATTAGAAACTAGAATAGTGTAAAGGAACCTAGAATAAAAGACAAACAATGAAATCATGGTAAAAATATATGATTATTGTTTAAAATTTATTACAATAAAAATGCAACCTGCCACTAGTCCTCCTGTAATTATCCCCCTCGTTCTAAACAAAATGATCCCATCATTGTTGTCATGTTCTGAAGCGCTTCTCAACTTTCTCTTCAGTGAGTGTATTTACAAGGTGTGATAAAAATTATTGTGAATGCCATCATCAAATGTGGTCCAACAGAAAGACAGATTCCTAAAAACATTACAGTGTGTCCTTACCCAACTTATTCACTAAAAGTATACCATGAGTGACTTCTAACTGTTCCTCAAAGTCAAATGTCCCTAAAAGGTAAAAAGTTTTAACATTCAGTACACTGAGGCAGCCACAACAGTACAACTAATGACATTTACTGAAGAGGGCTTCTGGAACTGCCTCTGGAAATGGTAAGAGTCACCTGAGGTTAGTGTATTCAGGGAATATATTGAGGCTAATTGATGGCAGTGTGTCTTTTACTATAATGAGTTTTTAAAACGTAAACATTTCTGTTTGTTTTAATCATACATTGTATGTTTCTCCATGAGAAAACTGAATAACATGGAAGTGGTTATCTAAGATTAATTTTGAAACATTGTTTTCCATGGAGTTAACTAACATGTAGCAATTTATAAAATACTAGTAAATGCTTGATAGGTGACATAGTCTGTGCTGAACACTGAAGATGGGAGAAAAGAAAGTGAGACCTTACAGATTTTAAAATCCTTAATCTTTAGCTTAAAATACATGAAATAAATATACACACGTTGTATTTGAATACATTCTTCCCCAAATAATAACTACGTGTGTAAGTTTTATTTACCTTGAAGAATCAATAGGTAAAACATGGCTAGCTAATGTGATTTTGATAGAGCAATCTCTAGCAGAAGTTGACTGAGAGCCATGAAGATGAAAGATGTGAATCCATACACCCATCCACACCCATACATACACTCATATGAAAATGTTCTTCCTCCACACCCATACATACACTCATATGAAAATGTTCTTCCTCTTGAACACATGCATCAAAATATGGAGGAAAAGACCCAGAGTCCAAGGAAATGCCTGACAGAACACAAAGATTTCAACACTAAAGAGTTTGAGATTTTACATTGCAGGTAACAGGATGATCATTAAAGAAAAAAAAATGGTCATCAATTTAAGAGAAAAAAATTAAATAATACACCACATATTAGAACAGTTAATACATTTATTAAGTATTCACACTTAAAATAAAATAAAATAGTCAAATCTTATTTAAAAATATAAAATCATTAGAGAAATATAGAATGATTTGATGAGTTCAATACTGTATAAATTATACACACTTACGGAAAAATAAGAAACAAGTAAAATACAGGAACAAACATTGACATCCAATTTAGTTGACATAATTTATAATGTAGCTTTTATATCTGATGAGAAATAAACTCACACAAACTGAAGAAAATAATATCATCAAATCTCCAATAGAAATAGATATAGGAAAGAATGTAGGAGCAGAAACACATTTAGGTTTAAAAGATATTTTCTGTGTAAATGAGTCCTAGCATTGTATGTTATATATTGTGAAATAGAAAATGCTCAATGTAAAATAAGGTGAAAGGGGACAATGTTGAGATTGTAACAAAAAAGTAAGGAAACAAATTTTATATATATGGGGGGGTGGTAGGGTGGGTGGGGCTATGGGAAAAAATGAGAATTAAGTTGTGTCTTATACTGGTACAAATC